>OX336388.2:574731442-575331442 GCA_946902985.2 Meconema thalassinum
ACAAAATCCCCTATTGCGTTCTTATAACATTCTTCGATTGCGATGAAACCTTGATGAGTTATTGTGTACACGCCAGGGAAGGGCTTCGACTTAGTAAATCCATTTCTCAATAGGTAGCGTTCGAGTATATTCAACAAATGAGTGACAGCGCACGAATCGTTGAAACAAAATCCCGTATACGTTCATATGCCATTCATCCGATTGCGATGAAACTTTTGAAAGTTGTTGTGCTTGCTCCCAAGAATGGTTCTAAATTAGAAAATCCATTTTACGATAGCTTAGAGGCAGTTAACGGAAATTGAAAAACATGTTGTGTATCCAAAAGCACTTCAGGAATCAAAATTTCAACGCCAACACTTTCTTTGATTGGCATTGCAACGCATGCCGGGTACAGCTTGTATGAAATAAATCTCAATGTTCTTCAATAGGCGTTGGATTATATGTTATGTCATGCGTTCTAATTTGGATAACGATGTTAGGATTGAAGCGAGATCACAGTTGACAGACAATACCACACTGTCTACTGTAGAATATAATCCATTTAAAACAAGTAGTTCCGTGAAGAACTATACAGCCTATTTTCATATTCCCACTTATTGCAACTATCAACATACACAATTTCAGTTTGATTGCTGTAATAGATTCGTAGATATTGAGAACCGACTAAATAATTCGGATGATCGCCATGTTGGATTTTATATATGTAGGTCCTAGAGTTATGTACAGTTACATGCAGATTATTGTGTACGTGTAGTATTCAAACTTCAATCGCATAATTAGGACACTAGAAGTTACAAGGAGATTTTAAAATTTTGCACAGCTGCCATCTTTAGGTTATGGAAACAATTGAAATAAATTAGATGCTAGTGGATTACCATTCGTACAAGGATTTACTGTACCAAGTTTCACTGCTCACGGATGGTTAAATTGCGATAAACATCCATGTGATTATTTATACTTCGCGTCGCCGCCATGTTGGATTTGTGATCACCAGGTTATTTAAAGTCCTATAAGTGAACTTGAGTTCATAGCCCCTATGAACAATAAAAAATTCAGTTTGATTGCTACAATAGATTCGTAGATATTGAGAGCCGTCTAAATATTTCGGATGGTCGCCATGTTGGATTGTTAAATGTATAGGCCATAGAGTCATGTACCATTATAGGATAATTATTGGGTAGGTTCATTATTCAAACTTTCACTTCGATCGCATGAATACATCACAAGAAATAAAAACTTAATTTTAAAATTCGCACAGCCGCCATCTTGAGGTTATGTAAACAATTGAACTAAATTAGATACCAGTGCATTACAATGTGTATAAATATTTCCTGTACCAGATTTCAGTGCGTTTGGAGCATTAAATCGCGAGAAAGGTATATTTCAAATTTTCAAATTCGCTTGGCCGCCATGTTTGTTTTGTATATAACCGGGTTTTTAAAGTCGTATAAATGGACTTCCAGTGGTGCTCTTTATCTCCGTACAAAACTTCAGGGAGATACCGCTAATAGTTTCAGAGATACAGAATGCCGGTGAAATATTTCGCACATCCGCCATCTTGTGGTTATGTAAACAAATGAACGAAGTTAGTTGGCGGTGCATTACAATGTATATAAACATATACTGTACGAAGTTTCATTGCGTTTGGTTGAATAAATCGCGAGAAACGTCCATTTAAAAGTCGCAACTTCGCTTGGCCGCCATGTTGGTTTTGTAGTTACTAGGTTTTCAAAGATCACATAAGAGAACTTATAGTAGTTCCCTTTATCACCATACAAGATGTCAGGGTAATATCGGTAATCGTTTCGGAGATATTGAATGCTGGTGAAATATTTCGCGCAGCCGCCATGTTGGATTGGTGAGTCGTAACAAAATTTGAAGGGCACGGTCGAGGTCGCCCGGAATAGTGCTATGAACTTACTGAGTTTCATTGAAATCGCTCCAGCCGTGTAAAAATTAATAAGGGGGGGACACACACACGAATCACACATACACACACACACGCACACACACACACGGACAAAAGGTGATCTCATAAGCCTATTTTTTCAAAATTGAAAATAGGCTAAAAATCCCCTCGGCACGCCGGAAGGCGGAGGTAGATTTCACCGGGCAAACTAGGGGATAGGCTATAATAGGCAAAGTATGCAGGTTTCGTGGCAAAATATGCAGGTTTTCGTAGGAGGATCAGACCTCATTTATTGCAAGAAAGTATTTTACATTTGGAGGTTAATTAACTTTTTTTTCGTTTTTGTATGCATATTTTTATCATTTTATTGTCTTATGGGGATGGTAACCTTCTTGTCATTTGGGGTTCATTTTTATACTTGAGATCACACTGTCCTTTGGCAAGGTTTGGAACTGATGTGTAACTATCTGGCAGTCTGTTACTTACTTCTTCACGCAAAATTTTATCACCCGCAGAGATTTTTGTTGGTTCCTCAGTTTAGGGGCTGCGACAACATGGTCATGTAACCCCGTGTACATTGGGTGTGTGTAGAATCTGATAAACTGTGTTAATTGTGATGACTGTATTAGACTGCAATTCAGGTAAGGTCAGCAGACGGTCAATTTTAAGTAGTAGTTCCTAATTTTGTACCATATACTAACGTCAACGACACCTAGCTGTGAACTTGGCTACTAGATGCCACCGCAACCAGCAACTTGCAACGAACGTTGGAACTTCCCCTCCAAAGGAACGCATGCTGAGGGATTTTTAGCGCTCATAGAAAATCCGACGACTTTGGCCGGCTTTGAACCAGCGACCGTGGGCATATAAATTCAGCATGATACCTGTTAGCCGCTTCCCACAGAGTCAGATGGAAAAATGAATGTGATCTCGTGCAATGGCGTTGTCTTGGCAACCTCTGATAGCTCATCCCTCATCAATTTAGAAGCGTTGTCATGGTAACCTCTGATGGCACTTGGCATTTTCTTTAATTCCGAAATCATTTTTCTCATCCCTTGGCGTAATGGTAGGTCAGATCAAAAATTATTTCAGACAAAGTTTTAGGTAATTATTAGGGGAATATTTTCCATTTTGTACGGTTTTGATATTGTGCCTATTAAGAGAGATATAATTAATGTTTCCCGAAAACCCAACTTTTTTCCACCCCTTTAGTCAATGTTTGGTGCTATCAAAAACTTTTCAAACATAAATTTTTGGCACTAATCCGACACATATTATGAACTTTGAATGGATTCGATATTTCACGTATTAAGAGAGTTATAGCGATATTTCACTTTTTCGAAGAAAGATAAGCCTCCCCCATTTTCATCCCCTTCAACCGATTTTGCCCATTAACGAACTCGACCGAGATTTTAAGGGGATACATATTATGTAAAACATTCAAAGTGACTGGTGCAAAATTACGGCAGTTATCGTGTCCACAAGAAACTGATATATACGCATATAACTTTTGAACTGACGGTGGTTTGGGGGTCTGGGGGTTGTGAAACACGAAGATATGTCGAAATTTTCCGGAAGTTGAAACATGGCACCCATTGCAATGGTTAGCTTTCTGATGAAATCTACCTAAAATAGGCTACATAATTAAAAATACTACCATCAGCGACACCTAGCTGTGAACTTGGCTACTATATGCCACCGGAACCATCAACTCGCAACGAAAGTTGGAACTTCCCCTACGAAGGAAAGCATGCTCAGGGTTTTTTAGCGCTCTTAGTAGATCCGACGACTTTGGCCGGCTTTGAACCAGCGACCGTGGGCATATAAATTCAGCATGATACCTGTTAGCCGCTTCCCACAGAGTCAGATGGAAAAATGAATGTGATCTCGTGCAATGGCGTTGTCTTGGCAACCTCTGATAGCTCATCCCTCATCAATTTAGAAGCGTTGTCATGGTAACCTCTGATGGCACTTGGCATTTTCTTTAATTCCGAAATCATTTTTCTCATCCCTTGGCGTAATGGTAGGTCAGATCAAAAATTATTTCAGACAAAGTTTTAGGTAATTATTAGGGGAATATTTTCCATTTTGTACGGTTTTGATATTGTGCCTATTAAGAGAGATATAATTAATGTTTCCCGAAAACCCAACTTTTTTCCACCCCTTTAGTCAATGTTTGGTGCTATCAAAAACTTTTCAAACATAAATTTTTGGCACTAATCCGACACATATTATGAACTTTGAATGGATTCGATATTTCACGTATTAAGAGAGTTATAGCGATATTTCACTTTTTCGAAGAAAGATAAGCCTCCCCCATTTTCATCCCCTTCAACCGATTTTGCCCATTAACGAACTCGACCGAGATTTTAAGGGGATACATATTATGTAAAACATTCAAAGTGACTGGTGCAAAATTACGGCAGTTATCGTGTCCACAAGAAACTGATATATACGCATATAACTTTTGAACTGACGGTGGTTTGGGGGTCTGGGGGTTGTGAAACACGAAGATATGTCGAAATTTTCCGGAAGTTGAAACATGGCACCCATTGCTATGGTTAGCTTTCTGATGAAATCTACCTAAAATAGGCTACATAATTAAAAATACTACCATCAGCGACACCTAGCTGTGAACTTGGCTACTAGATGCCACCGGAACCATCAACTCGCAACGAACGTTGGAACTTCCCCTACGAAGGAAAGCATACTCAGGGTTTTTTAGCGCTCTTAGTAGATCCGACGACTTAGCCGGGATTGAACCCGCGTCCTTGGGCATAAAAGTTCAGCATGCTACCAGTTCCGATACCGAAGTCGCTTCCCACAGACAGATAGAAAACTGAATGTGATCTCGTGCAGTGGCGTTGTCATAGCAACTGCTGATGGCTCATTCTTATCAATTAAAAGTAAAGTTGTCATTCAACCTCTCTTGGCACTTGGCATTTTCTTATAATTTACATCATTTTGCTCACCCCGTGGCGTAATGATGGGTCATATCAAAAATTCTTTCTGACAAAAGTTTTAGGTAATTATTGCAGAAATATTGTCCATTTTGTACGGTTTTGATATTGTGCCTATTAACCGAGATATGATTAATGTTTCCCGAAAAACCCACTTTTCCCACCCCTTTGGTCAATGGTTGGTGCTATCAAAAAACTTTTCAAACATAAATTTTAGGGCCTTATCCGACACATAGTATGAACTTAGAATGGATTCAAAATTTCAGATATTAAGAGACTTATAGCGATATTTCAATTTTTCGAAAAAAGCCTTCCATTTTCACCCCCTTTGACCGATTTTTCCCATTAATGAACTCGACCGAGATTTTAAGGGGATACATATTATAAAAAAAAAAAAGTGATTGGTGCAAAATTACGGCAGTTATCGTGTCCACAAGAAACTGATATCTATATATATACATATATATATATACATACATAAATTATATATAAACTTTTGAACTGACGGTGGTTTTGGGGTCTGGGGGATGTGAAACGCGAAGATATGTCGAAATTTTCCGGAAGTCGAAACATGGGACCCATTGCAATAGTTAGAATATGTTAAACAGATTGCCTCGGATGTAGGGTGTGGTAGCTATGTAGAGATGAAACGATTAGCTCATGACAGGGAGCATGGAGAGCTGCATCAAACCAGTCAAAAGACTGAAGACTCAAGCAACAACAACAGCTTTCTAATGAAATCTACCTAAAATTGACTTCTTTAAAAGACCAACAAAAATGCATTAAATACGTAATTACACTCCACATACCGGTATTCCTGAAATAGGTACTTTAGGCGCATTAAAACCAATAAACGTCAGCTTAGGAAGCCTAAATTGGTTTATATCTTAAAACCATTTTCATTCGTGCACACCCGCACAGGAATAAAATAGGCAAATGGGCAAAATTTCATTCCTATTGATAACCACCACCTGGACGGACCTCAGCTAAATTGACTTCAAACTGGACCTCCTTGCAGCGGAAGGCATTTTTTTATCACGCCCTTTTAATAACTTAAATAACTATATATCTATAGTCCGAGACATCTCACTTTAACTGCTAAAAGAAAAAGAAGAATCTGAAGAAATTTGTCGATCAAAACAATGCTGCCAGCTTAAATATTTTCTTTCCTACTCATCTTAAAATCACTCTGCAATAATATAACAATAGGTCAACTATAGTTAGTAAAAACATGTGTTAAACAGTCACGATATCACATAGTAGTCCACATGAAGTGAGACGGCATTCGTGTTCTTCAATAGGTGTTGTATTATTTGGTTAAAGATGTAAGGATTGGTGATCCTGAAGCGACATCACACTCGACAGACAACGATAAGCTCATGTTGCCAACTTTCAAGATACTTGATTCGTTTTATTAATGCAGCCAATACTACTTATTTTATTTTTATGCCGGATTAGGGAAAACAGATTTTAGAAGGAAATTGGCTGTGGACCTACTGAAGAGAACCGTCCCGGCATTTGTCTGGTGGTGAAAATGGGGAACCACGAAAACAATTTTCAGGATGGCCGAGGTGGAATTCAAACCCACGCTCTCCCGATGCCAGTGAGCCACGAGCTGGTGCGTTAACGCTCCCAGCCGCCGAGGCTGGTCAAGTTAAGATGTAAGTGTAAGTTAGTGGTCTGTAAATAGCGAATACTATCCTGATTCAACCCAACTCTAAGAAATTATACTATAAATCACGGCGGCTTCGGTGGCAGCATGCTGAGCTTCTATGCCCGAGGTCGCAGGTTCAAACCCGGCCGAAGATGTCGGATATTTTTAAGAGTGTTAAAAATCCCTCAGTATGCCTTCCTTCGGAGGGGAAGTAAAGCCGGCAGACCCATGGCATAGATTTAAGGCATGTAAAAGAACCTTCTACTAACTAAACTTGTGTCAAGCAAAATTTTTAGGTTAGATTTGATTAATGGTCTGAAGTTCCAACGTTCGTCACCAGGCGCTGGTTGCGATGACAGCTAGGTGTCGTAGACAGTAGCATTTTGTAGCGAAAGAAAGAACTACTTGAAACTATCGTCTGCAGTCCTTACTTGAATTAAAAACAGATAACACACACTAATACAGTCATCACACCGGTTATCAGACAGACTCTACACACACCCAAAGTACACGGAGCTACATGACCGTGTTGTCGCAGCCCCTTAACTAAGGAACCAACCAACCAACCAACCAACCAACTATAAATCACCATGTTTGTAGTGATAAGGATGAATGGTAAGGTTATATTGCTAGTAATATATTTAAGGTGACGCGGACTATAATGAACTACCGGTTTATCTCAGTTCATTTTCATGCCTTGCCATGTCATTGGAGACAGAATAGGGAGACAAGTACGTTTTAAATTCCATCTTTAACCGCCTTTTAAATTGTTTTGCCGGGTTCCCTATTTTAAGTCCAGGTAAATGTCGAATAGGTAGCCTACAATGGGCCACGGCTGTCTCCAAGTTCCTGCTTGGTTTCGCTGACCTTCATTAATTCGACCCACTCGTGGTGTAGCGGCTAGCGTCTTTTGTAGTGGCCCCGGAGGTCCGGATTCGATTCCCGCGTCTGCCAATGAATGTTAATACTTGTGTGAGGGCTGGAACGGGTTATACTCAGCCTCGTGAAGCAAAACTGAGAAGACGACGATTCGACTCCCACCTCAGCCATCTTGGAAATTGTTTTCCGTGGTTTCCTCACTTCTACTCCAGGCAAATGCGGAGATGGTCCCTAATTTTAGTCCACGTCCACCTCCTTCCCAATCCTATCCCCAATTTACAAATATACACACTAGTACAGCGATAACATTAACACAGGTTATCCCACGAATTTGACACACGCCCAAATACACGGAGCTATGTGACCACGATCACGCAGCCCCAAAAATAAGCAACAACAACTTCATTAATTCCATTTCTCTTCAACCCATTTAATGAGATTGGCACCACGAGGGCACGTGAGGAGGGGGGGGGGTCTGTAGGTGATATAGGCCTAGGAACCTAGAGTACCTCTGCAGATGTTAATAAGTACCTATGTAACTATTCACCAAGCCCGCAGCGCATCACTCCGGGCGGGGTCGGCCGTAGCTTTATCCCCCGGGCAGACACACCACGTGGCCATGGCTCACAGTTTTGGTAGGGGCTAGGTTCCTTAAGGGGATTGGCAGGTGTGTAAAAATGGCCCTTTGGGCAGGTGAATTTGGGATGTGAATTTAATTGATGTAGAATTACTGGTACCTTGTAAGTTGTCGTTCGTCTTGATTATAAGTTGTTACCTTGTAGTATGTTTTTTTGATTAATATTTATTTAGGTCGTCTTTTTCTAGTGTCTCTTCTGTCTACTTCGTAGTTTCCTTGAATACGTATTAATGGATTTGGAAGAATTTGCGTTTGTCTGTAGTATTTTTCAGTTAGTTTTGTCATGAAATCCAGGAGGTACGGGGTTCGAGTCTGTCTATGCAAGTCAGCAATGCGAGTGTCTCAAGGGACTTTTAGCGCTATCCTTAGCATCTGGTTCTGTATTTTTGAAGCTGCTGTAGTTTAGTTATTGACATGAAACCTATTAGTGGGGAGGTTAAGACGAATATCAATGGGGTACCGTTCATTTTTTGATAGAAGCATGAGACTTGGCACACTTATAGTTTGGACCCTAAACTTTCGATCGGAGATGGTAGCCACTTCCGGAAGTCACGCTGAGTGCCTGTTTTGCAAGGTTGCCTACCCACCCGGAGTGAACTACGAAATCTACGCTTAAGTCGATTACAAATGCCGTTTCTCTTTTTCAAAAACTCGCCAATGTATTTCTTATGGGCCCTCGCCTCTGTTGGGGACCGAGAATCAGACGACGCGGCTGATGAAGCGAGATGCAGAAGTGCGGGTGACGTCACACGCTCCTATCTCTATGCAGCTTGACGCGGGTAACCGACGCGACGCTACCGCCGTGTATTGTTGCGGTCAGTAACAGAAGCTTGGTGCTGGTGCTATGTTGTTTTGCGGTGTTTGGGAAACTGTTCTTGGAGATAATTTTGCGTCATTCATCCTGTGCATGCGAATATATTAATAAGTACATACATGGTAAATATATTATTTGCTTCTAAAGCTTTGTCCCTCTTTTATTTCGACTATTCATTACATACCTCTGTTTTAGGTTATGTATACTTACAGTTAAAAATTGTTTTTGAAGTACTTCTAACAACGGTAGGGTTTACATTTATTTACATTTTATGTGTTTCGTGTTGTTCGTCTCGGATGTGGTGGCTTGGTGATTGGTCCATGTACCTTCAAAATGTTTCGAAACGCTAATCGTGACGAAGTCCCTAACGATGTCCCATGTCCGCCCATTGATTGACAAAAATGTGTTCTTTGTCAAGAAGAATCGTCAATTGAAAAATTGACGAAACCAGCCGAAAATACTCAAGCAGGCAACTACAGTGAAGATGGTTATGCAACCCTCGCGAAAAATTTACATGGTTTTTACGAAGTAGTGGCATTGCCGGCAGACTTTAATTATGAAAACTTACGGCAATTTTTCATTCTGAAAGTAATAACATGACTTTTTCAAATTTTGTTGTTTGCACTTTTTCAGTGGAATCTGAGAAACGAATCTGATAGTAACCTACATCACAGCGACAACAGCTCCAAAAAGCGAGGTTTATAAAGGACGTTAAAAATTTTGATAGTGTCTTTGTTGAACTAGGAACCCCCAACTTTTTTTTTTTTTTTTTTTTTTTGGAAGATAGCTTGGATTTGTACAATATTGATAGCAAGCGGGTCGCATCCTCTGAAGTAGTTACTACAATTATGACCATTGAAGCACTGGGCGAAAAAAAATACCACGAATTTGTCGAGGAACGCCTTATCAACGGGCGGAAAAAACTGGTCGACACCGTGAAGCAAAATAAATACCCTCTTTTTGGGTCAGCTTCATATGCATCGCCAACCAAGACAAAAGAAAAAATCTCCGGCCTCAAGAACGACTGCAGTCTTTTCAGTAAATTATACATAGCTACAAGTGAGCACCGATGGGGATACCTAGTTTTTTCGCACATGAAAACCAACCAACACCACCGTCTCTCTCCACAAACGGCGAACTAAGACCGGGCAAAATATCAGATGTTTGATGGCTGCAAGTCCAGATGGCTTCCACACCTGTGACGTATCCGCCGTACAAGCAAAAATTATCGATGGACCTGCCCTAGTCCATATGTTACATCCCGGACAGTCAAGAACGTTCTGGAATATGCCGACAGCATTTTTATGCCATTCCTCAGGAAATAACTTAATACTGTTCATCGCGTTGATGTCATTTGGGACAAGTATATACAGGATAGTCTGAAAAACCACACAAGGGCAGAACGGGGCGAAGGAATACGCACGAGAGTCACAGCTGGAACACACATTTCGAAGGATGGCCCAACTTTCTGCGCAACTCAGAAAACAAATGCGAGTTGTTCCAATTCCTAAATACTCAAATACAAAAGATCACACAGGAGGGCAAAGAAATGCACAGTACACCGGATTCGTCTGTGTTAGCATCGCCTCATCGAGACGATATGGATATGTTGTATCCATGCAATCACGAAGAGGCAGACACAAGGGTCATGATTCACATCGCGGATTGTGTTAGTCAGGGATACCGTAAAATTCTTGTGCGAACTGTGGACACCAATATCCTTGTATTGGCCGAGGTATTGTGCCTAAATTGACGGATATTGAAGAGATCTGGATCCACATTGGCACGGGAACGAACCACCAGATTGTAGCTGCACATAAAATTGCCCAAGATTTAGGTAGGGACCAATGTCGGTAACAAAACATATATTATCATGGAAAGGCAATGGTAACTAAAGAGGCTTTACTTTTTGCAGGTCGTAACAAGGCTTTAAGTTTACCCCTATTTCACGTATTTTCTGGATGTGATACCGTTTCCTCGTTTTCCAACAAAGGTAAGAAGAGTGCCTTTGAAGCATGGACGGCTTATCCTGACGCCACCAAAGGACTTTTGGCAGCTCAGGAGCACGATTTGGACAAAGCTTTACAGGCCGGACGTTTGTTTTAGACGAGTGAAAAATCTTAATGGAAGCCTGGAGGCGAGTTACTGCAGTACCTGTGTTGTTATCAGCTGCACAAGCGGTCCGATGATTGACAAAGCTGTCTCACACTCCTACTGAAGTACAGTCATTGGCAAATATAATGACGTTCTGTTCGTAAATACGTAACGTGTACTTCCGCGTCACACAATACTTCGACGTTGACTGTACTGTCTGCAAGTCGGTGTCGCCACGTGCTCAAGTCTGGAATTTCATTACATCAGAACGGTGGTAAATGTGAAGCGATAGGGTGAGAGTGTGACTGTGTACAGGGTCACCCACAGGCTTCAATGGTCAAGGGCAATCGTCTAAAACAAACGTCCGGCCTGTACCTTATATGGAAAAGTTGGTAATCACTGTGTATGACAGGTAGGAAAAATTGATTCATAATCGTTACCGATGCGTTTTTGTTGAACTTCGTCGCTAACCCTTGTGTTTTATTGCATTGTATGTCGAGTTCATTTGTCAACGTAAATGCCTGCCGAAAGGAACTTTTTACCAAGAAAAACCTACCTCTGGAGAGTATTCCTCCAACGCAGAATGCACTGAAGCAACACATCCGGCGTAGCATGTACCCAGGGGGTTTACGTGTGGGGGCAATCTCTGAGCCCAATCCAGGAACTACCCTCACCGTCAATTTGGGGCTAGGAAGAAAGTCCATCAGGATGGACACCGCGGTGGACGTCTATCCCCATTGCAGTTGAGGCTTGCTTAGAACTAATTCGTTGCGGGTGCAAAAGTTGTGCAACTAGGCCTCAGCAATGTGTATGCATGAGGAGAGAGTTGAAGTGCACGGAACTGTGCCCTTGTGACGCAAAGTGCTAAATAATATTTTCTGCTTATTTTCAACTTCAGTCTTTATTTTCTGGTGATGGCTGTCCACTTAATACCCAAGAGATTATTTTAATACATTTTTTCCTTTTTTAGGAAGTTTGTTGAGCCTCCAAGATTAGTTTTGGTGAGTCTTGTTTTTGCAGCTTTAGGCGACCACACCAGAAATTTAAATCCTTCTACTCCAAATCGTGTTAACAACGTTTCCCAGGTGATTCTGAGTGTAAAAAGTATTTATCGCAAAGCAAAACAGGCAGTTGTAATCGACTTAAGCGTTGATTTCGTAGTTCACTCCGGGTAGGTAGGCAACCGTGTAAAACAGGCACTTGGCGCGACTTCCGGAAGTGGCTACCATCTCAGATCAAAAGTTTAGGGTCCTAACTATAAGTGTGCCAAGTCTCACGCTTCTATCAAAAAATGAACGGTGGTTTTACCTAACCTCCCCACTATATGGCTGGTATCGTAGCTCTCCTTATCCGCGACCCCAACGGCTATGTCACTGCAGCCTGGCTGAAGTTCCAGGACTGGTGAATAGCAACACAGGGAGCAGAGTTCAGCTGGCCGTCTGATCCTCCGTTTGTCAAGGTAATTACTATTGTGTGTCTCGTCAACGTGCCCGCGAGGAATACGACTGAAATTGCTCGCTTCCCGTCCAACATGCTCATTTCTCATGATGGTTAATCCCAGCGTATGAATGTTGAACATGCAAGGGAACGTCTCGAACGTGAAGTCCCCAATCTTTATGAAAGTTGGCGTACATGTACATGGTTGTAATTTGAGTCTTCATTCTTTTGACTGGCAACTCCCCATGTCTCCTTGTCCCAAGATAATCGTTTCATCTCTACATAGCTACCACACCGTACATCCGAGGAAATCTGTTTAACACATTCTAACCCTGATCTACCCCTACAGTTCTTGTCCTCAACTCTTCCTTCCATAACTATGTTTGCTATTTCTAGGTGTCTTAGAATGTGTCCTACCAACCTATCTCTTCTCTTCATTAGCAGTCGCCAGAAACATATCCCCTTTAAAGACAGCTTGGAAGCCATTTTTCAGTGTTGCCTTATTGACAATTGATATTGTAACTTTCAGTCGGTCAACACAATTGGCCTATAATTCCAACTAGATGGTATATTTGCTTTCACGGCCAGTGAATTAAAACTCAGCATTTTTCTAGGTGTGTGCCGTGTGTTGTGTGGGGATTCGCCTAGGACACCAAACTGGCTCATCAGCGAGGGTCCGGGCGGAGAAACCCTACACAAGACACGGCACCCACCTAGAAAAATAGTTGAGTTTTAATTCACTGGCCATGAAAGCCAATATAGACTACCATCTTTTTGGAAGCCTTCATAGGGAGGTTATGGCCTCTTGAGCTTTTAGTGTTCGCAGTAAGGTGGCGCAGGTGCGCTTCATAAATAGGGAGGTAGTGCGCAGTTGGCTATTCCTGTGGGGGTCCAGGCGGGTACACCAAGAGCCCGCTGATGAGGGGAGCATAGAATGATTATAAGCCTGCTGATATGTCCAAATTTTTAATGCATATAACTTCTACACTATCAATTGGATTTCAACCAAATTTCGTATGTGCTATGTGTACATACACAGATATGACTGAACGTATTCTTAAGATCCACCAGGGCTGCCAACTGTTAATAAATGCTCTCAATTTATTTTATCCAAATACCAATATATCAGAAAGTATGCAAGCCGACAGCTTTAAACTCTGCACACGTATAGTACCTGACATTCTATATTAATTTGGAGTAACTTATATACGTCAGTGCTACCAACATGATTCTAAGCCTGCTGAGAGGTCCAACTTTAAATACATGTAACTTCTATACTAACTAACGGATTTCATTCAAAATTGACACAACAATAGATCATATTATTTCAGATTATTTCTGACCAATACATGTATGTCATTGTTGCCAACATGATTTTACGCGCACTGTTAGATCCAATGTTTAACTGCATGTAACGTCCAAGCTATCCATTGGACTTCAACCAAATTGTGAATACTGTACCTTAAGAGATGGAACTAAGAATATATTCAGTCACCAGGGCTGCCAATTGTAGTTCTCTATTAGGCTACATTATACCAGGTAAACAGTATTTCGAACTAATTAGAAATGTCGATATTACCAACTTAATTTCGTCATTATTCTAGATAGATCCATACAGATTAATCATTGGCACAAATCTTAAATTTTAAGAAAAGCAGGCTCTTTAGTTCGTCACGGAACTTCTTGTTATTCCCGTTTACAACGGGATCAGGGTTGAGTTGCGATGAAAGTATCTGTGACGGATGGCTTTTACGGCCATATGCCCTTCCTGACGCCAACCTAATGAGAGGAGTTAATGATGATGATGATAATTGTTGTTTTAAGGGGCCTAACATCTAGGTTATCGGCCCAAGGAGTTAATGAAATATGAGATGAATGAAAATTAACAAAACTGGGCAAGGAAGTGGAAGTAAGCGGCCGTGGCCTGTCAGAAGGTACCGTCTCACCATTAGCCTGGGGTTGAAAATGGGAAACCACGGAAAACCAATTCAAGGACGGCCGACAGAGGGGCTCGAACCCACGTCTACCAAGAGAGCTTGGCACCATGGCCTAGTGCTGTGCGTTAGGGAGCGTAGCTACCGCTGTCTGTAATAATAAAAGAATGAATACAACCTGTATTGGGACCGAACTATTTTGACTGATCAATCGGTATCACACAATCGGCCGGATCTCGTGGTTGTCAACAAGAAAACCAAGCTAACTACATTGATTGATGTTGCGATTCCTAACAACAAGAATCTCCAGTCAAAACACATTGAAAAGATCAGCAAACACAGTGAGTTGGTCGACCCTATCAAAAGACAATGACATGTAGAGCGGGTAAAGACCATACCTATCATTGTCTCAAGTACGGACGTGATCCGAAGCGCCTTGTTCCAAGGCCTTAAAGAACTAGATCTGGATACTCGGCTGTACAAACTATTGCAGAAGGCAGTAGTTCTATCAACAACCAGAATCGTTCGGAAGTTCATGGGTAGCGACATTCCAGCGTAGAAGGTGCTGTTTCAGTAACTGTACTTGGTTCCCTGAAGCCCGTCTAGTTATGTTGTAATGTACCAGCAATGTGTTACATGTAGGGCTTGGATTTTTAGGTGCTAAAAATCAGGAAAATATTTATTTTTTATGTATTATAAATACCTGAAATATGTGACAAAAAGGTAAAAATATGTAATTACAATTTAATTTATTATTGACAATATAAACAATATGCACCACTCACGAATGCAATTTACGCTATGCCTCAATGACTGCTGAAGAATTACAATACACAACGAGATACATCTTCAGGTTGTCCATCACAAATGACCGACGATTACCGCGAAACACTTCTTCTGAAGGCGCGAAACTGCGGCAATATGTTTCTTGCCCTCGAGGTGTGGTGTAACTTGAGATCGCTGTTAAGCCTTAATAGCTTCGCACATGGTTGGCAGAACAGAACGCCCCCATCAGAAGAAAGCTAACTATCCTAAATTCTGCAACATACTGCTGCAGACGACAACTTGTAGTTGCTTTTTACTTTAGGAATCGTAGAACTGCGTTACACTTCAAAGAGCCAGAAATGAACTGCATGTGAGTGTCACTGGTTCCATGTAGATGGGGTGGGGTTTAGCACGTGGTGCTATATGGCTATGGACAAGGAAATCACCGGCTTCCACAGTGAGTGGGACGGGGCGACAAGATAAGAAAAACACAACTGCAAGCTAACATACGCTCTGCATGAAGATTAGATAACCCACAGGTTCTTCTCTGTTAAATTAACAGAACAAAAATGCAATGAACTGAAAGATCTACTATACTGATTTAAAAATATGTAAATATTACATATTTTTATGTGCTAATAAATGAAAAGCAGGAATTTATGTATTTATAGACAAAATGTTTAAAATATGTGTTTACATAAAAAAATATTTATTTACATAAAAATCCGATAATAATAATAATAATAATAATAATAATACTTTTACATCCCTTTCAACAATAAAAATGTGGCTTTGGAAACGCCGGAGTGACGGAATTTCACCCTGAAGGGAGTCTTTAACGTGATAGTAAATTGGCTGTTATGGCAATCACGCATTTAAGTGCCCCCAAAGCCAAATTAACTGCGGCTTGATTCGATCCCGCAACCTCCAGCCCGGCATGTGAGAACGTTTCCGTGCGCCACGCAGCCAACAATTAGAGTGTACAGCAACTTTCGCATGTCCTGTTGAACAGTTTATTTATTCATTTGCGTTCTTTTGTTCTATTTTACTTTTTTGCGTATGAAATTAAAAGGCAGTTAAGCTGGTCTGAGTTGTGCAGCATGTTTTGTCGGTCTGTAGGAACGTGATATCACTTGACAAGCTTAATGAAGAACTACTGTACCTGCCTACGTCCATCACGTTCGTCCCTGGAGAAACAAACACGGGATTTAATAAATATATGGGCAGCGCTTTAACCTTTGCGAGTGTACAAGCCTACTACAGTAGAATCAAAGAGCAAACACAGCCTTTTCAAAGCACACAGTTCAGCTAATTTTTCGTTTCAGGTTCGCCATGCTTATTCAAAGCGATGTTTAACATGATATTCCTTTTACAGGGCTCTTTAAACCATGGAGCACGGGCTGTATGCTATTAGGAGTAGAGTTACGCACATCAGTAAGCATCATGATGTGTAATAGGAGTTTAACAGGGCAGAACTATTATTAAAATGTTTTATTTGTAGTTATTTAAATTTCATTATTTTAGCCAAATTTTATTTTATGTGTTATCTTTTTAATTTTTATGTTTAAATGTCTTTATATACAGTATTAACACTTCCAAAAGAAAATTCGTCGACATACGGCCAAATGATTCAACCATCAGCAATTTTGACAATGTAGCAGGTGGTTAATACACAGACCACTAACCTACAAAGGGTTAATGACTGTGTTTTGTTGTTGTTGTTGTTGTTGTTGTTGTTGTCGTTTTATTTTCGGAGCTTGAGACTTCGCAGTAATCATTTTGGTTCCTTAGTTTAGGGACTACGACAACGTGGTCATGTAGCTTTTGTAGTAATCAGTTCCGTATACTTTGGTATGTGTGTAACAATTAACTACCAACCTGTATTATAGTGAATGTATCAGTGTGCGTATCAGAATTAAAGTTTTTTGGACATCAAATAAGGTGCAATCCGGCAGCCAACAAATCATTTAACTGTTCAAATCTGACCATTCTGAACGGAAAGGTGTCCTTTGCCCTAGGTCGTGTCCGTGTACCGAGGATTGAATATATGTACCTCATCAGTCCACTGGTACAGCAGTCCTCAACCTTTTGTAGCGTTGAAGTATCATAAGTTTAAACGAAGTACATCCACACACAGGAAGTTTCAATATAAGCCTACACCTGTCAAACATTCTCAATTATTTGCATGACAATTTCCCTATAATTTTGCTTTACAGCATTTTCGTAGAACAGTTTCAATGGAGCAGCACAGCATATGCACGTTCTGGAGAAATAAAATTTTCAGCAACATTTAAAAAATTCCTACCCAGATCCTTCCTCGTATAAAAGTATGCACACTAGTAATCCTAAAGACATCACAGTGACACAGGTTATCAGACAACGTCTACACACACCCAAGTACATGGGGATACAAGACCATGATGCCGCAAAACCCCTAAAGAATCAACAACAAAAAAATACAACAATTGACTCTACCGCGGATCAAGGACAACGAATATTAATCGCTGTAGTCGAGTGTTGAAGTATGTGGTGTTATAAGTATACACATAATATTTTTGATTGGAAATACACACTATATTTGCTTAACATTATAACGTGTGAGTAGTTATAAATCAATAAATACAAAAAAGGCGAAGTAAACATATTCTACACAGGCTTGATTATTTAATAATAGCTACCCATAAATTTATTTCATGCCAAAAGCTGTTCTTATAAGTGGCAAAATTTGTGGTGAATGAGTGGGTGAATGAGGTCTTGCTGTTTCGTTTCCGAGATAGTGACACAAGCGATAAGATATGCAGGTGACAGACACAAGGAGCAATTTGAGATAGGGATGCTTGGTTCAGAAAAACCTCTGTCGACCGGTAGACGCTCAAATGGGTGTAGGATACCTAGAACTGTGAGATATGACACCTCACCAGTTGTTGTTTGTAATTCTGTTACATACAGAGCGCCGTGTACAGTGAGATCAACCTCTGAGGCTACGATTTCTTGGTCCCCTATAAGTTTCTTTCTCTTGGTTTTTTTTCCTCTAAAATAAAGCTATTCTTTGCAAGAGTTAAAACTTAAATAGGTCTTACATTAAATATTTTACTTTAAAAACTATCCCTTCTTGCGTTTCTGAACAGTGCTACACTCACTAATTCCCACTTCCAATATTTGGTTTCCTTGCTCTATTATATCTGTAAATGTTTCATGGTGTTTTGGGTAATTTTATGCTTAAATATTTGGAAAGGTAGAATGTTAGGAGTGGCTTTTAGGAATAACTCCACGGTTATATCAGTTAAATATTACTTCAAAATGAGATCGCAGTCGGGAGAGTAGTTGCTCTGAACAGGCCACTGGTCTCAAAGCATTTTGGAATGAGTCACTGTGTATAGTTTCGAAGTTTCAGAAACCTAAATACGCCCTCAAAGTTTTAAGACGACATTTTCAAAGAAATTATAAAGATAAAACTATGAAATGTGACCAATAACTCAGAAGTTCAGTTAAAGAACTTGTAATATTTCAGAAGCTATTTGGCCATAAACTTAGTGGCCAAAAATCACAGGAAGGATAGTCCCACGAGGAAATGTCGGCTAGTGAAGCCAATGCGGCGCAGGTGCCTCCTTACAGTCCTGGTAGAAATGGGTTCCTGACTTCCAACATTCAACTGGGCAGTGATGTGACTAACAGTAGCCCTTCGATCGTTCCGTATGGTTCTGCTGAGGAGACGTGATGCCCGTTCGTTCAACACTTGTGGTCGACCCATGCGGCGGGTTACGTGGATAATAACATTATCTCTGCGATATTGGAGATCCAACCTCGACTGCTCTGCTCCGCCGCAGTTAGTCGCAATGCTCAGTAGTCATTCACGGCACATTTTCTCATGGGACTATCCTTCCCGTGATCATGAGATCATGCCTATGAAACCCTTAGATATAAATGAAGTCTACACAAATGAACATAAAATTAACCTAGTTCCTCAATTTAAGTATCTTGGACAAATTATAACTCATAATTTAAACGAAAATGTAACTTGGATAAATAGAACAAATATAATGAAAAAGGCACAATCTCTAATCTGGTCAACATATAATTTAAACAAGATGTTCAGTAAAGAACATATAGCCTACTTTCTCCTAAATGCATGGATATTGTTATAACTCTTTGTCCTTTTCAAGGAGTATGATTGAATGTTGGTTGTAGGATCTTGTTGAAATACAACGTGCTATAGGGATATTAAACATGAATATGAGGTGCCCTTTGCTAGTGCTACCTCTGTACCAAATTTCGTTCAATTCGGTTTCACCGTGTTTGAATTGATAAGGGGAATCGATTTGCACACATACTTGGCCACCATCTGCAAACTATTGGGCTGATGTTCTTGCAGTTTCGTCAGAATATGTTTCCCACATAAAGATATGGTGTTGCAAAATTAGGTAGAGACTAGATTATTAGGATGGTCGTAATTACATTTTAGCTTTTAACATTTGGGTGGCCGCGATTACGTTTCCATCAAGATAGCGGTGACATAAAACATGACACTGAGGTGCCCTTTGCTAGTGCTACCTCTATACCAAATTTCGTTCCATTTGGTTTCAGCGTGTTTGAATTAATAGGGGGAATCGATTCTGACACAAACATGGCCGCCATCCGCAAACTATTAGGCGAATGACCTATTAGATTGGTCAAAGGATGCTCCCTCCATAAAGGTATGTAGTTGCAAAATTTGGTAGAGATCGGATGATTAGGTTAATCGTAATTTGATTTAAGCTTTGAACATTCGTGTGGCCGCCATTACGTTTCAGTCAAGATGGCGGCGATATAAAACATGACACTGAGGTGCCCTTTGCTAGTACTACCTCTGTACCAAATTTCGTTCCATTCGGTTCCACCGTGTTCGAATTAATAGGGGGAATCAATTTTGACATAAAGATGGCCTCCATCCGCAAACTATTAGGTGAATGACCTGTTAGATTGGTCAAAGGATGCTCCCTCCATAAAGGTATGTAGTTGCAAAATTTGGTAGAGATCGAATGATTAGGTTAATCGTAAATTGATTTAAGCTTTGAACATTCGTGTGGCCGCCATTACGTTTCAGTCAAGATGGCGGCGATATAAAACATGACACTGAGGTGCCATTTGCTAGTGCTACCTCTGTACCAAATTTCGTTCCATTCGGTTCCACCGTGTTCGAATTAATAGGGGGAAACAATTTTGACATAAAGATGGCCGTCATCCGCAAACTATCAGGTGAATGACCTATTAGATTGGTCAAAGGATGCTCCCTCCATAAAGGTATGTAGTTGCAAAATTTGTTAGAGATCGGATGATTAGGTTAATCGTAATTTGATTTAAGCTTTGAACATTTGTGTGGCCGCCATTACGTTTCCGTCAAGATGGCGGCGATATAAAACATGACACTGAGGTGCCTTTTGTTAGTACTACCTCTGTACCAAATTTCGTTCCATTCGGTTGCACCGTGTTCGAATTAATAGGGGGAATCGATTTTCACACAAAGATGGCCGCCATCCGCAAACTATTACGCTGATGACCTATTGGTTTGGTCAAAGGATGCTCCCCCCATAAAGGTATGTTGTTGAAAAATTTGGTCGTGATCGGATGATTAGGTTAATCGTAATTTGATTTAAGCTTTGAACATTTGTGTGGCCGCCATTACGTTTCCGTCAAGATGGCGGCGATATAAAACATGACACTGAGGTGCCTTTTGTTAGTACTACCTCTGTACCAAATTTCGTTCCATTCGGTTGCACCGTGTTCGAATTAATAGGGGGAATCGATTTTCACACAAAGATGGCCGCCATCCGCAAACTATTACGCTGATGACCTATTGGTTTGGTCAAAGGATGCTCCCCCATAAAGGTATGTCGTTGCAAAATTTGGTAGAGATCGGATGATTAGGTTAGTCGTAATTTGATTTAAGCTTTGAACATTTGTGTGGCCGCCATTACGTTTCCGACAAGATGGCGGCGATATAAAACATGACACTGAGGTGCCCTTTGCTAGTACTACATCTGTACCAAATTTCGTTCCATTCGGTTCCACCGTGTTCGAATTAATAGGGGGAATCAATTTTGACATAAAGATGGCCTCCATCCGCAAACTATTAGGTGAATGACCTGTTAGATTGGTCAAAGGATGCTCCCTCCATAAAGGTATGTAGTTGCAAAATTTGGTAGAGATCGAATGATTAGGTTAATCCTAAATTGATTTAAGCTTTGAACATTCGTGTGGCCGCCATTACGTTTCAGTCAAGATGGCGGCGATATAAAACATGACACTGAGGTGCCCTTTGCTAGTGCTACCTCTGTACCAAATTTCGTTCCATTCGGTTCCACCGTGTTCGAATTAATAGGGGGAAACAATTTTGACATAAAGATGGCCGTCATCCGCAAACTATCAGGTGAATGACCTATTAGATTGGTCAAAGGATGCTCCCTCCATAAAGGTATGTAGTTGCAAAATTTGGTAGAGATCGGATGATTAGGTTAATCGTAATTTGATTTAAGCTTTGAACATTTGTGTGGCCGCCATTACGTTTCCGTCAAGATGGCGGCGATATAAAACATGACACTGAGGTGCCTTTTTTAGTACTACCTCTGTACCAAATTTCGTTCCATTCGGTTGCACCGTGTTCGAATTAATAGGGGGAATCGATTTTCACACAAAGATGGCCGCCATCCGCAAACTATTACGCTGATGACCTATTGGTTTGGTCAAAGGATGCTCCCCCATAAAGGTATGTCGTTGCAAAATTTGGTAGAGATCGGATGATTAGGTTAGTCGTAATTTGATTTAAGCTTTGAACATTTGTGTGGCCGCCATTACGTTTCCGACAAGATGGCGGCGATATAAAACATGACACTGAGGTGCCCTTTGCTAGTACTACCTCTGTACCAAATTTCGTTCCATTCGGTTCCACCGTGTTCGAATTAATAGGGGGAATCAATTTTGACATAAAGATGGCCTCCATCCGCAAACTATTAGGTGAATGACCTGTTAGATTGGTCAAAGGATGCTCCCTCCATAAAGGTATGTAGTTGCAAAATTTGGTAGAGATCGAATGATTAGGTTAATCGTAATTTGATTTAAGCTTTGAACATTTGTGTGGCCGCCATTACGTTTCCGTCAAGATGGCGGCGATATAAAACATGACACTGAGGTGCCTTTTGTTAGTACTACCTCTGTACCAAATTTCGTTCCATTCGGTTGCACCGTGTTCGAATTAATAGGGGGAATCGATTTTCACACAAAGATGGCCGCCATCCGCAAACTATTACGCTGATGACCTATTGGTTTGGTCAAAGGATGCTCCCCCATAAAGGTATGTCGTTGCAAAATTTGGTAGAGATCGGATGATTAGGTTAGTCGTAATTTGATTTAAGCATTGAACATTTGTGTGGCCGCCATTACGTTTCCGTCAAGATGGCGGCGATATAAAACATGACACTGAGGTGCCCTTTGCTAGTACTACCTCTGTACCAAATTTCGTTCCATTCGGTTCCACCGTGTTCGAATTAATAGGGGGAATCAATTTTCACACAAAGATGGCCGCCATCCGCAAACTATTACGCTGATGACCTATTGGATTGGTCAAAAGATGCTCCCCCCATAAAGGTATGTTGTTGCAAAATTTGGTCGTGATCGGATGATTAGGTTAATCGTAATTTGATTTAAGCTTTGAACATTTGTGTGGCCGCCATTACGTTTCCGTCAAGATGGCGGCGATATAAAACATGACACTGAGGTGCCTTTTGTTAGTACTACCTCTGTACCAAATTTCGTTCCATTCGGTTGCACCGTGTTCGAATTAATAGGGGGAATCGATTTTCACACAAAGATGGCCGCCATCCGCAAACTATTACGCTGATGACCTATTGGTTTGGTCAAAGGATGCTCCCCCATAAAGGTATGTCGTTGCAAAATTTGGTAGAGATCGGATGATTAGGTTAGTCGTAATTTGATTTAAGCTTTGAACATTTGTGTGGCTGCCATTACGTTTCCGTCAAGATGGCGGCGATATAAAACATGACACTGAGGTGTCCTTTGCTAGTGCTACCTTTGTACCAAATTTCGTTCAATTCGCATTCACCGTGTTCGAATTGATAGGGGGGGACAGACATTCAGAGTACACACACTCACACACACACACACACACACAGACACACAGACACACACACACACAGACACAGACTCACACACACACATACACAGACAGACACACTTTTTTCGCCCTGTGTTGATCTCATAAGTCTACTTTCATTTTTTGCAAAAATTGAAAGTAGGCTAAAAATGCCTATCAATAGCTACTAAGATCCAACATTATAAAACTGTAACTCTCCCAGAAGCCACTTATGCTTGTGAAACACTGTTCCAAATTAAAAATGAACAAAGAACTGATCAGCTCTTCAAAACAGAAAGAAGAACCATTAGAACGTGCATAAATAAAAAGTTGTGGTGTTTGAAGCCATATTTTCAGTGTTGCCTAAGTAAACAAGAGTTTAGTGCTTTTCAGTCGGTCAACACGAATGTACCCAAAAGAGATGGGTTATGCCCTAATCCTGAAATAAATTACATGAGATTAATAAAACACTAGGATGACCAGTTTCGATCGTCAAGCGATCATCATCAGATCCATTACACTTAGGCTATAAAATCTATGTTTGAAATACAGGTGAAAATATTTACAATATGTACAATTATTTAGTTGCAGTATTGGTACTGCAACTGTCAGTGTATGCTAAATGCAGTATATATGTTAGGTGAAATGCTAATTGGTGATAGCTATCCGGAGTTTGTACTTTAGAGAGATTATATGGTTGTAAACTATAGTTAAACTATAAAATTTTAGGCTAACTACTTATCTGATTGTCTTCCGTACTACAGCTGCTCGCAGTTTTCGTGCTCACTGTAACATACTGTGCGGTCAACTGCAACGAAAACTGCGAGCAGCTGTAGTACGGAAGACAATCAGATAAGTAGTTAGCCTAAAATTTTATAGTTTAACTATAGTTTACAACCATATAATCTCTCTAAAGTACAAACTCCGGATAGCTATCACCAATTAGCATTTCACCTAACATATATACTGCATTTAGCATACACTGACAGTTGCAGTACCAATACTGCAACTAAATAATTGTACATATTGTAAATATTTTCACCTGTATTTCAAACATAGATTTTATAGCCTAAGTGTAATGGATCTGATGATGATCGCTTGACGATCGAAACTGGTCATCCTAGTGTTTTATTAATCTCATGTAATTTATTTCAGGATTAGGGCATAACCCATCTCTTTTGGGTACATTCGTGTTGACCGACTGAAAAGCACTAAACTCTTGTAAATAAAAAGTATCAGGGTGAGGGAGTCTGGAGGATTCTCCCAAATGAAACTGTCTATCGTGAGATTGATCCAAACACCAGCACAAAGAAGAAGAAAAGAATTTCGTTCTTTTTTCACATCATACGGCTCCCAGAAAACAGAATTGTGCGCCAACTAGTGATGAGAAATCGAGGAAAGAAAACTGGTGGAAAATGGATCCAAGAAATCCAAGACTCAAGATAACAGATGCCGAGGAGAAAAATAAAATTAACACCATTCTTAAAACTTACAAATTTTCTGCAGAAATGACATAGAAAGCCTATGCAGATTTCAGATGAGTTGAGAAAATCCCGATCTGAAAAAATAAAAAAGTACTGGAAAGAGCGCTAGAACCAAGCAGTACTACCTCCAAAGAAGAAGTGATTGTGGAACGACTCAAGTGGTCCAATGTGACCAATCAAGATTAATAATATTAATAATAATAATAATAATAATAACTAATAAAAAATAAACAATATTTAAGTTGACCACATCACGTTCCACGGTGAGCCCAATTCCTTCAGGGTGTCCGAGCCTCGGGGATACAGTCCCGTTTCCCCTCCCTCATTTCGGGCCTGGGATTACACAGCATTTCTGCTAGACTTCTTCACTGAATTCTGGAACATTTCTCCACTTGTTGCCCGTCAACGCACAAGGGGTCAACATGAAGCCTCAGACCAGTTTTCATATGCTACTCGGTAACATCTCAATCAGACGTTACCTGGCAAGTGAGTAGGACGATCTTCGTGGCCAGCTAATTCACGTGATCTGACCTCACTGGATATATACATGTGGTTTCACTTACTGCAACGTGTCATTACTGTAGCGAGTTTGGGGAACGTCAGTTTGATCAGCTAATCTAAAAAATGATCTTGTCGATTTCGTCGTTACGCTGGGATCTGCCGTTACGTTACGGTGACGGGACGAAATGTACCCAGATGCACTGAGGTGTGTGACGTCATAGTACCGCTTGGTGCATGTGCTCCCCGACAATCTCTACTTCGTTAGTAAAAGACAAAAATCCCCGATTCGTGGATGTCACGGGTAATCTCGAGAACCACTGGATGGATTTTGATGCGGTTTTCACCATTCTGTAAAGGATATCTCGAGGAAAGATTCTGTAGAAAATAATTTATGTATGATCAAAGGAAGCCTAGCAGTAACGATTTCAGTGAAAAAGTCGAAACCAAACATGGCGTCCGTGCGCTTCTTAAGCTTGCGCTGGGCAAACCGTTAAACATATCAATATACTATGAGCGTAAGAATTGGTCAGCATGAAAAGTTCTACAAATATTCCACGAGAGCATATCTCTATCTTCAATACATCGCCCACTATAAATGTTTTTAGACTGGATGGAAGGGGCACGTCCCCGCGCGCACTGGTGAGCGTGATGGCATCCCGCACGCTTGACCTTGCTTTGCCCTTGGTTTACACTTGCCGTTCGCGAGTAATTTGAAACAACATAAAGTATTATAAAGCAAGATAAGTATTATGCAGATAATTTTCTAGCATGTCAAGAGTCTTTGGCTTCGAGCGAAGCGAGAAGCCTCCAGCCTTTCTAGCATTCTTCAGCATTTGTAGCATTTAAAATGATACAAAGTCTAGTCTTTCAGACTGACTGTCACTTTTTTTTAGCGTGGCAATACAGTGCTGGTAATAAACAACAATAACAATAATAATAATAATGTTTCTTGAAACAGAAGGCTTTATGTCGGTTATTCAGTACTAGGTTATCCCCACAAGGAACTATTTAAAGTCCATCATCAAGAACGCTTATGTGTAGGATGACTATTGCAGATACGGATGTCCAACATATGTGACTGTTCAACATATCATTTCAGGGTGTCACCATTTCGCAGGCATAGAATATAGGAAGAGAGACATTTTCTTGCCAAGATAATACGTCAAGGACTGGCTATACGTCTTCAAATGCTGAGCCAAGAGAAAATGCTGTACTATAAATATGCCCCAGGGAGTGTGATGGAAAATAACAACTTTACCTTTTATTGGGATCGTCCTGTATTGACAGATCAATCAGCCGTGCACCACAAACCTGATCTGGTTCATGTTGACAAGATGTGGCAATCCCAAACAATGACAACATGCTAATAAAGCATGTTGAAAAGATGTCAAATACAGAGAGACATAACAAAAAAGCAATGTCACATTGAACAAGTCTGGACAGTTCCTATGATCATCTCCAGTAATGGTGTGATTCCGAACACTTTAAAAGAATCTGTCACAGATTTGAGGTTAGACCCATGGCTTTTTAAGCTTAAGCAAAAGACAGTCATACTGATATCGCGTCAGGAGATGGCAGTCCAACACGCTGTGACGGGGTGCGGGGGGTCTTGCAGTACGCATGCGCAGCCCTCATATTCCAAACTTAAATATATCGGCTTCGCGCATGCCAATCTTATTGCAGCACACGACACGCAGTCAGTGAAAGAAGGAATGTGGTGAGTGAGTGAAGCAAGTAGTGACAAACTGAATGTTCTTGTAATGTGCGATACGCAGTGAGCGGGAAGACATCTGCAGTTCAAACCCAACTGCCAACTCCTGGCGCGATATCAGTACTTTTGACGTATCGCTTAGTAAGGCATATTAAGGTTGTTCTTAGGCAATCAAGCCTGATTGAGTGAGGGAGAAGAGTGATGCTACTACAGAATGCAGTCACCGAGAGATTGAAGAATTTGGGCCTGATTATGTACTTATTATCTGGGATTTTAGATGTGTTCTTTCCAGCAAACATGCTGAGAATCTGTTTATGTTCGACGATGTCGAAATGTAAATTTTATATGTCAGAAAACTGTATCATAATGAGGGTCATTATAACACTATTTTTCATTATGAAACAGTTTCTCCCACCAATCAGAGCTTAAGAAACAGTTCTGTGACCAATTAGGTAAGGATAGCATCGCATCTGCACTGACTTCCACGACCTCCTATTTTAAATTTCACTGCGTGACTAGCGTCATAGTTGGGTATTTGAGGAGGCCATGGTCAAATACAAGGTATTCTCTGCGTCTCTTGCGCTCTGTTCAGTACATATGACTGGTGAAATCTTGACAGATATTTATGAATATTTATGTTCGAACATATAAAGTTATAATTATCGTCGAACATAAACAGTCGTATGTAACTCGCCTATAGTGGTAATTAAGACACTCTTATGGAAATTATAAAACTCGCTTCGCTCCTTTTATAAAAAATACTCTTGTCTTAAGTATTGCCATTATAGGCTCGTTGCATAATGTACGAAAGTGCAGGCGCAGAATAAATAGAAAATAAATAAACTCATTATTATTATTCTCCAACAAAATCTTCCTTCGTATGGCCTTCACTACCCGATGTGGATATTTTTAGTTGGAGTCATCTCGGTTATAATCTCTCCAATTTCGTCATGTTCCGTTTTGCTCTGGCATCTGGTGGAGAACCCAAATTTTATTGAACAGAGTGAACTGTGGCTTGAGATTCAATTAATGTTGTCTTAGGATCATCAAATGTGATATGAGTGGTCTTTAACGAGCAGATTTCACATGACGCGCAGTGCCATCCATTCTTTCTACCCTTTAGAAAGGCCTGCTGCCTTAGCTGTGAATCAAACCTGTGATCTTGGGATTATGAGGTACGCATTTAACCTCAGAACCACCGAGAAAGCAGGAGAACTTCAGTATGAATGTGATTATTTGTTTTTGTTGATTGATTTAGGGACTTTGCAACATCATCGTCATCTAGCCTCATTTACTTGGGTGTGTGTGCGCGCGCGTGTGGAATTTGTCCGATAACCTGTGTTATTTTGATTGTTGTATTAGTGTGCGTATTAGCAATTCATTCAAGGATTGGGAAGGAGGCATCCGTAGCCTTTAGTAGGAATCATCCCGGCATTTGCCTGGAGTTGAAGTGGGGAAACTACGGAAAAACACATAGAAGAAGGTTATATGGGAATCGAATCCTCTTCTCACGATGTTGAGTGTATCCTGTTCCAGCCCTCAGGCCAGAATTAAAATTTCTTGTCAGAGCAGGAAATTGAACTCTAACCTCCGGGACAATAGCTAAGAATACTAGCCACCACACCACGAGGTTGTCAGTATAAATATCAGATCGAACGCTTACATCCTCCTCTATCAAATCGGTTTGAGGCTTGTATAAAATTACCAATGGTATCTCTGACACGAGTGAAATTTTGGGGCAAATAAATTTCAACGTGAGAAAGAAATGTCTCAGAAAAAGAGAACTACTGTTGGTCAAAAAATTCAATACAGATTTCCATCAAATTTCACCTATATTGAATACACGAGGCTCCCAGCTGACAACAATTTAGATTTTGGAATGTCCTTGCTAAATTATTGAAGAAAATTGCACTCAGTTTTAGCTGTCAAATGACTCTCTATTACAAAGATATTAAATATAGCTATTAGTTTTGGCAAAGTGGTTAGCACGCTAGACTTTGGCCCGAAGTGCCCCGGGTTCGATCCCCGGCCGAGCTATCAGGGATTTTAATCTCCTCGGGTTAATTCCCGTGGCTCGGGGACTGGGTGCATGTGACGTCTTCTTCATCACTTCATCCGCATTACGACGCGCAGTTGGCAGTTCACTATATTAGTAATTACCAATACTAATGCCAATACCCATACTAATACTAATACCAACGCCAACTTTACATCTTTCATTGATATTGTACTTAGTACACAAAAATATAAATCTTTTCTGACATTATGTGACCAATTATTGAAAATCATGCTTCGTTTACTGTTATTGCTACTAGAAATTGTATATATTTCTTGTTAACAATTTCTTCTTTGATTTTATTTTGTATTTTAATGTATTATCTGTGTGTAAACAAGTGTTTGCTACTGTAATTGGGGCACTGCCTTGTTGTGGCAGGATATAAATTAATAAATAAATAAACCATTCGCTACCCTTGTAAAAAATAATGTATAAGACGTAGTAACTGCCTCATTATGACTGCTATGCGAGGTCATACATTAACTGCAAACGTTCTGAAATGAACAGATAAATAAATCATCCCTCATTTGCAGTGAACAATGGACACTCATTAAATGCGCGACGCTAAGCACCCTCAGTGTCATCTTGACCCTACTATCCTCTTAGCAGGGGAGTTCTTGTGTGATTTACGTGCTTATTAGGCACTGGCCTGCACCCGACATACAATACACTCATCACCCTGAAGAACTTACTTCTCCAATCGACTGTTCACTTTCTGCACATCTAGCACTGTTACAGCTTATTTGCATGCTATTTCCAATTTATTGCCCAGAAAAGATTGTTTTTCGAAATACATTTTAAGGGTTTGAGAGGTGCTGGTCATCTTTCCTGTGTACTTGGGTGTGTTTTGAACTTAAGAATGAGATATGCACCCCTGGACTCCAAATAAGGCACTATGCAGGTATTTGCTTGGAGGGAGTGTGAAATAAACGGGGAAAACCACACTCAGGATAGCCGCTATCAATGCCGGGATTCGAACCTCTGATCTCCAGAATTGCTGTAATTCCCCATCATGGTCGTGGTGCACAATTTAACGCGCACAGCTACGCCACGGGGTTGGGCAAACCGACTTGAAGTTAAACTTAATTCTGATTTCAGTGAGCGTTATCATGGTTTCTGTTCGCATTATTATTATTAGCTCATTATATATAATACGCTAAGGTGTATGTTTCACAAAACTCAAGTTCCCAACCCAGAGGGAGTTAGAAGGTGTGGTCTGTACTAAAATCTTCCAAATCGTCTTTCTTGAAAAGTAAACGAAAATATATTTATTCGTTTATAAAGTGCTTTAAAAAAGTAAACAAGACGATAGCCCCTGACAGAACTGTGTCGCGTCTAGCCAGCATAGCACTAGGACCGGACGGGTAGTCTGTAAACATGGGGCGCACACAACCCGTTATGTGCGAGTTCTCGCACGGGTGCGCTAGTTATAATAATAATTATTATTATTATTATATGAAATGTATATAAAAATACAAAACCATCACCGTCGGACTCCTTGCGAGCCAATGACACTGATGACAGCACTGGATCTCAAGATGTTCACAACAAGTCACTGAAGAGACAAAACCTTTCGTACTATACTTGCAGTAGCAAGGAAGGCAGCTTTTTGCATTAACTGCGTTTAGTTTATCTTCAAGCCAAGGTTTTCCTTTGCTTTTTACCAGTCCTTTGTTACTAAACCATTGATAGAGACAACAACTGGGATAACAAAAACTTCCTCTAAGCCGTATGTGTGACTGAGCTGATATTATTAGAATTATTATCTTATTACCAGCTGTACCCGGCATGCGTTGCAATGCCAATCAAAGAAAGGGTTGGCGTTGTAACTTTGTTGAAGTGCTTTTGGATTCCCAATATGTTTTGTTTTTCCGTTAACCACCTCTAAACTATTGTAAAATTGATTTACTATCTCAAAAAACATCCTGGGAGCGTCCTCAACAACTCACCAAAGCTTCATCGCAATGAAATGAATGGCATATGAACGCATACGGGACTTTGTATAAACGATTCGCGTGCCGTCGCTCATTTGTTGAATCTACACACATCAAAAAAAGTTTTGCATCACCTCGGTTCCCAGATCTCCGGCATATAGACGTTGACTGTGTATATTGTATCAAAGATACAGTCCCTTTGACTGTTCATAGATGTCACTAAAACTGCTCAAAGATGTAAACAACCATGCATGAGCAGGGCCTATTAGACGGAGGGGGTACGACAGCCGATCAGTTCCAGTCATTCCACCAGGACGAAGGTACGCTGCTCATGTTGTCTGTAGTTCTACCATGCCTAGAAGGTCAATACCGCAGTTCGATCGCGTCCGCATTGTTACTTTGTGTCAAGAAGGGCTCTCAACAAGGGAAGTTTCAAGGCGTCTCAGAGTGAACCAAAGCGATGTTGTTCGGACATGGAGGAGGTACAGAGATACAGGAACTGTCGATGACAGGCCTCGCTCTGGCCGCCCAAGGGCTACTACTGTAGTGGATGACCGCTAATTACGGATTGCCGCTCGGAGGAACCCTGACAGCAATGCCACCATGTTGAATAATGCGTTTCGTTCAGCCACAGGACGTCGTGTTTCAACTCAAACTGTGCGCAATAGGCTGCATGATGCGCAACTTCACTCCCGACGTCCATGGCGAGGTCCAGCTTTGCAACCCCGACACCATGCAGCGCGGTACAGATGGGCCCAACAACATGCTGAATGGACCCCACAGAATTGGCATCACGTTCTCTTCACCGATGAGTGTCGCATATGCCTTCAACCAGACAATCGTCGGAGACGTGTTTGGAGGCACCCTGGTCAGGCTGAACGTCTTAGACACACTGTCCAGCGAGTGCAGCAAGGTGGTGGTTCCCTGATGTTTTGGGGTGGCATTATGTGGGGCCGACGTACGCCACTGGTGGTCATGGAAGGCTCCGAAACGGCTTTACGATACCTGAATGACATCCTCCGACCCATAGTGCACCCATATCGGCAGAATATTGGAGAGGCATTTGTCTTCATGGACGACAATTCTCGACCTCATCGTGCACATCTTGTGAATGCGTTCCTTCAAGATAACGACATCGCTCGACTACAGTGGCCAGCATGTTCGCCAGACATGAACCCTATCGAACATGCCTGGGATATGTTGAAAAGGGCTGTTTATGGACGTCTTGACCCACCAACCACTCTGAGAGATTTACGCCGAATTGTCGTTGAGGAGTGGGACAATTTGGACCAACAGTGTCTTGATGAACTTGTGGATAGTATGCCACGACGAATACAGGCATGCATCAATGCAAGAGGACGTGCTACTGGGTATTAGAGGTAGTGGTGTGTACTGCAATCTGGACCACAAATGCTGAAAGTCTAGCTGTATGATGGTACAACATGCAATGTGTGGGTCTCATGAGCAATAAAACGAGCTGAAATGTTGTTTGTGTTGATCTCTATTCCCTTTGTATTTAAAGGTTCCGGAACTCTTGGAACCGAGGTGATGCAAAACTTTTTTTGATGTGTGTACTTGTGCGATACCTATTGTAAAGTGGATTTACTAAGCCTGAAACATTCCCTGAAGTGTACACAACATCTCACCAAGTTTCATCGCTATCAGACGAATAGTATATGAACGCAAACGGGACTTTGTTGAAACGCTTCGCGCGTCGTCGCTCAGTTGTTGAATCTACTCATGCGCTACCTATTATAACATGGATTTACTAAGCCAGAAACCCTGCCTGTAGTATAAACAACCTCTCACCCAAGTTTCACCGCAATGGGATGAATGGTATATGAACGCATGTGGGACTTTCTTGAAACAAACGCACGCCATTTTGTTGAAGCTACTCGCGCCATCTATTGTAAATTGAATTTACTACCCCTATACAAATTACGTTAAATAACTAAAAGGATTCCATATTAAGAGCCTCATTTTCTATACCGGTAGTGGAGAGTGCTACTCGCATCCAGTCGGCCGTGTCTCGTCAAGAGCTACTGTTGCCTGGAAACGACTTGCCTTAGCTGTCATTTGCGTTACGTTTTATAGTGACTTGTATTCTCTTTGACGTTTTATGTCACGTCACGGGATTTTAAAAAAAAGTATCCTATGTCCGTCTCCTGGTTCTAAGCTACCTCCACACCAATTTTCAGCCAAATCGGTTCAGCCGTTCTTGAGTTATAAATAGTGTAACTAACACGACTTTCATTTATATATATAGATATAATACACTCCTCTTCTTGCCTAGAACGCCTCAATATAGTGCTGCCTTGGGTTTTTGTGGGTATCTACTCACATAACGTAACGGCGGTGCTTTTTTAAGATCCAACCAGCCTTCGGGCTGACTACCTAACACACATAATACACTAAGGCTAAGGTGTATGCTATGTTTCACAAACCAAAAAGAGTTAGAAGGTGTCGTTTGTGAAAAATTCTTCCAAATCGTCTCAATAGTACAAGAAAAATCTTGCATTTCTTGAAAAGTCAATGAAAATATATGTATTTGTTTACAAAGTGCTTTTAAACAAATAAACAGGACGATAGCCCATGCGAGAACTGTCGTCTACAGCCCGCATAGCAATAGAGCCGTGCGGGTAGTTTGTACCCATGGGGCGCACACAACCAATTATGCGCGAGTTCTCGAACGGGTCTCACCAAGGCGGTCCGGGTTCGATTCCCGGTCAATGCATGTGAGATTTTCGAAGTGAAATGCCATGTCCTGTGGTTCGGATTCCACGTAAAAAGGAGGTCCCGTGGCTCATGATCTCGCGATTAACGGTCACGTTAAACTACAAGCTTGCTTTCGAACGGGTCCGCTAGTTATTATTATGTTTCGTTCCGGCCAACTAAGGACCACGTCATTTCAATTGTTTCCGTTCAGCTTTAAAATTACTCTAGTATTCCTTCATTCGTAGACAGGGTTGTATCTCTCTTTTGTCCACGCGTTTCTAGTTTTCAGCGTCGGCTTAGGTTGGCAGCGTTTACTTTTAAGCTGTGTCACCTTTTGTGTATATCTTCACACGAGATCCCAGGTTCCCTTTGTGCTTTTATATTGGAGATGATTATTATTATTATTATTATTATTATTATTATTGTGATTAATATTATTATTATTATTATTTCTGTTTTCTTACAAGCCAATCCACCACTTAGGATCACGTTACAACCTCATTTCTTTTTCCTGGTACGGAGTTTTCTCTGTGTCCAGCAGGCCCTATTCCTTCATGTGGTCGCTGGCCTGCTTCCGTTGTTCTTCTGCCTACACTCTTCTGGTACTTCTTTCTGTGGTCGTAACCCCTTCCAATTATTTTCACCATGTTCCTAAATGTATTACTGTTTAACAAGGTGACAGCCAAGAACGGTAGCTGCAACACCAGAATGTGGACACTTAGAAATGAGAGGCAAGCCACTTTACCACTGCTCCACTCCAGTTGGAGTATATATGAATTAGAACGTGAAAGGATATTAGTACCACTATGTTTTAATTGGCAACCGACAGCTCAGGTTGAGGCTCATTGTATCGTCCCCTGTATGACTCATCGTGATCACAACAACCATACCGCTTTACAATCGTAATATAAAACATGGTTTATAATTCCTTTCATTACATGCGTGTATACAATTTAAAAATCGCATCATGAAATCAAATGATACTACATAAAAGCAATAGCATTATCAATAGCACAATACGTTTTCAACATGTGTAACACGAGAACCGGCAGTGGACCCATCGATTGAAAAACCCACACTCATTGGTGCTCGCCGCAACCACCCACACCACGTCCGTGAGAAAACATAAAATAGATCGTAACCTTGATGAGTGATGTCAGAAATTATAATCATCAGATATTTTTTGGAAGATAATATATTTATTTAGCCCTTCAACTAATTAGGGTATCGTGGAAGAACTCGAACAGTGCCGTTAATGTAGAACAAGTAGTTCCGTGAAGAACTATACAGCCTATTTTCATATATCCTCTTTATGTTAACTGCCACTGTCAACATACAAACTTTCAGTTTGATTGCCGTAATAGATTCGTAGATATTGAGAACCGACTAAATATTTCGGATGGTCGCCATGTTGGATTTTATATATGTAGGTCCTAGAGTTATGTACTGTTACATGAAGATTATTGTGTACGTGTAGCATTCAAACTTCAATCGCATGATTAGGACACAAAGAAGTAACAAGGAGATTTTAAAATTTTGCACAGCTGCCATCTTGTGGTTATGGAAACAATTGAAATAAATTAAGATGCCAGTGGATTAACATTCGTATAAAGATTTACTGTACCAAGTTTCACTGCACTCGGATGGTTAAATTGCGAGAAACATCCATGTGAATATTTATACTTCGCGTCGACGCCATGTTGGATTTGTGATCACCGGCTTATTTAAAGTCCTATAGGTGAACTTAAGTTCATAGCCCCTATGAACATTAATAAATGCAGTTTGATTGCTATAGTAGATTCGTAGATATTCAGAGCCGTCTAAATATTTCGGATGGTCGCCATGTTGGATTGTTAAATGTATAGGCCATAGAGGCATGTACCATTAAAGGAAAATTATTGCGTAGGTTCATTATTCAAACTTTCACTTTGATCGCATGATTACGACACAAGAAATAAAAACTTAATTTTAACATTCACACAGCTGCCATCTTGAGGTTATGTGAACAATTGAACTAAATTAGATACCAGTGCATTACAATGTGTATAAACATTTCTTGTACCAGATTTCATTGAGTTTGGAACATTAAATTGCGAGAAAGGTCTATTTAAAATTTTCAAATTCGCTTGGCCGCCATCTTCTTTTTGTAGTTAACCGGTTTTTGAAAGTCTTATAGATGAACTTCCAGTAGTGCCCTTTACCTCCGTACAAAATTTCAGGGTGATACCGTTAATAGTTTCAGAGATATAGTATGCCGGTGAAATATTTCGCACATCTGCCATCTTGTGTTTATGTAAACAATTGAACGAAGTTAGATGTCGGTGCATTACAATGTGTATAAACATATACTGTACCAAGTTTTATTGCGTTTGGTTGGCTAAATCGCGAGAAACGTCTATTTAAAAGTCGCTAATTCGCGTGGCCGCCATGTTGGTTTTGTAGTTACCAGTTTTCCAAATGTCACATAGGTGAACATCTAGTAGTTCCCTTTATCACCGTAAAAATTTCCAGGGTGATATCGGGAATAGGTTCGGAGATATTGAATGCTGGTGAAATATTTCGCACAGCCGCCATGTTGGATTGGTGGGACGTAACAAAATTTCAGGGGCACGGTCGGGGTCGTCCGGAATAGTGCTATAAACGTACTGAGTTTCATTGAAATCGCTCCAGCCATTTAAAATGTATTAGGGACACACACACACACACCTCTCTCACACACACACACACGCACGCAGACAAAAGGTGATCTCATAAGCCTATTTTTTCAAAATTGAAAATAGGCTAAAAATGAAGGACACACTTCCATTTATATAACTATTCTCATTTAAAAATGAGATTCGCCGTTCAAGTCTATATGTCTGTCTGTTTGTTTGTTTGTTTGTTGGGGGGCGTGGTGGCGCAGCGGTCAAGCTACTAGTCTCTCACCACGCCAGACCGGGTTCGATTCCCGGTCAATGCATGTGAGATTTTCAAAGTGAAATGCCATGTCCTGTGGTTCGGATTCCAAGTAAAAAGGAGGTCCCGTGGCTTATGATCTCGTGATTAACGGTCACGTAAAACTACAATCTTCCTTTCTTGTTTGTTTGTTTGTTTGTTTGTATATGAAAGAGCTTTAACACGTCCTTCGCTACAGATGCCCTTAGCACAAAACTGTTCAAGGAAAACTAAATTATAGTTATTACCTTTGTCCTCGTTCTTTCATGTTAGGAGCTTAGGGGCATCTTTATCTCATCAGCCTCGTGTACTTGTGCTAGTTGAATTTTTCTGAACACTCGCGTTTTTCTGGTGACTGCAGTAGTCTAAATAAAATTAATTATTATGATCTGTATGATGATAGAATTATTTTAGCGTAGACTGTATATCACAACACAAAGAAAGAGAGAGAGAGAGAGAGAGAGAGAGAGTGAATTTATAGGAGAGGTTTTTAATCTTTATCACACCCATTACCTCACGCTGGAGTTCTCACTGAATGGCTACATCTAAACCTGCCTTAATCTTCAAAACAGAGCAGTCCTATTAACCTATTTTAATCATATCAAATATAGGCCAATGAGATAGCCTTCTGTCCATTAGTGAAATTTTGTAATTAGTGCCACCTTTGGATCCTCATCCATGATAGAAATTACAGATGTGACATTCAAAATCGGGCCAAGCACGAAATCATGACTATGGTTCCGTACATTTTTTAAATTCAATTTCCTTTTTGGGCCTTATTACACCTACCCTCCTCAACATTAGTACCAGGATAAAAGGCTATACGGAAACTCAATTTAATGCAGCAAGTTTTTCCAAAACTCAATTCCTCTTTCTCCAAATTTGCTACATATAAAAACATAAAATTCGTGCCGAGACAGAACTATAAAACAATTTTACCTATGTGCCATTCGAAATCGTAATTAGCACAGAACCATTATGGTAGTCGCGCTGGTTTTTAAACGTTTAATAGCCGTTTGTGGTGACCTAACTTTGCTAGTGCAGTTGAATGTACCGTAAAAGTATACCGTATGTTATGAACTAAACAATATGGCGTATATTTTATTCCAATTGTTTAAAAAGTCTAATAAGTCACTGTTCAAATTTCTATTAAAAAATCCTATTTCATACATTCTATCATAACTAACACATTTTGTGAAGTACGGCATCACATGGATACATTATTTAACTGAGATAGAAAGGTACAGGTTGATATGAAAATAGCCGCTTTAGTTCTTCAAGAAACTACTTTTATTCAGTTTTGTCTGGTAGATTATCCAGAGCGTCTTTAGCGTGAAATTAATACATTTTAGAGTTATAACCCGGGTTGGGTTGATCGATGTTCATGCAGCAGATGGGCTTCGTATTTTACCTTTGAGCCGTAATAAGCTGCTTCCTTTGGATGAACCAAAGAGGAAAGCCATGCCAGCAAGGCAGTACTCATAAGCGTTAGATTCAAGCATCGTTTAATTATTTTAGCCAGACTGTAGCAGGGAGTATATTCATAATACTAGACTCGAGTATATATTTTTAAATGTTTAACAGTAGTTCAATAATGACTCACATTCTCAGATACATAATACCAGATGTAAAGTTTTGAGGGCATGTTTTCAATGTTGCCTGTACAAACTGTTAGTTGTAACTCTTCAGTTGGTCAATACATTGCATAATAAATTAGCGAAGACGTTCTGGTTTTACATGGAATCTAACGCAACCTTATATATGTTCGACGATGTCGAAATGTAAATATTATACGTCAGAAAACTGTGTCATAATGATGGTCATTATAATACTGTTTTTCATTATGAGACAGTTTCTCCAGCCAATCAGAGCTCATTCATTGACCAATTAGGTAAGGACACTTTCCCGCATGTGCTCAAAATCCAACATGTTGGACATGAATTACATGATTTGAAAGTTCAAATTGGATATAGGATCAACCATTGTAGTTACAATCCCAAACACAAAGACAAAATCAGCACAAACCTTTACGGTAACAAGAAAACACTATGACATATGCAATAAATGTATGAATCTACGTCCAGTAGTTAGCAACACAGCATCCTTCTATATAAATTACCGACATGGAAAGTGCACCATACCATAATTGTGTTCTCGTAAATGAACTGACGAATATGAGACAAGAAATAGCATTGTACCTTAATATCCCCAACTCAAATTTATACTCAGCGCATTGCTTTCAAACGACTTCGGTGACAATATTAGTGAATGCTAGTCTTGATCGGCACTAGACGTCATGCAGGCTGTAAACAATAGCATAGCAAAGTAAATGGTCTCTGTTTCCGAAGGTCTTTGACCCACGGATGCGCTCTGTTCAGTAAGCAAAACCAGCGCGCTCTGTTCACTAGCTGAAGTGAATGAATCCCACAGCTTTTTATGAATATGTATGTTAAACCATATAATAAAGTTATAATTATCGTCGAACATAAACAGTCGTATGCAACTCGCCTATAATGGTAATTAAGACACGAGTATGTTTATAAAACTCGCTACGCTCATTTTATAAACATACTCGTGTCTTAATTATTGCCATTATAGGCTCGTTGCATAATGTACTCTTAAAGATGTTTGTTAGTTTTGAGTGTTGTCATTCTCTTTGGTATCTTATGTAACAGGATTTAGGCCTAATTGTAATTCATGCATTTGCTGTAGTATTGTTATTCATATTGAGAAGTCAGAAGCAAAGGAGGCCGCAGTGATAACTACTAATGGGGGTCTTATTTGATGTTTTTCATTCGGTCAACACGATTGAACCCGATTGTGATGGGCTGTTCCCTAATCCTGAAAAATATTTACACGAGATTATTAAATACACTTGGATGACCAGTTTCGATCGTCAAGCGATCATCATCAGATCTATTACACTTAGGATATTAAATCTGCGTCTTAAAGTATGTGTGAAAGTATTTACAATATGTACACATATTTAGTTGCAGTATTAGTTAAAATAACGCAACTAGTCACTATTAGATTTGATAGCCTAAGTGTAATGGCCATTCATGTGTATTTATGCTTCGGTGACGTAGTCGGTAGCATGCTGAACTGCTGTGCCCAAGATAGCGGGTTCAAACCCGGCTGAACTCATCAGAGTTTTTAAGAGCGTTAAAATCCTTCAGTATGCCGTCCTTTGGAGGGGAAGTAAAGCCGGCGGTCCCATGTCATAGACTTATGGCATGAGAAAGAACCTTCCACGCTTGTGGAAGCTAAAATTTGTAGGTTAGTTTGATAACGCTATATTAGTTCCAACGTCACTGCCAGGTGCTGACTGCGATGGCATTTAGTAGCATTTGGTAGCAAAAGCAGGAACTACTTGAAAGAATTAATCGTCTGCAGTCCTTCTACTTGAAACACAGATAACACGCACAAATACAGCCATCACAATTAACACCGGTTATCAGACAGATTCTACACACACCCAAAGAACACGGGGCTACATGACAGCGTTGTCGCAGCCTCTAAACTTAGGAACCAACCAACCACCAACCTGGGTACAATCGTGTTGACCGACTGAAAAACATCAATTTTCGATTACTAAGGCAACACTGAAAAGATATAGAAACACTATAATGTTAATAGGGGATCATGTAGGTGTTTTGTTCGTAAACAGAGGCTTGCAGACTAGACTGGATGCTGAACGACAAAATAGTCCCAAATGAAAATGTATGAATGTAGAAGTGATATTTAACATTGTTGCTACTGATTTCGTTTCTACAAAGAAACAGGGCCCATTCCAGTCGTGAAGTGTGACTAAATGCCCTCAGCTACATTGGTGCGTACCTGATATTGAACTTAACCGAGAAGAATTCTATATCCCATCATCTCTCTTGTTGTCACCTGTACAGAAATGTTAAGACAATGCAAAACAACATCCTCGTCAACTTTTCATCTTCAATATTGTCAATTACGCACACTGAAATGGGAATATTTTCATTTTCCACACAACCCACCATTATGACTTTCATTTCAGTATGTGCCGATTATTGTAGAAAATAGAACGGCGAGTTGAAATGCTGAATTTTGCTAATATATATCAAGCCATTCAATCGTGATGATCAAAGAATTATGCAGACAAAGATAAATTGAACTGATGTTTCTACATGACATACGATTCATGTATGGGCTCATTAACAAATCATTCTGGTCATGTACGCACACATATCAAAATCAATTGTATTTGGCATGTCGTATTATGTGTATGTAGAGGGTGTATCGATATTTGTGGGTCACACGTGATCAGCAGCCTGCAGACATAAAAGCAAAGAGAAAATTATATTTGAATACTAATTGCACCTGGCAAGCGTTGCAATCCTAATCAAAGAATAAAAGTGCTTATGCTTTAATTTTGTTTATTGAAGTGCTTTTGGTTATGCACTCAAAGTAAACGCACAAACTGGCGCCCAACTGTATAAAACACACGAATTTGTTGAAAAGACTCATTAGCCACCTATTAGAAAATGGATTTACTAATTCAGAAACCTTCGCGGGCATTCACAACAGCTGATCAAAGTTCATTTGTTGAAACGACTCGTGTGCCAACTATTGTAAAATAGATTTACTACCTTCGCGAGCATTCACAACAGCTGACCAAAGTTAATTTGTTGAAACGTCTCGTGTGCCATCTATTGTAAAATGAATTTACTAATTCATAAATCTTCGCGAGCATTCACAACAGCTGTCCAAAGTTCATTTGTTGAAACGACTCGTGTGCCATCTATTGTAAAATGGATCTACTATTCAGAAACCATCGCGGGCATTCACAACAGCTGACCAAAGTTCATTTGTTGAAACAACTCGCGCGCTACCTATTGTGAAATGGATTTACTAATTCAGAATCTTTCGCAGGTGTACACACGACAACTAAGAAAAGTTCATTTGTAGAAACGTTTAGCGCGCTAACGCTCGACATTACACTCGCGCCACGTATTGTTAAATGGATTTACTAATTCTGAAACACTTGCGGGAGTGCGCAAAGCATCTCACCAAAATTTCATCGCTATTGGATGAATGGTATATGAACGAATATGGGACTTGTTGAAACGATTCGCGTGGCATCACTTGTTTGTTGAAACTACTCATGTGCCACATATTGTAATTTGGAATTACTAATTTAGAAACATTTGCGAGAGAGTGCACAAGAACTCACCAACTTGTCATTGCTATCAATAAACTATCAAGAAACATTCATTTTTAATATTGAGATAAATGTCCCCTTGCATCGCGTTTTTCGGTTAACCGTCCAGTTCTGTCATAGATGCAAACATTAATTTTGCTCTTGTCGTATTGTCGTATTATACAAGCATGTACTCATTCAAACATTCTGTGTGTCCGGCGGGTTCCCCAAAAACAAGTCTTCTTTCCTCTGACAAAGTATGTCACTGTTAGTAATGGATTCTAAATTAACAAGTTCAAATAGTCCCACAAAAGCAATCCGTTGAATTTAATTATGGAGAACGTGTATGACGCTTAGAAGGTCCTTGTGTAACTTCTATGTCATATTTTTATGACGTGACCTAAATAGACCAGTGCATCGTAATGTACAGTATAAACCACGTCCAGCATCGAAAACTCTGCGAAACGTCCTCTAAAACCTCCATAAGAAATGTGTTTAGGTTCGTCCTGTTAATTGTTTTAGTTGATTCATTTAGGGGATTTGTGATATCGTAGTCATGAAATTCCGTGTACTTGGGTGTGTGTGGAATCTGCCTGATAACCTATGTCATTGTGATGGCTGTGAGAAAATGTGGGAAATCACATCGAGGACAGTTGAGGTGGGAATCGAACCCATGTCTTTTCAGTTTTGCCCCACGAGGCTGAGTGTGCCCCGTGTCATCCCTTACACCGCAGTTACATTTCTTGGCAGAGCCGGGAGTCAAATCCAGTACCTCTGGATGCGGAGTATCAATATATACCCCCAAGATTACATCATTGGCCCTGTTAATAGCTAATTATTACAAATAGGTTCTATGAAATTGTCGTCTACGATAAATCGAAAATATTATGCAATGGGGTAACATAGGTCTAAATGAGTAGGCCTACACGGTACTAAGTTTTCTCTTCGTTTTGGTCTCCCTTTCCAATAATGACGTTGATCCCAAATATTACGATACATTCAGCATACATATTATGAAATTTATACATACTCCGAAAAAAAAGATAATTATACTAAGTTTTATTTAGTTTGTAGCTAAAATATTTGAGAAATAAAAAGACACGCAAAACCTCGAGATTTAGTTGAACAAAATGTAACTGAGTCAGAACCCGTCTTAAAATACTAGCATTCTCGGCTGTCTTCCCTGAGATCAGAGTTCAATCCCGTCTCTTCCAAGAAATTTCACCCGTCAGCGTTCGCGCTCGTAGTTTGGCTTAATGAGGTCGCGCGGTGTCACAGTGACCCTTTATTTGTTGTGTGTTTTAATCTCGTACATAATTTGTTTTGTACGAAAGTATTGTTCAGAATGCAAAATATCCTTCATTTTGTACCTATTTCATTAGAATTATTAATCAAATATATATTACACGTTTATCCTTCATTTTGTTATCAGGCAGATTCCACAAACACCCAAGTACACGGGTTTTTATCGCAAATCCCCTAACCTAATCAACTAAAACAATTAACAGGACGAACCTAAACTCATTTCTTATGGAGGTTTTAGAGGACGTTTCGCAGATTTTTCGATGCCGGATGTGGTTTAAGCTGTAGCCTACATAATGATGCAATGGTCTATTTAGGTCACGCCATTTTGTACCTATTTCAATAGAATTATTAATCAAATATATATTAAACGTTTATTAAATGTCATTACGCAATAGCTATCCACAAAACGCATTACCTTCATAAGACTTCGACACACTTTCCATTAAGTCGTAGCATATTACCATTTTTAGTATATATTGCACCAGTATGTCATAACATTTGCCTATGATAAATATATCATTTTAACCAGTTATGTAACTGACAGAAAGAAGGATATCAATATTACAGACTTTTTACAGAAAACAATCAATGAAATAAGGACGAAATTCAATAATGTTTATACAATATAACCTCAAATATGACATTTGTCTTTTGATCTGAAAAACAAAATAGAATGGATTTAATTAGTTAGTTACTGTTGTTTTAAGGGGCGGAGCTACGAGGTCATCTGCCCCTCTTAACACAGATTAAAGAATACACATTTGGAATTTTGACTTGTACTTGACTGTAATCTTTTCCCACTGGGGCGGCTACTTTTGTATGTATGTATGTATGTGCTGTATGCATTCTTTATTGTCAGACAGATAGACCTCCGTGTGACAATATTATAATTAATAATAAAATTTGTAAGTATAAATCAAACAAAAACAACAAACACGCACTTGAACATCCTAGTGGAAAATTTCCTGTAGCATTCATTCATTCAATCTCAAATGTAGAAGAAACATTATGATAATTATTTACAGAAAATTAAAAACTATCTACAGTAAACGGAAAAAAGCGAAAACATCAATGAAAATATAGAAATAAAATGTTCAGAAACTGGAAAAAAAATATTATAAAGAAATGACATTCGAGGTTCTAGAAAACAACAAACGATTACATTACTTCAGTTGCTCGTACATTCAATAAAAAATCAATCAACCATTAATTCATCCACATAATCAATCTATCAATCAACCAATCAAACACAAATATAAATGAGCACAATATGAATTAGTATACTTTACAGCCCACTAAAGATGTTCCTCATAACAGTTAACAGAGAGTCGAAGTGAATATCAGTAGCAGTTTAACTCTCCATCAATCTGTATGTTGGCTGCAACCGAATCATACATGGATGTGTGTGCCCATTAATACTCAATCTGACCGCATCGAACGTATATTTCCGCCTGGTGATTCTCTGAGGGACGTGAAAACCCAAGTGAGCTAGCAACTTATTAGAATCAATTCCGCCATTTACCAGCTTCCAAAGGAATCTCACGTCACCCAGTGTGCGCCAACTATTCAGTGGTCGAAGACCGTACGCGTCGCATTAATCCTCATATTCAGCTCTATGATACGGTTATCCACCCCTGTAACAGAGCCATTTAAGTAATCTCTATTGTACACGTTCGATGGCGTCAGTGGTCATAAACACCACGTACCTCTTCCCCAGATTAAATATCACCGCTTACATCACTTTCAAAATCGTTATCAACGTTGTCAGTCAAATCTTCATTAACTACGGAGAGAATCCACTCTAATTTTTGTAAAGTCGTTATTAAATGTAAGTCACAAGGTTAGATTAAAACTGAACGCAGGGAAATTTCAAATCAACGTTAAGGGTCACACGGGGCATGGTGACACAATAGCCACTGTTTTCAACAATTGTTAAGCAGAACGTGAGCGAAACCCATGTTTTAAGGGTGCGGGGAGGAAGGAAGTAAGTAAGCATGTGTTTCATGGGGGAACACGAATGGAAAAGAAATCATGCAGGGTTATCCTGACCCCGCGTAACCGTCCCCGGGTTAATTCTGAGCTGAGGCATTGAACATTGCTCACTAAGCGTCGTAAGATCCGACTGGTCTCACCTCGGACATCTTAAAAGTGGTTTTACGTGGTTTCCCACTTCTCCTCCAGGCAAATGCCGGGATGGTCCGTAACTAAGGCAACAGCTACCACCTTGTAAATCCTAGCCTCACTTACAATTATTACACACACTACTATAACCATCACAAAGACACAGATTACAAGAAATACCTCATGTATCCAAGTACATAGGTGGTGCCACAAAGACATTAAATGAATCAACTATAGCAAATATAGGGATTATCAGGCCTGGAAAATACTGCCTTGACACTTGCTAAGGACCTTGACACTTGCTAAGGAAACAATTCTTAGAGGAAAATATATTTTAGCCTATTTTCATTGATGAAAAAATAGGCTTATGAGATCCCATATTGTCCGTGTCTGTGTGTGTGTGTGTGTGTGTGTGTGTGTGTCCACCCCTAATTACGTCTAAACGGCTTAGGCGATTTCAATGAAACTCTAAGGTCATAGTACTATTTTTGCCGACTCCGACCGTGCTCATCAAATTTTAATACGTCTGACCATTCCAACATGGCGGCTGTGCGATATATTTCACCGGTATTCTATATATCCGTAACTATTACTGATAGCACCCTGAAACTTCGTACGATGATAATAGGCACTTCTAGAAGTTCACCTATGAGACTTTCAAAAACCAGTTAACTACAAAACGAACATGTCGGCCAAGCGAAGTAGAAACTTTTAAATAGACTTTTCTCGCGATTTAACCATCCAAACGCAATGAACGAACAGCGAATATTTATATAAATTTTAATGCATTGGCATCTAATTTAGTTCAATTGTTTACATAACCTCAAGATGGCGGCTGTGCGAAATTCTAAAATCTTTTTTTTATTTCTTGTGTCCCAATTATGCGATTTAAGTTTGAATACTACACCTACACAATAATCTTCATGTAATAGTACATAACTCTTAAGACCAACATATATAAAAAATCCAACATGGTGCCCATCCTAAATATTTAGACGGTTCTCAAAATCTATGAATCTATTATAGCAATCAAACTGAAATTTTGTATGTTGATAGAGGCAATTGCCATGAGTAGAATATATGAAAACAGGCTGTATAGTTCTTCACGGAACTACTTGTTTAATGTGGAAACAATATTTCAAAAAATACAAGTTAGTATTAAGGGTCTTATTTATCTACTCTTTACTAAATATTAGTTAATGCGTGATTATCGTCGATGCATTTCACGGGGCCATTCGGGTTAGTAATTACTTAAATACGCTTTACGGTTCTCGCGCATGCGCATGACCGACAGATCAAGAAGCGTGTAACACTGATTGTTGTTTGCGATGCTTCCTTGAGATTTTCTGGAACATAATTATAAAGAAAAATACAGAAGACTTTATTCATGGCAAAAGCTTAAAGTGACATGAACAAAGCAGGAGAACTGGCAGTTGTGTGTATACATTGAATACTTACCCAAATAGGACACGCTATCCTGGTTGTCTTCATAGCCGTAAGTGGATCTGTTGCAGACTCAGAGTTCATTATGCAGAGCAGGAAGGAGTTCGAATCCCACTTCGGATATGTTCTTTTTTTATTTTCTTCAAAATTTCCGTATTTTTCTTTCTTGGTATTAGTAACAAGTATGATCTTTTAAAATTTCATTGTCATAAGCATACAGTATGTTTTATTCACATGGATGAAAGTTCGTGAAAAACTCAGAAACAAACCAACTTTTCCACCATTGTAAGATCCGCGAGGTAGAATTCAGCTGTTTCCATCCACTTTAACGATGCTTTAGGGAGATGAGTGGTAAGTTAAAGAGCGAGTCTGTTTGATGAAATGCTCGTACAAAGTTAAATAACCTTTAATGGTGAATTAAGCGATAATCGATGTTGGTGAAAACGACCCTAAGTGTTATTACCCAATGGTCTTATTTTACAAGGTTGTCAACGCTTCGTGTAAAATACATCGCCAGTGGAAATCTACACCAAGATAAAATCAAATCAAGTTCACATGGATGATCTAGATCGTGGAATGTAAGCCATTAGTGACATGTTTGCAGCACGTCCGTAATTCAGTTGCACGGAACGTAATTGCACATCAACTTGCAATTACTAAATTAACGATCAATATGCGTGCACATCACACGCATCAAAAGCTGTGTGTCCACAGAGAGAGCGTATGTTACATCCTGCTCTCCTCCAGCTTATTGCAAGCACTCTTCACACTCAATTGCCGTAAGAAGACAACCACAAGCCAACACGAGATGATGTCAGATTGTACAGAGACTGAGTGTGCCCCCTTCCAGCCCTCAGACCAGAATTAAATGTATTCGCAGAGTTGGAAATCGAACCCAGACCTCAAAGGGCAACAGCAAACAATGGTATTCGCTACACCACGAGGTAGATACAGACAGGAATTGAACCAATACAACCCTCTACATTGATTTGGCATGTATCTCACAGGAAGCATAACATTTCTTGATTGAAAACAATGTAAGGAAAAAAATCACAATTTTCATTGATAAGGATGCTACATCAAGCTTTATTAAGGAATGTAGCTGTATAAGGATGGGAGAGACGTCTTATGAGCTAATGTACAAGTTCTGTCTCCACCTGTCAAGAGCGCTCTCTCCATGACATACTGGCTCGAGTTGAGAGCCAGAGACTAGGACATTCGCCATTTTACTTTTACTAACCACCGACGTCATAAAACAATGATGCGATGTTGTTTCAGTGGCGTAGCCAGGGGGTGTTACCGAGGGTTAAATCCCACCTTTTGGAAATTTTACACACAAAATACACGGAGTGATAATAGTTAATAACCTAATTAAACATTTCCTAAATTAAATAATGATATTTGTTGTTGATTCTATAACTCGGTATGTTTGTGATTGTGTGTCTGCATCACTGCTTGGTAATATATTGTTGTCGCCTTTCGGTCCGTCTTCATGACATCGCATAACTCAGTCCTCCCAAGGTTGCCAATCTAGCTTTTTCCCCGTTAAATACAGCTATTTACAAACTGAGCCTAGCCCCAGATAATTATAAATCCCGCCTAGTGGGGCAATTAACTTCATTTATTTACTTACAGTAGTGGTGTGGGGGGAAGGTTGCATATAAATTAATCTAGTTTTAACTAATGATAATAATAGTCCAATAATAAGGGCTTAGAAAAGGCTATGGGTATATTAACACTAATTTGGAGATCGTTGATAACTTCTTGAGTGTAAGATAGCCGAGTTGCCCCATATTGCTTTGTCTTACAATACCCCCGAAGTACGGTTATCCTCCAGTTACTGTAACCCCTCCCATTGGTAGATATTGACTACGCTACTGTGATGTGCTTACAGTATATGTGTAAGTACTGCATTCGGTATTGTTTCGAAAGGAAACATGAAATCTACGTTTAGACTTCAATTTTATTAATGAGAGCATACTTTTATATCCAAATCAATATATTTTATAATGAAATCTCATAAACTTTATGCCTTGGAAAAATTCTGACTGGAGAAAAGGATAATGGAGTTAGACCATATTTGTATGGGCCGTTAACCAAGAAACTCAATCTGACACATCTCTATGTACCGAGTGGCTAAACGTCACGGGAAGGATAGTCCCATGAGAAAATGTGCCGTGTATAACTTCTAAGCGTTGCGGCTAGCTGCGGTGGAGCAAAGCAGTCTGTCACAGACAAGAGTGTAGTGGAGGTGGCAACACGTCGCGAGTTAACCGATGACCATGGGTCATAGCATTTCGGAGATTACACGCGAATTCGAATTACCGAGGTCAACAGTGTAGAGGGTGGATCTTCAATATCGCAGAGATAATGTTACCATCCGCGTAAACCGCCGCACGGGACAACCACAGGTGTTTAACAACGGACATCACGTCGCCTCAGCAGAACCATACGGGGCGATCGAATGTGAGTCAGATCACCGCCCAGTTGAGTGTTGGGAGTCAGGAACCCATTTCTTGTCGAGTCGATGCCTCGCCGTATTGCTGCCATTTTGATGAGTAACTCGTTATTAACATCATATTCCGTGCCTTCTCATGGTTTTTGGCCACTAAGTGTATAAAAATAGTGTATTTGTATTTTTGAGGAAAGTGTTAAGAGGAATAAATAGGCCGACTGGTTCTGATCATTACACTGTCAAAATTCTCCTTATTGAGAAGGAGGCTGCCCTGGTCTTACGTTACGAACAGTTCCGGCACTTTTCCTAGAGTAGAAGTGGTAAACCACGGAAAACCACTTCAGTTTTGTCTCACGAGGCTGAGTAGCCCGCAGACCAGAATTACTTTTCTTGGCAGAGCCGATAATCGAATCAGGACTACCAGAGGGACAGCCAAGAAAGCTAGCCACTACACCACCAGGATTTGGATTGTGATAGATGCCTCCGCACTTGAAATAAATCATCTTCGCATTTGCATTTAGTTTATGTGGAAGAAGAAACTGGGGTTACCATACTGGAGATAGCTACGGTCAACATCTAGTTTCGAACCTTCGATCTCCGGAAGAAAATATTTGAAGTGGACATCTAAGGTAATTACACTTGTGTAAGTTGGTAATATCCTTTGAATAATGATTGCTGTTGTTGATTCCGCTAGGGGCTTTGCGACATCATGATCATGGCGCACCGTGTACTTGGGTGTGTGTGTACAACTTTTCTGATAACCTGTGCCACTGTGATGTCTTTACTAGTGTGTGTATTTGTAATTGAGGTAGGAATTGGGTAGAAAACGGCCGTGGCCTTAAGTTAGGTACCATCGCGGCAAGTGCCTCGAGTAGAAGTGGGAAACTACGTCTAGAATGGCTAAGGTAGGAATCGAATCCCACCTTTACTCAGTAAGATTTAGGCGTCGCTCTGATTGTGGAGAAAGTGAGGGAAGCTCGGCTCCGCTGATATGGTCACGTAATGAGACGACAAGATACCGCAGTCACTAAACAGCTCTTCAATTGTTCTAGGTATATGGTCATTATCTATGTGAGCCCCGACTTACACGGCAAGCTAAGCCGGCTGTGACTGGCGCAGATCGCGGGCGTGCGTACCCAGTTCAACCGGTGGTAGCGCGTACTTTCACACTTTTACCAAACATGTTCAATAATGTGTACTTACATTGCTCATAGACGATGTTGAAAATGTCCTCCCCCTCTTTTAACACACACCTGACATCTTCTGATGAAAGAATGTCTGTCAACTCTTATTATTTACGGCGTCTGTTCTCTTGAATCGTTTAGCGAGCCTCCTAATTGTACTGGCATTAGTCACAGGTCTTCCTGGAAACTTGATTTGACATTTTCGTCTCGTTTCCGAACAGGATTTTCTGCTTTTCATATATACGAATTATGGATATATACACACGTTCGCGCAATGTGAATTGGTGTCGAAGCATGACCAACAATCACAGTAATCACAATACTCACTAAACGTGCAACCCTAACGTCTAAGCTTTGCAGATACACGTCCATATGAATGACAACACACGGGTTAACTAACGATATGAGTTAGCGGAGCGCGCCAAACACCGGCTGAACTGCGTACGCGCACCCGCGATCTGCGCCAGTCAGAGACGGCTTAGCTTGCCGTGTTTATCGGGGCGCACATAGATAATGACCCTGTAGAATGCGACCTTGTGAAGACCAGCTAAGCTGTGGACAGACATGCACGATGTTAGCTTTAAATCTGAAGATGCCAACGACAGACAGAAATGGAGGAAAATTAGCAAAGCAGCGACCCCTGTACGGTGGGATAAACGCTAAGGGAGAGAGAGAGAGAATGAAGCCAGTACATTATATATTATTTATATCTGAGTTTGAACAAGCAGTGCACATCCTGGCAGCAACTGTTACAGAGATTGAAATGGTCGCGTGGCTTCACGTTCCGAAACATTTGAGCTGAAGGGAATACAATGGCTATTGTGCTGTACGTCACCATTTGTCATAGACCTGCCGCTCTTCTAAGTGGATTGAAAAGAATAACAGTGATATTCTTTCTGCTGGAGACAAGCTGACAGCCTTGTTAATGCAACAAATTACATCTCGGTCATTCAAGATCCAGAGCATTTTAAATATGCAGTCTTCAAAAACTGTCACGAAGCATTCCTTGAGAACCTAAACTCTGCTTCTAACTTCAGAACACTAACTTCAAAAATTAATATGAAAAACATAGTTAAAAATATTGTCAAAATGAAACGGCTTCAGGAAATTTTGCTGCGTGCCAGGAGTACTCTGATGGATACTTTCCCGTGTATTGCGAAATTCGCATTCATACAACCTCAAGTCGGTCACTGTCAGCTTCTCTCATCCACGCCATCCGCCTTCAGTGACAGATTACATTAACCCTATAACGGTAGAGCTAATTGCAACGTTGTTATCGGTAGCACTTCGCCTTCGCATCGGTGACGAATACGGTCCTAGAAACTGATAATAAATACCACTTACGTTAACTTTTATTTTTATCTCTGGGCTGTTTTTGATTAATTTTGTTAGTATTTTGTTCATCATCTTCTTTATTTATGTGTAACATCTTTCCACTCGGTTGCTGGATATTTTTGTGGGAGTGATTTTGAAAAATGGGACGGAAGTGGATCGGAACGATCGAGGTGTCACCAGCTGGCAGTGGTGGATCGAACGGAAGTGTAAGACGCACTGCCAACTCGATCGATCCAGCTGGCAGTGGTAACAAACACAATGAGCGGGCGCTGTCGGAAATTGATACCATGAAGTACTCTTGGCCATGTGGAATGTATATGACATACTGAACGGTAAACGCTCATGCGAACTCTGGTGTCAAGTGATTGAAACAAAGCACATGATACATGTTCGAAGTCTTCGTATCAGTGTTTAAATGGTAAAATGCTTTAATATCAAACATTGTAAGTAGTCGTCATTGCCGGTATTATGTTTCTGCACAATGGCTATTCAAATATTAACCCACATAACGGTAATGCAGTCATCAATATAATATAATCGTTGTGGTTATACGAGAATTAAGCAAGCCTTCATGAACTATTACTGAATACATTCTCTTTACTCACAAGAGGGCCTATTCATTAGGCATTTTATACTCAATTTCACGCAGGAACATTATCGAAACAAGCAAAATATAAATGAAACTTAATTCCGTAATGCAGTATTATTGGAACGTGGAAATAAGTCACCATCTTGTGCAGAAAATTTGCGTAGTCGAAATAGCCGTGGGGTTAGCGCCTATGGCTGTGGATCTAGAGATCTCGGGTTCGAATCCCGGACGGGGTAGATATTTTGCTACCAGATTATCATTTTAAGCGATATTTATCATATAAATATGACTCATTTTAACAGAATCCATATGAAATTACGTGTTGGTCTGTGAATCAAGAGGTCCTGTGTATAAGGAATTTAAGATTATGAGCGGTGTCGCGTCTATTAATCTAGTTGATCCATATCGTATTCTTTATTTAGGCTAGTGCTGGTGGAAGCTACAAATCATCTAATAAAATGAGTTCCGTATTTTAAACTACAATATCTGTAAAACACTCCCTTTTACAATAGATTAATATTTGTGCCAATAATAGTATAAAACAAGATGTTCAGTAAAGAACATATAGCCTACTTTCTCCTAAATGCATGGGTATTACTATAACTCTTTGTCCTTTTCAAGGAGTATAATTGAATGTTGGTTGTAGTAGCTTGTTGAAATACGTGTTATAGGGATATTAAACATGAATATGAGGTGCCCTTTGCTAGTGATACATCTGTACCAAATTTCGTTCAATTCAGTTTCACCGTGTTTGAATTGATAGGAGGAATCGATTTGCACACATACTTGGCCACCATCTGCAAACTATTGGGCTGATGATCTTGCAGTTTGGTCAGAATATGCTTCCCACATAAAGATATGTTGTTGCAAAATTTGGTAGAGACTATATTAATAGGTTGGTCGTAATTACATTTTAGCTTTTAACATTTGGGTGGCCGCGATTGCGTTTCCGTTAAGATGGCGGTGATATAAAACATGACACTGAGGTGCCCTTTGCTCGTGCTACCTTTGTACCAAATTTCGTTCCATTAGTTTCACCGTGTTCGAATTAATAGGGGGAATCGATTTTCACACAAAGATGGCCACCATCCGCAAAATATTAGGCCAATAACCTATTAGTTTCGTCAAAGGATGCTCCCTCCCTAAAGTTATGTTGTTGCAAAATTTGGTAGAGATCGGATGATTAGGTTAGTCGTAATTTGATTTAAGCTTTGAACATTTGTGTGGCCGCCATTACGTTTCCGTCAAGATGGCGGCGATATATAACAGGACACTGAGGTGCCCTTTGCTAGTACTACCTCTGTACCGAATTTCGTTCCATTCGGTTTCACTGTGTTCGAATTAATAGAGGGAATCGATTTTCACACAATGATGGCCGCCATCCGCAAACTATTAAGCTGATGACCTATTAGTTTGGTCAAACGATGCTCCCCCTATAAGGATATGTTGTTGCAAAATTTGGTAGAGATCGGATGATTAGGTTAGTCGTAATTTGATTTAAGCTTTGAACATTTGTGTGGCCGCCATTACGTTTCCGTCAAGATGGCGGCGATATAAAATATGACACTGAGGTGTCCTTTGCTAGTGCTACCTTTGTACCAAATTTCATTCAATTCGCGTTCACCGTGTACGAATTGATAGGGGGGACAGACATTCAGAGCACACACACTCAGCGGTCTAGCTGAATGCCTCTCACCAAGGCGGTCCGGGTTCGATTCCCGGTCAATGCATGTGAGATTTTCGATGTGAAATGCCATGTCCTGTGGTTCGGATTCCACGTAAAAAGGAGGTCCCGTGGCTCATGATCTCGAGATTAACGGTCACGTTAAACTACAAGCTTCCTTCCTTCCACACACACAGACACACTTTTTTTCGCCCTGTGTTGATCTCATAAGTCTACTTTCATTTTTTTTGCCAAAATCAACAATTTCACGTGAGGTTTCTTCTATGTCAGATGTTACACATCATATGCGACTACTGTAAGGCTCGTAATTTTTTCTTTTCAATTTTATGTATTTTTACTGATTTTTATATTACCGTATTTTATAGTGTTTGAAGCCATTTTTCAGTGTTGCCTTAGTAAACAAAAGTTTGATGTTTTTAGTCGGTCAACACGATTGTACCCAAATGAGATGTGTTATTCCCTAATTCTAAAAAAATTACTTGAGATTAATAAATACTCATGTAATCTCATGTGTTTTTTATGATTAGGGAATAACCCATCTCTTTTGGGTACAATCGTGTTGACCGACTGAAAAGCATCAAATATTTGTTTACCGTATTTTATATTTTTTTGATTTTTGAGCTGGTTTTCCTACATTATGACTAATTGCGATTTTTATTTGTATTCCGACTGATTTTGATTGTTGTTTTTGTTTGGACTTTGAGCACTTTTGATTAATTTTCATTGTGTCATTTTTTTTTATTTTACTTTTGTCTTTTGGCTAATTTTGATTTTTTGTGTTTTTTAGATTAAGTTCTTTTTTGTGTTTCAATTTTACTTTTAGAGCTTTCTAGACAAATGTTGCCTAATTTTGATTGTATTTTGGGGTTTTATGGATTTTGACTAAATTTGACTATAAGTACGAGACATGTGACTACATATACAGTAGAGCTTTTCTTTACATTAGAAAAGCTATTGTCTCAGTAGGAACATTTCAGTAGTAACTATAATAAATTCCAATTACCCATTCCATGCATATTTATTAAATTGAAAAGTGTTCATATCTTACTACTTTATGTGTACACATGAAATTTCGTCTCTTCCTCCACACATCCGCAGTTCATCTTATGATCACCACTCTCATATTGCGAAATACAGTCATAACTTAATCATCACCCCCCTCATTTCCATAGCATATGTATATGAGCAAATTTATTATGCATCTGTGTAATTATATACCTTCTGTCCAGTTAAACAAAAAGTTATATAAATAAAACAGTAGGGCTTATTTTCCCTAGATGCGGCCTCGCACGAGGAAGAGTGGTCCAGAGCAGTCACTTAGTATTGGACCAATCAAATCACCTATGGATGTGTCACCATCAAAACTTTGGCGAGTGCAAGATTTATAGAAAATACGTTACTTATTACAGAATGTCCCTTATCCTCCTCCGTGTCATGTAGTGGACTCTAACAGCAAAAACATGAACTTTCTGCGGAGTTATCAGTGTTAAAAATCGATGGATGATGATGTCCGCTTCGTTGCTTAGTGCATGGCATTCTGGCTGTAACCACGCAGGCCCGGACCTGAAAAAGAAATGTAATCCTGGTCTGATGGCTGGAACGGGGTACAGCCTCGTGAGGAAAAACGGAAAGATATGGGTTCGACTCCTACCTCAGCCGTAGTTTTCTGTGGTTTCTCAACTTCCAATCCTGGCAAATTCCGGGATGGTACCTAACTTAAGGCCACGGCTGCTTCCTACCCAAATCCTACCTCATTACAAATACACACACACACACACTAGTACAGACACACTGTGACACAGGTTATCACGCAAATTCTACACACACACACACACACGTACATGGGGCTACATGACCACGATTTCGCAATGCCCCTAAAAGAATCAACAACTGAATATGTTGTGTTTGAGACTTCAGTCTTTTGACTGGTTAGATGCAGCTTTCCATGCCCAGTGATAACTATTTCATCTCTACATAACTACCCTACTATGCATCCCAGGCAGCCTGCTTAACATATTCTAACTTTGGTCTACCCCTACAGTTCTTGTATTCGACCCTTTGCTGCATAATTAAGATTGCTATTACTGGCTGTCTTAGTATGTGTCTTATTTCATTAGCTCTCGCCAGAAATATCTCTCCTCTCTAACTCGTTTTAATACAGCTTCATTTGCAACTCTATCTACCCATTTAATCATCATCATTCTCCTGTTACACCATATATCACATGCTTTTATTCCTCCTCTTTTCTGCTGCACCAACAGTCCAAGTTTCACTTCCATAGAGCGCCACGCTACAAAGTCTCTTATAAATGATTTCCTAATAACTACCATAAATCTCCTTTTGTTGCAAACCGATTTATTTCCTCTAAATATTATTTCTTTGCCTGTGCCAACCCACCTTTTATATCCTCTTTGTTTCGCCCATCATTGCTTATTTTGCATCCCCAAATAGCAAAATTCTCTACTTCCTTAACTTTCCATGTGTCAAATCGGTGTCGGTAGGTATATTTTACAATAGACGATCTTCCATTTTAAAATTTAATTACTCATCACCAAAAGCCGAAGAACATAAGTTCACCTATAGGACTTCAAATAACCTGGTGAGCACAAATCCAACATGACGGCGACGCGAACTATAAATATTTAAATGGACGTTTCTCGCGATTTAACAATCCGAGTGCAGTGAAACTTGGCACGATAAATGCTTATACAAAATTTAATCCACTGGCATCTAATATATTTCAATTGTTTTCATAACCACAAATTGGCAGCAGTACAAACATTTTAAATGTCGTTTTTACTTCTTGTGTCCTAATCATGCGATTGAAGTTTGAATACTACACGAACACAATAATCGTCATGGAATAGTACACCTATAGGACTTTCAATAACCTGGTGAGCACAAATCCAATATGGCGGCGACGCGAACTGTAAATATTTAAATGGACGTTTCCGTGATTTAACCATCCGAGTGCAGTGAAACTTGTTACTGTGCCCTTGACCTACGTCTTAGGCCAAGGACACATTACGTCACTGGAGTACTTATATAGGGCAATGTCATGAAGTTAAATACTGTGTCATGAGAATGAAATCATCATTGTGTAATGATAATAATAATAACTAGGATCTTTCTGCCGTGTTGAGACCGCATATACTGTAGATGGCTTGGCAGTTTCGACAGGGAGATATTTATGATTTTCGCACAATGGACCGAGCAGGTGCGTCTGTAGTCGCTTGCCCGCGAGTTTCAGAGCAGGAGCACTCCAGCGAATTCTGAGAATCTTGCTAAAACGCAGTAACCATCTCAAGTTAACACGCAGTAGATGCTTGACTCCGCCCTCAAAGAGTACGCCTCAGTTGGTTACGAGAGATCAAGACATTACAGGAATGATCTGAAACGCCCATGATGAATCTGATTATTATCCAGAATTTTGGGAATGCGGTAACGAAGTAAATATCTCTGTGTTCATTGAGTAGAAGTAGTCCTCTGCGCAAGGAAATTTGACAACGTCGAGTGTGTGAGAGAGAGGACATAGCGTCCTTCAGCAAGAAATTAGTTCTACCCAAGCGCTGATGATATTAATTTAGCCTATGATCGAGTTCCATCGTGAGCCATATGATTAGCAAGGCCATATTTTTGTGTATAAATTAAGGTACCTGATTACTGTAGCCTATGATTGTAAAAGGAGCATTTGGTGTCGTATGTGCAAAACTGTGAATTGGCAACCATTTTGTCATATATGCGAGTGGAAGTCTGTGACAGCGCGCATTGTTCATCATTCAGCCGACGTCAGTGGATGCTGGTCCATGTAGCACCACGCTAAGCATTAGCGCACAAAACGCACAGTCCATTGTTCGGCTGATGCGAAATAATATTAAAAATGAATACTGAGCTGTGAATGTGTATAACAGAAAGGAAAGATGTGAAATTATATGTAATTCAAGTGAAAAATATATAACAGAAAAATGTGTCCGCGACAAGTGTGGTAATAGTGTGAGAATTTGTCAATCTATGACACAAGTGTGTAGCCCACTAATGTATAATTTTTAGAGAGGTGCATAATTTAATTAAATATGTGTGTGTATGCATTTTAAAAGGGTGCTGGCTTACAGTAACCTAGTGATATGGAGGATTGCAGTGATATTAGCGAGTGGTTTTACATCATCGTGATGGGATTCGAAATGACCACGGAGGTCACGTGCGAAGTCAAATTGGTGCGGGCATCTGGTCCAGCTCATGCAAGCGACGAAGGAAGCCTTCAATGTGATAAGTACCTTTTGATTATATTTTAAAGTGTCAATAATTCATGGATTTCATCGCCGTAATGTTAGCATGATATGTTTTACCTTTTGATTTGTTTTATTTTGTGTGTACAATGACTGTGTCAATGCCGACCATAGTTGTGCATCTGACGGAGCTGGGTACGCTCATAATGATTAATGATCACAATAATTATTTTAATGAATTAAAAGTGCCTAATTTAACGTAAGGATGTTGCTAGGTAATCGTATCCGTACATAAAACACATGGTAGAACCCCCTATTTTATTTATAAATGTGTGTTAGAATTATACCCTGTGTTTTTCACCCGAATAGGACGAACGAAGCATGGTATTTCGATAGATGTCCTTTCCAGGCAAAATCTCATTATTTCGTGTAAATGACCAGAGATAGTAATTTATGTATTTACATACCGGATGAATTAATATCCGAGGATTTTTTGGATGATATTTAAAGGACCTTGGTGTATGTGATGGGTAATGACGGGATATTATGGCGTAGCAATTAGTAGAGTTTAGAGGACAGTTTACAATGGCGTGAATTATTTAAGAAGTGACGGCTGATCCAGCCTCACTATTTGTTATATTAGTTTTTATAGAACGCGTGTGATATTTAAGGCCATACAGGTAAGATGTTGTAAGGAGGAATCTACGATGAAATAAGATGAAATAGATAATAATGCCAGGTAAATAAGACCTGAGGAGAAGATGTCAGATGAAAGTAAGTATGAAGTTTACAGTGATACAAGTGAATTGTACGTGCAAGGTAGTGGCCAATAAGTGCAGGTAAAATAATGCTATAATTAATCTATATTTGATTGAAATCATATCGTACAGAGGGATGAAGGTGAAGAATTCGTGTTGCAATAATATTTCACAGGTAAGAGAATGGTATAAGTCATAATGAGGTGACTGTAATAATTAATTTATATTCAAGTGAGAGCACTTCGCTCCACATTTAGAATACTAAGATCTGGTCCGAACAGCTGGTAAGAATACAGTCACATGTTAGCCCGGGGGGGGGGGAGGTTAAGACTGGCATCTCCACCCTTTCGTGGTCTAGGTTAGCTAGCAGGCGTGGCCCACTCATTGTCACCTTTCACAAAGAGGGGAGTTCACTGCAGACCCGGGTGCTGTGTCGCAGCCATTTTTTTTTTTTTTGTGTTTGGTCCCAAGTTTAATACTTACGTAAGGGTACGTTAGGTCACTACCCTGATGCCTCCAGTCGATAGTGTTTTTCTTCACTGATCATTTTGATATAAGGGACGGTTTTTTCTGTTGACCATACAGTCCCGGGTTCGATATCCTCTTGTTGTGCCTGGTCCAGAAACTATTTTAAACGGGTGCTAGATAGGCAGTAACCTTGCAGTCCCGTGTTCGAAATCCTCTTGTTTATGCCTGGTCAATCAGTCTCTTTAAATGGGTACTAGCTAGACAGTGACCTTGAGTCCTGTGTTCATGAATAATTATTTTCGGTCCTGGAAAATAATTATTATTAGTTTTTTTATAGTCAATATTGGTTCAAAATTATCTTGAGATTTTTTTCTTCTCGATAATTGTTGAACAGACCATGCTTTGTTCTATTGTAACCTCGTTCTGCAAGATAGGGGCACCCAAGGTAAGAAGTGTATAGGTAGCGAATACCCCTAAATACATATTGACCCTATTGACTATGCCACTTAGAACACATTTGCGTTATGTCTATTTTTTCAGGGGTCGCGGCTTCAAATGCATTCACCGTCGTTTAACATAACACTGATACAAGGTATTTCTTTTGTGTCATGTCCATTTTTTCTAGGGGTCGCGGCTTCAAATACATTCACCGTTGCCCAACGTGACTCTGACACGATACGATTACTTTAATAATGTTTGGTTGGAATTATTAATTGTTTTTCATGTTTATCCAATCCAAGTTTGTTAGGCAGATGATTAGTCATCATTTTTATGATGTTATTTTTGTTTGTTTTTAAGGCACTTTTCTTAGTTTGTTTATTGAATATCCATGAATTATTTGACAAGGCATCGAGTGCTTGGTTCGAGAATGTATCACGTCGAACGCAAGGGCCGAAGCCAAGCTTATCGTATAGCTAATATGCTAATGTAATGCGTGACAATTTGTAAGTGTGTTTCAAGGCTAAGGAAACTAAATGGCTTCATTGATTCAGCTAATTTGTTTTAAAGCTAAGACGTCCAAAGTAATGTCGGGATTGGACATTAAGATTTCGTACGGAAAAGGCTTCCATAATTAATTTACAAGAGTGTGTAAATAAGATGCATAAATCATGTTCATGTCTGCAGATAGAAATACATAATTAATGCCATGAAGGTCAAGATTTGATATGAGGGTAAACTTTTATTTAACGGAGGGATTCCAGTAAATGTTAATTAAACGCCATTAAATAATTAGATTAGCCAATGTCTAGGCTATAATGTATACTTCGGAATGGCCATGGATGTCTCTGATATTGACCATACCATGTATCTGAAATGTAATTGGATGATATTAGGCTCAATGATCATTATGTATACTCAGATTAATGATTGATTAATTTCGTATAATTGGATTTATTTTTCTTATTCCATACTGTTGTTGCAGTTGACCGGACCTTCTTGATCCCTCATCTCTTAATACTTAACTTTCTGATGATATCTTATCATCGTAAATAATAAATTTGATTATGGCAATTAAGGTTAATTGGTGTTAACCAGATTTCATTCCGATTCATTTTCTTTATTTTGCCATATGATTGGTTTTTATTTGTTAATTAATTTGATTGTAATCATACATCATGACTATTATGATAAGTGTTAATTGATGCTGATTAGCATTTGATTGGTGGTTATTGGACATTAATTAGTCCATTGTTTATATTTCTGATTCTGACTTAATTTTGTTGATTCCGTAATTGATTTATTTTACATCTGAGTTATTATTATTATTATTATTTTAAATTTAATTTCTACTATTTTGGTTTTATTTCATTTATTTGTTTTTGTTGTACTGGTGTTTGGTGCATTAAATTTGTTTATTTTCGTTCAGAATCTGTGTGTGATGAATTTTATTCAGCCCTAGTGATCTTCCTATAATATCCAGAACAGTTTCATATTCAAGCTAGTGTACCGTTCATGCCCCGACGACCGAGTCCTGTTCTGAAGGCCTTGTGCAAGGGTACAGTACGGTACATATATAAAAATCCAACATGGCGACCATCCGTAATATTAGACGGTTCTCAATATCTACGAATCTATTACAGCAATCAAACTGAAATTTTGTATGTTGATAGAGGCAATTATCATAATTAGGATGTATGAAAATAGGCTTTAGATAATCACGGAACTATTTGTTTCAATTGGGTTAAGATTTGGTTTACACTAAAAGCTACGAGTATCTCAAACTCATGGTCTGAATGACACAACCAGTGGTTCCTTTCTTAGTCGAGAATTTGTTTCTTTGCACAAAAAAATAACAGTCTAATAATGTCACCTTCTTCTGATGTAGTAGCTAGCGTTCTTGGCTGTCGCCCCGGAGGTCCAGGTTAGATTCCCGGCCTTGCCAAGAAATTTAGTTCTGGTCTGAGGGAGGGAACGGGGTCCATTCACCGTCGTGAGACAAAATTAAGAGCAGATGGGTTCGTTTCCCACCTCAGCCATCCTAGAAGTGGTTTTCGGTGTTTTCCCACTTCTCCAGGCAAATGCCGGGATGGTTTCTAACTTAAGACTAAGGCCGCTTCTTTCCCAATCCTCACCTAAATTACAAATACACATACTAATACAGCCATCACAATAAAGCAGGTCATGAGACAATCAATTCCACACACACCCAAGTACACGGGTCTAAATAATCACGATATCCAAGCCCCACAAATGAAACAACATCAATAATAATGAATAATAATAGTCGATCTGTTATCAACTGCTAATAATTTTTAAAGCCGCTCCAGTGTAAATTTGGTTCCTAATACCAGTAAATCTACAGACATAATGGTTGAATTTTAACACCCTTAAATGTCATGGAATTTTCTCCTCAGTTTCAGCTCATCACAGGTTGTGACAGAGTGGTTCTCTAAATCTAATAGGATATGATCGGTTTTCACCAGGATCAAATCACAGATCTAGGATTTAGGTTCCCAACACTTGCAACAGAAACACACAGCCTGGGCACAGCTATCAAAGAAACGGGAGTTGTTTGGAGGTGATGGATTGGCCACTCTCGAAGTTTATTTGGAGAGATGATGAGACGCTGGAGCGGGACGGTATGAATATGCACCAGGACAGATCAGATATCGGCTGTTGTGGAGCCCATCAATAACGCGGTAGTGAGAGACGCCTCAGTTCGCACCAAGTGTTCCACCGGACACAATGGCGCCCTCGGCCATTGCCCGGGCCACTACAAGCGCTAGAGCTGGTGATAATCCTAGGAGATTAGTCACTGAAACGCAACTGTATACGGGTTGCATGTTGCCATTTACGGCTAAGTAATTAAAACTCAGAAAAATCTCCTAGATATTTGCCGCGTATTATACAGGGTTTCGGCTAGGTACACTGTCAGGCTCATCAGCGGGTTTTCGGTGACCGCGCAATCCCTGGAATTACTTTATAGGTCTTCATGTAAGCTCGCCGTTGGAAACTTGACCAAATCAGTTACCAAGAGTGTGCTCATTCTTTATCTGAGTGACAATGCACATTGGTAGGAAAGAGTAGGTGTAATAAGAAGGAAAATTTCAGGTCACTTTCACGATCACTACCTTTATGAAAATCCCACCAAATGATGTAGGAGGGAGATATCCACTTCTCTAGAGAGTATAAAACATACACTTCTTTGATGTAACGGGTAATCTCGAGAACCACTGGATGGATTTTGATGCGGTTTTCACCATTCTGTAAAGGATTTCTCGATGAAGGTTTCTGTATAAACACATTCATTTATGACAAAAGGAAGCCGAGCAGTAACGATTTCAGTGAATCGAGTCAAAGAAAAACTTGCCATCCGTGCGCCTTTAAAGCTTTCGCTAGGTAAACCGTTAAAACCATATATACGAGTCCACTGTGAGTGTAAGAATTGTTCCGCATTGAGGTTCTACAAAAGAGTCCATAACAGCATCTTTAATAGGCTACATCGTCCACTGTAAGTGTTTTTTACTCTTCATTTCTTCCAACAATCTCCATTCAGTGGAAATTCAGACTACTAGTTTCGGACCGAGTTTACGAGCTACCGAACGAGCCTATTACCCCAGCTTTGGCCATCATCAAACCGTCGAGTCGTGTCGAGTTAAGACTTCAGAAAATAGTATATGTGTTTCGCTGTTCACCTCGGCTTTTCTGAATTGTGTCTGGGACCTGTCGTCCGTGCGCCTTTTAAGCTTACATTGAGTAAATCGTTAAAGATACCGGGAGAAACAGGGGCGGGTTGTTATTATGTGAATAAACTTCAAAAATCAAACGAAGTTACAGTGACGTAATTTTGTTGTTGAATCATTTAGAGTCAATGCGACATCGTGATCATGTAGTGATTGAGTGAGTTAATGAGTAAGGAAGAGATTCACCTGATAACCTATGTGATTATGATGGATCTAGTATTGTGTGCATTTCTAATTGAGGCTATGATTTGGGAGGAGGAAGCCGTGGCCTTAAATTACTAACCATCCCATCATTTGCCTGTAGTAGAAGTGGGAAACCACGTAAACCACTTCCAAGATTGATTGAGGTGTGAATTGAACACGCCTGTTCTCAGTTTTGACTCACGAGGCTGAGTGTCCCGCGTTCCAGTCCTCAGACCAGAATTAAATTCTTGGCAGAGGCGGGAATCAAACCCGGGCCTCAGGGGCGACAACCAAGCAAGCTAGCCACTACACCATGAGATGGTCCTAACTGGAAGTACGTGGGGTCCTAGCATAAAATGGATTTTCTAAATAAAACTACCAGCAAAAAAAACGCAAATGGCTTCAGTTGGCACTCATCTCACAAGAAAAGTGAGTAGCCTACCAGGGTAATTCCTGGGAACAAAGGCCGATGAGACTCACATGAATCTCTGCAGGACTAGATGCAATATAATCGCCGAGGAATAGTATACATTTTATTGGAACATCATGCTGCCTAGCTTGAACAAATTATATAATTATCGAGGAATTCATTAATGAATGCAAACCATTACCTTTTGTAGCATTTATTGGATTCCATTCGTGCATTATAAAATGTTGCAGAAATAAACGCTACTCAATTACCATATTGGTTAACGTACACTGCGGTGAATTGAACAAACTCAACAAAATATGGAATATGGCAGCGAGAGGTACAGCCATTCAAAATAATTGACACTATTGCCAGATGTTGTGGGGCAAATGTTATTTATTCCATATAGATTTTTAGCCTATTTCCATTTTTGAAAATATTTGCTAATGAGATCACCTTTTGTCCGAGTGTGTGTGTCACCCTAATAAAATCTAAACAGCCAAAGTGATTTCAATGAAACTCTGTAAGTACAGATAAACAATCCTAAAATGTCGCATCTCTTGAAGCATGAAAAATGCTGTGTCACTTCGGCTGCTGTCGGCTGCGTACAGTTCGGTGGATATGTATTGCAACATGGTCAGTCCGTAAATCTCTCGCTCTCTCTCTCTCTCGCGCTATTGACCAGCCCATCGCCCCGTATCCACACGCACCGTGTCGTGGTAAGACATGATACACTCACAATGACGTGTGTTGAGCTGTAGCGTAAGAGGTTAGCTGTCAGGTTGTTAAGTCGTTCATCGCCGAGCAACCACAGTACGAGTCACGCCGTGAATATTATTTTTGTGAAGTAACACACCATGATCATGTCATGCTACGAAAACAACTGCGTTTGGCCGAGCTAACGTTGATGATAATGCATCATTACATTCTGCCATGGCTCACTAACACGCATCCAGAGAGCACTTTCTGGCTCTCGTCGAACACGGCAATTACAGTGTGCGTGAGGCAGCAATCCCATGTGGTGTTCCACCGAGATCTGCTCAAAGACGGATACAGCAGTGACGGGTGTCAGGCAGGATAGGACACTGGTTTACAGCGGATTTCTACTGTAGAGAAAGACCGCCATTTAGTTACAACTTCGCAGGAAAAACGGTTCTTAAACTCGGTAGAGCTCATGCCGACGACCAATTTTCCTGGATGTCCATAAACGGCCCGTGAACGATTACAAGAAGCAGGAATTGCTTGCAGAAAACCTGCAATCAAAGAATGTCTCTCCGACCAACACATAGTCGACCGGTGTGCCTTTGCTGAGCTGGCATTAAATCGTAATTGGGATCAGGTCATCTTCTCTGACGAGACATGTTTGAGTTCGGCAGAAGTTAGACCGGTTCGTGTTAACAGGCCACGTGGAACCCGACAAGAGAAACGGTATGTGGCTGAGAGCACACGTAGTGGTCGCATATCTGTGTCGTGCAGGGGGAGGATGTCGTCTCATGGGGTTGGAATGATTCATCGGATAGATGGACATATCATATCGGACCAATATTTGCACATCTTGCAGAATATTATGATTCCGAGTGCAAGAGAGCGCGATCCACATGCAGTACTTCAGTTCGTGGAAGACAACTCTCCAATCCACATGAGCAGTAGTGTTCAGGGCTGGTTTTCTGAGCAGGACTCCAAAGAACTGCTCAACTGGGCCCCTCGAACTCCAGACTTGAACCCCATTGACCATGTGTGGGCAAAGAGGAAACGCCATATCAGGGAAAACTAGCCTCACCTTCCCCCTCGTTCGCAGGATTTATTGTGGGAGATTATGTAGGAAGCATGGAAGGAGATAGCCCTTGATGAACAGTACTTCAGAAATCTAGTTCAGTCAATGCCACGTCGGCTGCAGCAAGTTGTCGAAGCCGGTGGAGACTGGACGAGATATTGAAGTGCCTACAACAGTCCTTTTCAGGGCTAAAAATAAGCAAGTTTATTAAGCCAGATTTCTATTTGTATAGAAACACACACGTATTTCGTTCATGAAACATTTGACATGTTTAAAAAATAAACACCGCGAGACTTGGAGGAAGAAGAAAGAACACCAAAGGACTAAACATTGAAATTGGCTCGTGGTCCTTAGAAGACCGTAACGGAGAAAGAAGAAGAAGAAACACCATGAGTACGATTCGAACCCTGGTTCTTTGTCATTTCACGCAACGCCTCTTCCCCTGAGCCAACTGGCAGACTGCAAAACGCTCATAATATTGAAATGATATTTCCAACATCTCATGCACGTCTATAACAGCAATCATAGACCCAGTGGTAATTAACTATCGGTTTATTGCAATATTGCGTTGTAAAACTTACAGGCGTCCAGTATCGTGCGGTTCCACAATGGTATAACAGAACCATCAAATCCAAAAGAATTGCCGAGACTAATATTTTAACCACAGTGGTCAGGGTTACGAACTTCACACCTTTCTTCTACGCTAACACAGCTACTCTGTTAAGCGCTTCTCATCCATGTATCTTGGGGCGTGTCCCTCACTTCCCGCATTTATTTACTAATTGCATATCATTCTTCTCTGTTATTCTGATATTGCACAGTGGCACTGTGTACTGATAGTTGCATTTTGTCAGGAACATGTCATTGAACAAAGATGGAAGTGCATCAATTTTGTTGCAACTGCACAGCCACGTCCAAGCACAATGATACCCGATCAGGACTTTGATATTTTCCATGCGACAATTTATGATTATCGATCTGAACATACTACTACATCGTCCGACCTCGAATGTGACTCAATTTTGATACGGTTCAACAAACCAACATGGCGGCCACGCGAAATATTCTACTGGCATTCTATATCTCCACAACAGTAACTGACATCACCTTGAGATTTTGTACGGTGATAAAGGGTACTACTAGAAGTTCTCCTATGTGACTTTCAGAAGCCTGTTTAGTACAAAACCCACATGGTGGCCAAGCGAAGTTGAAACATTTAAATGGATTTCTCTCGTGATTCAACCATGCAAACGGAGTGAACTTTGGTACGGTTAATGGTTATACAAATGTTAATCCACCGACATCTAATATAATTCAATTGTTTTTATAACCTAAAGATGGTGGTAGTGACAAATATTAAAATTAAGTTTTTATTTCTTGTGTCCTAATTATGCGATCGAAATCAACGTTACATGGAAAATCCTTTTTATAGCCAGGGGAGTTTTTAATCGACTCCAATATGATATATGAAAATAGGCTATTTAGTTAATTACGAACTACTTGTTATACATTAAATATGCCGATTATACCGCATTGCTTGCAGATGGTGCAAAATATCTTCAGGCCTTACTGGAGAAAGTCAACACTGCATGCAAGAACTGGGGGCTAAACATTAAGACAAAGCTCATGATCGTGACCATGGGGTCAAGCTATCTGTAGACTAGTTGGACGTAGGTTTGAACCCCACCGTCGGCTGTCCTAGAAATAGTTTCCCGTGGTTTCCCATTTTCAACTCCAGGCAAACGCTGGGACGGTACTCTCTGACAGGTCACGGTCGCTTCCTTCCACATCCTTGCCCAGATTCATTCACCATCGTTCATTTTATCTCCCATGGAACTTATAGGTTCATACTCACATTAACAGACAGTTCAGTTCATATAGTGATGTAACCAGGTCGCACGACTTACCTGAAAAAAGAAACAAATAATTAGTAATATGTCTACACTGCCATCTGGCAATGGAAACCAGAACTCTACTGGGCAGCCAGTAGCTGAGATTTAATCAATCTATCTATGCTAATATAATTAAGCTGAAAAGTTTGTTTGTTTGTTTGTTTGTTTGTTTGTTTGTTTAAACGCGCTTATCTCTGGTACTACCAGTCAGATTCAAAATTATTTTTGTATATGATAGCCAGATTCAAGAGAAATAGTTTAGGCTATGTAGCATAATGCTACACCTCTCAGGTAACCTTAAAGATTGATTTTGTTCAGTAAGTCGGAAGAACAAGCGCTCCTGAACAGCTTCAATAATCTAAGTCTATTGTTGCCAGGCAATGCGGGCTGCATCACGTCGCCCCTACCAGTGTTCTGGTGCAGAATTGCGAGCTGTTTATAAATTGCAGTCACGGGGAGTACTTAGTGCAAAAGATTTCCTAGGCCCCTTAAAACAGTTATCATCATGACAATAGTATGCCTCTGTATAAAGCGATGGTGTTGGTGCCGTGTACTGAAAGCGTTGGTGCTTTCCGATCCTTACCCTTGAGCGCTCCAGTTATGTAATAGTATTCATTATCATCCATAAAACAAATAAATCCACCGGGCGAAGCCGGGTACTACTGCTAGTGTCTTATAATCAGCAAATGTGAATCTTGCGCTACATCCCATACCAGAGGAATATCATAAGAGCTTCTTTGGTACCTCTATCGGGAGGAGACAAAGCTGAGAGAGCTTTTAGATCCAGCAGCAAAGAAGCTCTACAGGGAATAATGTGGAGAGCGTTATTCCCAGATGTCAACGCTCCCTGTCTGGGTAGATGCAGAATGAATGACAAAAGTATAACAGTATTTTTAGCCTATTTTCAATTTTGAAAAAATAGGCTTATGAGATCACCTTTTGTCCGTGTTTGTGTGTGTGTGCGTGTGTGTGTGTGTGTGTGATTCGTGTGTGTGTCCCCCCCTAATAAAATCTAAACGGCAGGAGCGATTTCAATGAAACTCGGAAAGTTCATAGCACTATTCCCGGCGACCTCGACCGTGCCCTTCAAATTTGGTTACGACTCACCAATCCAACATGGCGGCTGTGCGAAATATTTCACCAGCATTCAATATCTCCGAAACTATTACCGATATTACCCTGACATTTTCTATGGTGATAGAGGGAACTACTATAAGTTCACTTATGTGACTTTTGAAAACCTGGTAACTACAAAACCCACATGGCGGCCAAGCGAATTTGCGACTTTTAAATAGACGTTTCTCGCGATTTGACCAACCAAACGCTATGAAACTTGGTACAGTATATGTTTATATACATTGTAATGCACCGACATCTAACTTCGTTCAATTGTTTACATAATCACAAGATGGCGGATGTGCGAAATATTTCACCGGCATTCTGTATCTCTGAAACTATTAGCGGTATCTCCCTAAAATTTTGTACGGAGATAAAGGGCACTACTGGAAGTCCATCTATAAGATTTTCAAAAACCGGTTAACTACAAAACGAACATGGCGGCCAAGCGAATTTGAACATTTTAAATAGACCTTTCTCACGATTTAATGTTCCAAGCGCACTGAAACCTGGTACAGGAAATATTTATACACATTGTAATCCACTGGTATCTAATTTTGTTCAATTGTTTACATAACCTCAAGATGGCGGCAGTGCGAATATTAAAATTAAGTTTTTATTTCTTGCGATGTAGTCATGCGATCGAAGTGAAAGTTTGAATAATGAACCTACGCAATAATTTTCCTTTAATGGTACATGACTCTATGGCCTATACATTTAACAATCCAACATGGCGACCATCCGAAATATTTAGACGATACTGAATATCTACGAATCTATTTTAGCAATCAAACTAAATTTTTTAATGTTCATAGGGGCTATGAACTTAAGTTCACCTATAGGACTTTAAATAACCTGGTGATCACAAATCCAACATGGCGGTGACGCGAATTATAAATATTCACATGGACGTTTCTCGCAATTTAACCATCCGCGTGCAGTGAAACTTGGTACAGTAAATTTATCCGAATGTTAATCCACTGGCATCTAATTTATTTCAATTGTTTCCATAACCTCAAGATGGCAGCTGTGAAATTTTTTTAAATCTCCTTGTTTTTTCTTGTGTCCTAATTATGCGATTGAAGTTTGAATACTACACGTTCACAATAATCTGCATATAACAGTACATAACTCTAGGACCTACATATATAAAATCGAACATGGCGACCATCCGAAATATTTAGTCGGTTCTCAATATCTACGAATCTATTACAGCAATCAAACTGAAATTGTGTATGTTGATAGTGGCAATTAACATAAGTAGGATATATGAAAATAGGCTGTATAGTTCTTCACGGAACTACTTGTTTAGTAATACAACAGCGACCCTTTGATTTTTGTTCGACTCAAATCACAACTTAAGTCGTACATGCACTGATTTCTATAATTTGTACAAGGATATTCAACAATGAATTTATACATCCTGACATACAGGCAGTGGCGTAATTCGCGTTTGCTTCTGGAGGGGGTTGAACTGAGACAAAATTACATTAAGGAGGGGGGAAGAGAGGGCTTGGACATGATGGCACCTAATCAATGAAAGCAAATATACAATCCCGAACTTCCAAAATCTCCTATCAATTTTTTCTTCGTGTTTCTTTCATTGGCATTTGATGTGTTGTATAGGCACTTACCAATTCTCGACTTTTACATTTTTATATATACCGGTAAGATGAATTACAGCCAATGGTCATAGCTGGGTATTTGTGATTGTACGCCCGAGGGCTCCCAACGAGTTAAATTTCAAGTAGTTCCAACTTTGGCTACCAATTTCTACTGTCAGTAATACCTAGCGGCGAAGGTTGGAACTTTATAGCGAGTTTGTAAATAGCCAAATAGAATTTCCGGATTTTGCTACACACTACCAATTGCAGTGGTAGGTTCTTTTACGTGCCATAAATGTATGACGTCGGTCCGCCGGCTTTACTTCCCTCCGAAGGAAGACATACTGAAGGATTTTGACGCTCTTAAAAATCCGACGACTTCAGCCGGGTTTGAACCCGCGATCTTGTGTATAGTAGTTCAGCATGGTACTGACTACGTCACCGAAGTCATTTGATATTAGGGACAGACGACCTCGTAGTTCCGCCCTTTAAAACAACAATAACTAACTCATTTGATATTAAATTATCGAGTCCAGTTTTCTTCACGAAACCATTTGGTTCTTTCTATTCCCAAACATTGTATAAATATTAATGAAGTACAGTTTCCAACTTATGTTCAACTTTAGGGGCCGATAACCTAGACGTTAGGCCCCTTAAAACAACAATTATCATCATCATATTAAGTTCAACTTAACAATAAAATATAATTCACTTTCCAAAATGACACTAACTCAAGACACTAACAGAAAGGCAACATCGTATTTTTGGAAAGGGGTGAGGAAAGATAGTGCCACGCCCATCTCACTGTCACCCCTCTGGATAACTGAACAGCTGACCATTTTGCTCATCCAGTAAGTTTTAACCCTTCCAGTGTCACTGACATATGTTGAACTATTCTCTGAGTGACTTTTTTTTTTAAGAAAATTTTTAAGACTTGCGTATTTTATTCCTTTTTTAATATTATTCATAAAATATTTAAGTGAAGAAAAATAAAACATAATACGAATCAGTTCAGGGAAACCATGGAATTAGATCGCAGAAAGCAAGGTTCGAGCCCCACAGTCAGCTGTCCTTCAAATGGTTTTCCGTGGTTTCCCATTTTCAACATCAGGCAAATGCTGGGACGGCACCTTCACACAGATCACGGCCGCTTCCTTCCACATCCTTGCCCAGTTTCATTCATCTTCATCCATTCCATCTCTCATCCCGACGCGCAGGTCGCCTACGGGCGTCGATTAGAAATACCTGCACTTGGCCTCTCAGGAGGCCACACGACAAAACAAAATTGCCACTTGATGATAAACCCTGAATCTCTTCAAAACTGTATTCACTAGCACTGTCTGACTTGTCGCAATATCTTGAAATTGTAGCCAGAAATTCTTTGAGCCCGATATTTCACTGTTTGCACCATATTATCAACTGATACTGTCGAACTCAAGTATGGTTCTTACTAATCCTGAAAAATGTAAATGAAATGGTTCACGTATTCATTTCCAGTTCCAGTTGCGTTCATAAAGGTTGTCTAATAACTCCCTGCCACCTACCGTAATTAAATTTAAACTTACAGAAGTTTCGGTACGTGACCCGGGGAATTACGTTGCGAAATCTTATATATAAAAGTGAAAGTCTGTATGTATGTATGTATGTAGGTGGGTGGGTGGGTGGGTGGGTGGGTTGGTTCCGTATACAAATCTACACCGTTCCACCAATCTCAACCAAATTTTTCATACACATAGTTTAGGACCCAGAAGGAACCGCTGGCTACATGAATTTTCGATACTCTTTCTCATTCTTCTGATTTCGGCCCTTTTGCACTCAAGCACAGGCTAATCAAATCATAAAATATACTCATGAAGGAATGGCAAGGCAGATAGTTTCCATGGCAACATAGCTCAAGTCGAGACACGGCCGTCTGGATGCCAGTTGCGCTCTGCACTACCGGTATAGAAAATGAGCATCTTTACTTGAAATCCCGTTAGTTACTCACCTACTCACACAGCACTGTCAACCGAGTTTAGCATAACAAAGACTTGACACTATCTTCTACTATATATTTGTCAAATACCACTCACTCACTCATTCATTCATCACGAAATCTCAGAAACCACCGAACGGATTGGAATGAAATTTGGTATGCTGCTTCCCCAAGGGCAGCAAATGCCCACTAAGAGAGGATTTTTGTATATTCAGGTTCTAAAGGGGTGTTAAGGGGGTAGAGCAGCATTTCATTGAATAACAATATCTCCCGATTGGTTTCATTGGGGGATGTGATACTCGGCACATAAACTCATCATTAAAAATAAGAAGACACGAGTCTGAGGGTTTTTCGATGTGGCGTATATTATGAGGTGAAAGGGGTGAAAAGTGGGGATTGAAAGAATCCTAACGGAGCGTGTATCTCTTAAACGACATAGGCGAGGAGTTTGAAACTCAGCGGAAAAAAATCAGCATAAAAAATAAGTAAATATGTGTTTGACCGTTTATTCATAAATCCAATTTAAGGGGCCCATGGGGAGGGGTCACATTCTGGGGGGGGGAACAGGAAAGAAAGTATCCTAACTGATTATCTGACTGACTCACTCATCAAACTCAGGGGGAAAAACTGCTTTAAAGTAAGTAAATAGCTGTTCGACATTTTTTTTTTCATAAATCAAATTTAAGGGGTTCATGGGGAGGGGTGAAAATCTGAAAAAAGAAAATTGAAAGAAAATGTCCTGTCTGACTCACTCACTCATCACGCCCAGCGAAAACAATTAAAGTTGGAAAAATGAAATTTTGGGAATATGTTCGCTGTATGTCGAAAACGTCAACTAAGGAATGATTTTGTTTATTCGGGTTTTAAAGAGATGTTAAGGGGGTAAACGTGCATTTCATTGAATAACGATATTTCATGAGTTGTTTCTTTGGGGATGTGATAATCGGTATATAAGCTAATCATTAAAATAATCTGACATATATCTAAGGGTTTATCGATGTGGTGTATATTATGAGGTGAAAGGGGTGAAAATTGGGGGTTGAGGGATTCTAATCGGAGCGTGTATCTCTTAAACGACATAGGCGAGAAGTTTGAAATTCGGCAGGAAAAACAGCTTAAAATACAAGTAAATAGGTGTTCGACCGTGTTTTTTTTTTTTTTCATAAATCCAATTTAAGGGGCCCTTGGAGAGGGGTGAAAGTCTGGGGGAAAAACAGGAAAGAAAGTGTCCTAACTGATTGACTCACTTACTCACTCACTCATCAAACTCAGGGCGAAAACAGCTTTAAATAAGTAAATAGGTTTCGACCTTTTGTTTCATAAATCCAATTTAAGGGGTTCATGGGGAGGGGTGAAATTATCAAAAATAAATGAAAGAAAATGTCCTGACTCACTCACTCACACACTCATCATCGCCAAGCAAAAATTATTGAAGTTAGAAACATGAAATTTTGGGGATATGTTCGTTGTATGTCGAAAACGTCCACTAAAGAGAGAGTTTTGAATATTCAGGTTCTAAATAGGTGTTAAGGGGGTAAACGTGCATTTCATTGAATAACAATATCTCACGAGTGGTTTCATTTGGGAATGTGATACTTGGCATATATACTAATCATTAAAAATAAGCTGACACATGTCTAATGGTTTTTCGATGTAGTGTATATTACGAGGTGAAAGGGATGAAAAGTTGGGGCTGAAAGATTCTTAACGGAGCGTGTATCTCTTAAACGACATAGGCGAGGAGTTTGAAACTCGGAGGAAATCAATCAGCTTAAAAATAAATAAAAAAATAAAATAAATAGGTGTTCGGCCGTTTTTTCATAAATCCAATTTAAGGGGCCTAAGGGGAGGGGTGAAATTCTGGAAGAAAAACGTCCACTAAGGAAGGATTTTTGTATGTTCACTCTCATCGACCAACCCAAACTATTAATGTTAGCAGAATGATATTTTGGGGATATGTTTGTTGTGTGTCGAAAACGTCTACTAAGGAGGGATTTTTGGATATTCAGGTTCTAAAGGGGTGTTAACGGGGTTAAACCTGCATTTCATTGAATAACAATTTGGCACGACTATGACCCGAGCGAATCGAAGCTAAAAATGAAATGGTGTGTGTGTATTACTCAATCACGCAAGTACCACTGGTCCGATTTACATGAATTTTACATGAAAGTAGCTGATTTACCTGGTTAACATATAGGTTACTTTTGTTTTCAATACTTTGCACTATTTAAAGATGGCGACCATTTTAGTGACGTCACTACACCCTTTGGTTTCAAACTTTCATATTTCCATTTCAAATAAAAAGAGAACGCTAAGAAATAGCAAACTTTTGATGGCATATACGAGGTTTAAACTTACATTTCGTGTCCGAAAGGTATCTCCAACCGTTAGCGAGTAAAACCTAAATTTGTGCTATAAAACACGGTCAACGCCGAGCGGTGTAGTTGGACAAAATGTTCCATCCTTAATCTCCCTCTGCGCAGCACCTCGCCTATCCCCTGTTTTAACTGTCACCTTCACATTTTATTTTATTTATCACGCGTAGCGAAGCACGGGTACTTCAGCTAGTATATAATAAACGACACGCTAGACTACGCCATTTGCGCTGAATATTCCAGAATAGACACGATAAGGGTTAAATTATGCAATGCTAAACATTTTACACGAGTGGAAAAAAAACTTTAAAATTAGCAAGTCAAAAACTCAGCAATTTTTCTAGGTTTGTGTCGTGTCTTGAGTGGGGTTTCACCTATAGACACCAAGCTGGCTTATCAGCAGGCTCTTGGTGTCTCCACCTGGACCCCCACAGGAGTAGCGAACTGTGCGCTACCTCCCTTTTATATGAAGTGCACCAGTGCCTGTTTACTGCGAGAACTAAAAGCTCAAGCAGCCATAACCTCCTTATGAAGGCTTCCAAAATGATGGTATATTGGCCAATATACCATCTTTTTAGAAATTCTAAGCTTAAATATTCCTATCATTTGCCATCAATACAAAGAGTTGTAAGTTTCAAATTTGAATAAAACCAAATTTCATATCTTTTATTATCTGCCTCTGATCACTCCCTGTGGATACGCCACTGTATACAGGCATGAGGAGTAAGTGTACTACTCTATTCCCTCAACGAACCAATAATAATGTTATTGCTTACACGTCCCATTTAACTACTGCGGCTTGACTGACGCCGCGCCGGCGTGCCGGTAATTTTGCCCCGAAGGGGATGTTTAACGTGCCATTAAATCCCCTGACACGGCTCCCTCGCATTTGCACACACTCAAAGATCAACTGACTGCACCACGATTATATCCCTTAACCATTCAATGAACCACTACGAGTATGATGTAGAAACCTACTGTATTTACAGCACAATAGCAGGGATCGAGAAAATGACCGCGACGTTTGATGGGTTGAAATTCAATTTCTGGGTGTTTGAATAGCAAGCACGGTTTAATGTATCTCCCTCAAGCGGTTCCCGAGCAAATAATAAGGTATGTGCAGCCACCTAGCATCCATTCAAAGGATTAATCAACGCCTGTGTAACTAACTATTTCAATTGCCCCCAGCTTGAGTCATGGAAACTAAGGTACCGTACATACAGCAGTTTGGCCGTCAAAGCTCCCCAATTAGTTCAGCTCGTGGCAATGGTTCGTATTGCAAATATTAGTTGGTCTTCATTTCTTGTGTGTTTGAGTCTTCAGTCTGTAGACTGGTTTGATGCAGCACTCTATGGCCCCTGATCCTGATCTAATCGCTAATTCTCTTCATAACTGCCACATCTTACGTCCGAGGCAATCTGTTTAACATATTCTAACCTAGGTCTACCCAACAGTTCTTGTTCTTGACCCTTCTTTCACTACTAAATTTGCTATTCCAGGGTGCCTTAGTATGTATCCTATCAACCTATATCTTCTCTTTATTTAGCAGTCGTCAGAAACATCTCTCCTCTCCCACTCATCTCCTTACCTCTTCACTTCTTACTCTATCTACCCATCTATTCTTCATCATTCTTCTGTAACACCACATTTCAAATGCGTCTATTCTCCTCTTTCCTGCTGCGCCAACAGTCCAAGTTTCACTTCCATAGAGTGCCACGCTCCAGACAAAGGCTATCAAAAATTACTTCCGAATACCTAAATCTATATTCGATGTCAACAGATTTCTCTTCTGTAGAAATGCTTTCCTTGTCTTTGCCAACCTACTTTTCATATCCTCTTTGCTTCGGCCATCACTTGCTATTTTGCTTCCTAAAGTAACAGAAGACTCCTACTTCATTTAGATATTCACGTGCCAATTTAACGTCCATAGAGGTTTCTGATTTATTACGGCTGCAATCCATTATTTTTAGCCTACTTTCGATTTTAGCAAAAAATGAAAGTAGACTTATGAGATCAACACAGGGCGAAAAAAGTGTGTCTGTCTGTGTGTGTGTGTATGTGTGTGTGTGAGTCTGTGTGTGTGTGTATGAGTGTGTGTGTGTGTACTCTGAATGTCTGTCCCCCCCCCCCCTATCAATTCGAACACGGTGAATGCGAATTGAACGAAATTTGGTACAAAGGTAGCAGTAGCAAAGGGCACCTCAGTGTCATGTTTTATATCGCTGCCATCTTGACTGAAACGTAATGGCGGCCACACGAATGTTCAAAGCTTAAATCAAATTACGATTAACCTAATCATCCGATCTCTACCAAATTTTGCAACTACATACCTTTATGGAGGGAGCATCCTTTGACCAATCTAATAGGTCATCAGCATAATAGTTTGCGGATGGCGGCCATCTTTGTGTGAAAATCGATCCCCCCTATTAATTCGAACACGGTGCAACCGAATGGAACGAAATTTGGTACAGAGGAAGTACTAACAAAAGGCATCTCACTGTCATGTTTTATATCGCCGCCATCTTGACGGAAACGTAATGGCGGCCACACAAATGTTCAAAGCTTAAATAAAATTACGACTAACCTAATCATCCGGTCTCTACCAAATTCTGCAACAACATACCTTTATGGGGGGAGCATCCTTTGACCAAACTAATAGGTCATCAGCGTAATAGTTTGCTGATGGCGGCCATCTTTGTGTGAAAATCGATTCCCCCTATTAATTCGAACACGGCGCAACCGAATGGAATGAAATTTGGTACAGAGGTAGTACAAACAAAAGGCACCTCAGTGTCATGTTTTATATCGCCGCCATCTTGACGGAAACGTAATGGCGGCCACGCACATGTTCAAAGTTTAAATCAAATTACGATTAACCGAATCATCCGGTCTCTACCAAATTTTGCAACAACATACCCTTATAGAGGAAGCATCCTTTGACTAAATGAATAGGTCATTAGCCTAATAGTTTGCGGATGGCGGTCATCCTTGTGTGAAAATCAATTCCCCCTATTAATTCAAACACGGTGAAACCGAATGGAACGAAATTAGGTACAGAGGTAGCACTAGCAAAGGGCATCTCAGTGTCGTGTTTTATATCGCCGCCATATTGACAGGAACGTAATGGCGGCCACACAAATGTTCAAAGCATAAGTTAAATTACGACTAACATAACCATCCGATCTCTACCAAACCTTGCAACAACATACCTTTATGGAGGGAGCATCCTTTGACAAATATAATAGGTTATTAGCCTAATAGTTTGCGGATGGCGGCCATCTTTATGTCAAAATTGATTCCCCATATTTATTCGAACACGGTGGAACCGAATGGAACGAAATTTGGTACAAAGGTAGCACTAGCAAAGGGCACCTCAGTGTCATGTTTTATATCGCTGCCATCTTGACTGAAACGTAATGGCGGCCACACGAATGTTCAAAGCTTAAATCAAATTACGATTAACCTAATCATCCGAACTCTACCAAATTTTGCAACTACATACCTTTATGGAGGGAGCATCCTTTGACCAATCTAATAGGTCATTCGCCTAATAATTTGCGGATGGCGGCCATCTTTGTGTCAGAATCGATTCCCCCTATTAATTCAAACACGGTGAAACCGAATGGAACGAAATTTGGTAAAGAGATAGCACTAGCAAAGGACATCTCAGTGTCATGATTTTTATCGCCGCCATATTGACAGAAACGTAATGGCGGCCACACAAATGTTCAAAGCTTAAATCAAATTACGACTAACCTAATCATCCGATCTCTACCAAATTTGGCAACAACATACCTTTATGGGGGAAGCATCCTTTGACCAAACCAATAGGTCATCAGCGTAATAGTTTGCGGATGGCGGCCATCTTTGTGTGAAAATCGATTCCCCCTATTAATTCGAACACGGAGCAATCGAATGGAACGAAATTTGGTACAGAGGTAGTACTAACAAAAGGCACCTCAGTGTCGTGTTTTATATCGCCGCCATCTTGACGGAAACGTAATGGCGGCCACACAAATGTTCAAAGCTTAAGTTAAATTACGACTAACATAACCATCCGATCTCTACCAAACTTTGCAACAACATACCTTTATGGAGGGAGCATCCTTTGAACAATCTAATAGGTTATTAGCCTAATAGTTAGTGGATGGCGGCCATCTTTATGTCAAAATTGATTTCCCCTATTAATTCGAACACGGTGGAATCGAATGGAACGAAATTTGGTACAGAGGTAGCACTAGCAAAGGGCACCTAAGTGTCATGTTTTATATCAACGCCATCTTGACTGAAACGTAATGGCGGCCACACGAATGTTCAAAGCTTAAATCAAATTACGATTAACCTAATCATTCGATCTCTACCAAATTTTGCAACTACATACCTTTATGGAGGGAGCATCCTTTGACCAATCTAATAGGTCATCAGCGTAATAGTTTGCGGATGGTGGCCATCTTTGTGTGAAAATCGATCCCCCCCCCCTATTAATTCGAACACGGTGCAACCGAATGGAACGAAATTTGGTACAGAGGAAGTACTAACAAAAGGCATCTCACTGTCATGTTTTATATCGCCGCCATCTTGACGGAAACGTAATGGCGGCCACACAAATGTTCAAAGCTTAAATCAAATTACGACTAACCTAATCATCCGATCTCTACCAAATTCTGCAACAACATACCTTTGTGGGGGGAGCATCCTTTGACCAAACTAATAGGTCATCAGCGTAATAGTTTGCTGATGGCGGCCATCTTTGTGTGAAAATCGATTCCCCCTATTAATTCAAACACGGTGCAACCGAATGGAACGAAATTTGGTACAGAGGTAGTACAAACAAAAGGCACCTCAGTGTCATGCTTTATATCGCCACCATCTTGACGGAAACGTAATGGCGGCCACACAAATGTTCAAAGCTTAAATCAAATTACGACTAACCTAATCATCCGAACTCTACCAAATTCTGCAACAACATACCTTTATGGGGGGAGCATCCTTTGACCAAACTAATAGGTCATCAGCGTAATAGTTTGCTGATGGCGGCCATCTTTGTGTGAAAATCGATTCCCCCTATTAATTCAAACACGGTGCAACCGAATGGAACGAAATTTGGTACAGAGGTAGTACAAACAAAAGGCACCTCAGTGTCATGTTTTATATCGCCTCCATCTTGACGGAAACGTAATGGCGGCCACAAACATGTTCAAAGCTTAAATCAAATTACGATTAACCGAATCATCCGGTCTCTACCAAATTTTGCAACAACATACCCTTATAGAGGAAGCATCCTTTGACTAAATAAATAGGTCATTAGCCTAATAGTTTGCGGATGGCGGCCATCTTTGTGTGAAAATCAATTCCCCCTATTAATTCAAACACGGTGAAACCGAATGGAACGAAATTAGGTACAGAGGTAGCACTAGCAAAGGGCATCTCAGTGTCATGTTTTATATCGCCGCCATATTGACAGGAACGTAATGGCGGCCACACATATGTTCAAAGCATAAGTTAAATTACGACTAACATAACCATCCGATCTCTACCAAACTTTGCAACAACATACCTTTATGGAGGGAGCATCCTTTGACAAATCTAATAGGTTATTAGCCTAATAGTTTGCGGATGGCGGCCATCTTTATGTCAAAATTGATTCCCCCTATTAATTCGATCACGGTGGAACCGAATGGAACGAAATTTGGTACAGAGGTAGCACTAGCAAAGGGCACCTCAGTGTCATGTTTTATATCGCTGCCATCTTGACTGAAACGTAATGGCGGCCACACGAATGTTCAAAGCTTAAATCAAATTACGATTAACCTAATCATCCGATCTCTACCAAATTTTGCAACTACATACCTTTATGGAGGGAGCATCCTTTGACCAATCTAATAGGTCATCAGCATAATAGTTTGCGGATGGCGGCCATCTTTGTGTGAAAATCGATCCCCCCTATTAATTCGAACACGGTGCAACCGAATGGAACGAAATTTGGTACAGAGGAAGTACTACCAAAAGGCATCTCACTGTCATGTTTTATATCGCCGCCATCTTGACGGAAACGTAATGGCGGCCACACAAATGTTCAAAGCTTAAATCAAATTACGACTAACCTAATCATCCGGTCTCTACCAAATTCTGCAACAACATACCTTTATGGGGGGAGCATCCTTTGACCAAACTAATAGGTCATCAGCGTAATAGTTTGCTGATGGCGGCCATCTTTGTGTGAAAATCGATTCCCCCTATTAATTCGAACACGGTGCAACCGAATGGAATGAAATTTGGTACAGAGGTAGTACAAACAAAAGGCACCTCAGTGTCATGTTTTATATCGCCGCCATCTTGACGGAAACGTAATGGCGGCCACGCACATGTTCAAAGCTTAAATCAAATTACGATTAACCGAATCATCCGGTCTCTACCAAATTTTGCAACAACATACCCTTATAGAGGAAGCATCCTTTGACTAAATGAATAGGTCATTAGCCTAATAGTTTGCGGATGGCGGTCATCCTTGTGTGAAAATCAATTCCCCCTATTAATTCAAACACGGTGAAACCGAATGGAACGAAATTAGGTACAGAGGTAGCACTAGCAAAGGGCATCTCAGTGTCGTGTTTTATATCGCCGCCATATTGACAGGAACGTAATGGCGGCCACACAAATGTTCAAAGCATAAGTTAAATTACGACTAACATAACCATCCGATCTCTACCAAACTTTGCAACAACATACCTTTATGGAGGGAGCATCCTTTGACAAATATAATAGGTTATTAGCCTAATAATTTGCGGATGGCGGCCATCTTTGTGTCAGAATCGATTCCCCCTATTAATTCAAACACGGTGAAACCGAATGGAACGAAATTTGGTAAAGAGATAGCACTAGAAAAGGACATCTCAGTGTCATGATTTTTATCGCCGCCATATTGACAGAAACGTAATGGCGGCCACACAAATGTTCAAAGCTTAAATCAAATTACGACTAACCTAATCATCCGATCTCTACCAAATTTGGCAACAACATACCTTTATGGGGGAAGCATCCTTTGACCAAACCAATAGGTCATCAGCGTAATAGTTTGCGGATGGCGGCCATCTTTGTGTGAAAATCGATTCCCCCTATTAATTCGAACACGGAGCAATCGAATGGAACGAAATTTGGTACAGAGGTAGTACTAACAAAAGGCACCTCAGTGTCGTGTTTTATATCGCCGCCATCTTGACGGAAACTTAATGGCGGCCACACAAATGTTCAAAGCTTAAGTTAAATTACGACTAACATAACCATCCGATCTGTACCAAACTTTGCAACAACATACCTTTATGGAGGGAGCATCCTTTGAACAATCTAATAGGTTATTAGCCTAATAGTTAGTGGATGGCGGCCATCTTTATGTCAAAATTGATTCCCCCTATTAATTCGAACACGGTGGAACCGAATGGAACGAAATTTGGTACAGAGGTAGCACTAGCAAAGGGCACCTCAGTGTCATGTTTTATATCAACGCCATCTTGACTGAAACGTAATGGCGGCCACACGAATGTTCAAAGCTTAAATCAAATTACGATTAACCTAATCATTCGATCTCTACCAAATTTTGCAACTACATACCTTTATGGAGGGAGCATCCTTTGACCAATCTAATAGGTCATCAGCGTAATAGTTTGCGGATGGCGGCCATCTTTGTGTGAAAATCTATCCCCCCGTATTAATTCGAACACGGTGCAACCGAATGGAACGAAATTTGGTACAGAGGAAGTACTAACAAAAGGCATCTCACTGTCATGTTTTATATCGCCGCCATCTTGACGGAAACGCAATGGCGGCCACACAAATGTTCAAAGCTTAAATCAAATTACGACTAACCTAATCATCCGATCTCTACCAAATTCTGCAACAACATACCTTTATGGGGGGAGCATCCTTTGACCAAACTAATAGGTCATCAGCGTAATAGTTTGCTGATGGCGGCCATCTTTGTGTGAAAATCGATTCCCCCTATTAATTCAAACACGGTGCAACCGAATGGAACGAAATTTGGTACAGAGGTAGTACAAACAAAAGGCACCTCAGTGTCATGTTTTATATCGCCTCCATCTTGACGGAAACGTAATGGCGGCCACACACATGTTCAAAGCTTAAATCAAATTACGATTAACCGAATCATCCGGTCTCTACCAAATTTTGCAACAACATACCCTTATAGAGGAAGCATCCTTTGACTAAATAAATAGGTCATTAGCCTAATAGTTTGCGGATGGCGGCCATCTTTGTGTGAAAATCAATTCCCCCTATTAATTCAAACACGGTGAAACCGAATGGAACGAAATTAGGTACAGAGGTAGCACTAGCAAAGGGCATCTCAGTGTCATGTTTTATATCGCCGCCATATTGACAGGAACGTAATGGTGGCCACACAAATGTTCAAAGCATAAGTTAAATTACGACTAACATAACTATCCGATCTCTACCAAATTTTGCAACTACATACCTTTATGGGGGGAGCATCCTTTGACCAATCTAATAGGTCATTTGCCTAATAATTTGCGGATGGCGGCCATCTTTGTGTCAGAATCGATTCCCCCTATTTATTCAAACACGGTGAAACCGAATGGAACGAAATTTGGTAAAGAGATAGCACTAGCAAAGGGCATCTCAGTGTCATGATTAATATCGCCGCCATATTGACAGAAACGTAATTGCGGCCACACGAATATTTAAAGCTTAAATCAAATTATGACTAACATAACCATCCGATCTCTACCAAACTTTGCAACAACATACCTTTATGGAGGGAGCATCCTTTGACCAATCTAATAGGTCATTAGTCTAATAGTTTGCGGATGGCGGCCATCTTTATGTCAAATTTGATTCCCCCTGTTAATTCGAACATGGTGGAACCGAATGAACGAAATTTGGTACAGAGGTAGCACTAGCAAAGGGCACCTCAGTGTCATGTTTTATATCACCGCTATCTTGACGGAAACGTAATCGCGGCCACCCAAATGTTAAAAGCAAAAATGTAATTACGACCAACCTAATAATCTAGTCTCTACCAAATTTTGCAACACCATATCTTTATGTGGGAAACATATTCTGACCAAACTGCAAGAACATCAGCCCAATAGTTTGCAGATGGTGGCCAAGTATGTGTGCAAATCGATTCCCCCTATCAATTCAAACACGGTGAAACCGAATTGAACGAAATTTGGTACAGAGGTCGCACTAGCAAAGGGCACTTCATATTCATGTTTAATATCCCTATAGCACGTTGTATTTCAACAAGCTACTACAACCAACATTCAATCATACTCCTTGAAAAGGACAAAGAGTTATAACAATACCCATGCATTTAGGAGAAAGTAGGCTATATGTTCTTTACTGAACATCTTGTTTTAAATGTATTGATTATTTCCTCAAAACGGACTCCACACAATTTAAAATCGCATTCAGATCCTCTGGTGTATCGGCTAACCTGGCAATGTCATTATTTACGAAACCTATATTCATGTTAAACGTTGTTCTTGATTATTTTATTTTTTGTTTTTATTATTTTGTTGATGTGTAACATCTTTCCAGTCGGTTGCTGGATATTTTTGTGGGAGGGATTTTGAAAAATGGGACTGAAGTGGATCAGACGGATGTGTGTAAGACGCACTGCCATATGGATCATATCCCTCCTGGCTGCTAAGGTGATCCACCTGTCAGTGGTAACAGGAAATAATGAGCGCGCGGTGTCTGAGATTTGTACCATGACGCACTGACGGCCGTGTGTAATGTATACCACATTCAGATTACTTCAAGGTTTGGAGGCGCCATTACAGATATTTCTACAATAAATCATCTTCAAGTTGTCGTACTTTGGTGTAAAGATATTCATTATATCATATTTGCTGAAAACAATTATGATTTATTCACTTTTGTTATTCGTTGTGTGTTTCTGTCTCTCTTGCAGAGCAGATTGTGTGTTGTATAATATATTGTGTATAATGTGATTACATACACATACCAAAAAAAACAAGACACAAAATCGCAATATGCAAAATCTTTTTCTCGAGCACTGTATATACGGTATATAAACACACAACATATGTATTTAAAATGTCTCACCTGCTCCAATTTAGTTTCTCCTGTCTGGCATTCTATTTGCTTGCATTTCTTTCCTACCGACATAACCTTCGTTTTTGAAATGCTGATTTTCAAGCCATACTCCCCGTTGCCCCTAAATTTTTTTAAAGTAGATCGCTGAAGAACTACTTGGTAGCCTTGATAATGCTCGGAAGGAAAATAGGGTTGAAACCGTAGAATCTATTAACTTCAGTAAATCCAGCAGAATAGCCTGGTCACTCTTGAGAAAACTTGGAGGAGGTACCCCTATTATCCGTGGACATCAAAATGTCACTCCAAAAATGGTTGCTTCCCATGTAGTTTCAATGTCTCGAACAGCTAGAGACAGAAATCACACAAAATATATCAAGAGAGAATTGGCCAATCTCAAAGTCACAAGTAATTCTGGATCAGAAAACACTAAACCCTTCACCATCCAGGACATTGACACAGCGCTGAAAGATGTAAAAAGCGGTAAGGCACCGGGATTTGATGGAATACATCCCGAATTATTGATACAAAGTGGAAAGCATGCTCGTCTTTGGCTATCCAAGCTAGCCACTAACATTGTTCAGACTGGTAAGCTAACTCGTTTGTTTAAATTGACGAAGATCGTTGCCATACTGAAGCCTGGAAAACCAAGTGACAGACCAGACAGTTATAGACAGTTATAGATCTATCTTATTGTTGAGCGTATGCTATAAGTTAATTGAGAGACTAATCTTGAACAGGATCGCCTCAAAAGTGCTTTAAGTAATTCCCATAGAACAAGCAGGATTTAGACTACAATGGAGTTGCACGGACCAAGTTCTCTCCTTAACCACCTATATTGAGGCAGGGTTCCAGAATCGCCAGAAAACATCAGTAGCATTTATAGACCTTAAGGCAGCTTATGACACTGTTTGGAGAGAGGGTGTAATTTATAAATTACTTCAAGTTATCCCTTGTAAGACACTGGCTCGTCTTGTAAGCAACATGCTGAATGATAGAAGCTTTCAGGTCATCATGGGCAGTGAAATTAGCAAACCAAGTGAATTAAATAATGGACTTCCTCAAGGATCAGTGCTTGCCCCGCTCTTGTTCAGCCTCTATATATCAGATTTGGCCTCCACAAAATCGTGGAAGTTTGGATATGCTGACGACTGGGCTATTGCTGCTTGAGATCCATGTTTCGAAAGTACAGAAGAGACGCTGTCAAATGACCTTTCTGCACTGGGAGATTATTTTCGCAAATGAAGACTTCAGCCAAGCATAACTAAGACCGAAGTTGCTTGCTTCCACCTGAACAATAAAATTGCAACAAGGGAACTTACGGTTTACTTTAAAAACATCCTCCTTCGCCATAAGAGACATCCCAAGTATTTGGGTATAACACTGGATATAACATTGTCATTCAAAGAACACCTACGAATGACTTCTGCCAAAATGAAGACAAGAAACAACATCTTACGGAAATTATGTGGCACCACTTGGGGGTGCCAATGCAACTACTCTTCGTTGCTCAGCTCCAGGTTTAGTTTATTCTGTTGCTGAGAATTGTGCTCCTGTGTGGATAAATAGTCCGCATGTAAGATTAATAGATGTACAATTGAATAACACCATGCGCGTGATAACAGGAACAATTATGTCAACTCCTACACAATGGCTTCCTATTCTCAGCCACATCCCACCACCTCATTTGCGGCGATGCAACATTTTGATAAGAGAATATGGAAAGATCCAGACCAACAAACAACTACCAATCCATGGAGACATTGGTGATCTACATGTGAAACGATTACGTTCAAGACATCCACCTATCTGCACAGCGGAGAATCTTGCAACTAACAAATTCAACCTGACTGAGAGATGGCCTTCTGATTGGAATTCGTTTGCCCCTCCAGAGAGTACAGTAATGGCATGCATAACTGAGCAGGTGCCAGGGTTCACTCAGCCTAGAAAGACTTGGTCAAAATTAAATAGAATCCGGACCAATCACGGTGTATGCGGCGATCTCCTGTACAAGTGGAGGAAAAATTCTTCGTCATGTTGCGAGTGCGGTGCTGAAAGACAGACTGTTCGGCCTAGTTCAGGAATGCCCACAAACATCATACAGTGGTGACTTCAGCGACTTCTTCCTAGGGACACCACAGGTACTTCATTACGTTTCGAAACTTGATGTCAAATTGTAAATAATTTTCATGTATGCCATACGATAAATAAATTTTAAAAAGTATTTTTTGGGGAAAATACAAAGAACTGAAACCATACATACAGTAACATCTGCCAACACCGGTCCCTTTATATACCAGAAACCTGGACAAACAGAAAACATAATTCGGAACGGAGGTATTTCCTATGTAAAATGACACTGTAAACCAGAAAACTGCCTAATTCGGAAACGGAAAGAAATTCCGGAACTGTAGGCGAAAATAACCTGACTAAGACGGACTATCTTATCCATAATACAAAGCTATGTTCTAAATTTTGAGCGTGACTGTACTTGCACCAAAGTTTTCCTCAAGGATGCAGCAGGTGTTCTGCATTTCACATCTGTATGTGAATGGAATGAATCGTTACTTCCTCCAACCCTCTTGTAATACACACAGTTTCCTTCTGAGAAATGAGAGTAGAGGTACGTGTAGAAGAAAACCATGAACTTAAGAGTGATTTTTAAAGGTGTGCTTTTTACTGTGTACTGCATTTATTTACGTACTGTAATTCAGTGGCAATGACTTCTAAACATAAGACACTTACACTGGAGGAGAAAATTAAAGTTATTGAAGAACACGAGAAAAACAAACGCCCGGCTAAAGAATTAATTGTGTTGTTTAAAGTGGGAAACACTCAAATTATTTCATAGTAATCCTATGCGATAATACGGTGTTTCTTTGTAGCGTATTTTGTCTTATCAAAACTCAACCCTATGTAAAACGGAAATCTGAGAAAACGGAAAAATGGATCCGGAACGATTGTATTCCGCTTAAGGCAGGTTTTACTCTACATACAGCACTTATGGTGTATTATTTACATAGCCTGATCTCTTCCACAGTTCTGATTATGAAATTCATTGATATATTTTATAGTGGGGAGAACTAAATGGAAATTTGAATGCTGATGAACATGACATTAACATAAGTTTGCAAACGCTTCCCAATGTCCTTAAATAATTGCTCCGGGTTCAAATCCGACCGAAGTCGTCAGATTTTTAAGAGCGTTAAAAACTCTCAGTATGCCTTCCTTTGGAGGGGAAGTAAGCTGTCGGTCCCATGTCATAGATTTATGGCATGAAAAAGAACCTTGCACTAACTACACTTTTGGAAGTTAAAATTTGTAAGTTAGTTTGGTAACGCTATATTAGTTCCAACGTTCGCCAACAGGTGCTAATTGCGATGGGATTTAGTAGCCACGTCTGCAGCTAGGTGTCGTGGACGACAACATTTGGTAGCAAAAGTAGGAACTACTTGAAAAAAATAATCGTCTGCAGTCCTTCTACCTGAATCACAGATAACACACACTAATACAGCCATGACAATTAACACCGGTTATCAGACAAATTCTACAAACACCCGAAGTTCACGGGGCTACATGACCACGTTGTCGCAGCCCTTAAATTAAGGAACCAACCAACCAGAAATAAAATGTTATGAATTACGAGTAATATGAATACCAGGCGAGTTGGTTCGCGTCACGGATATTGTTTTAAATGGAGTGTATAGACGCATCGCAGCGAACGAGGACGTATTTTGCATGTACGTGCTTCTGGCTATCCCCGGAGAATGACGAGGGAAAATAAATAAAAAAGAGACCAGCTTGGGGAATATGAATTTCTAAGTAGATGGTTCATTAAAATTACAGGAACATTCCAAGGGGCGAGCGAATCCCGTAAGAATTCTTCCGTAAATATAACAAAAGATTTAGTTTCTCTACTGCGATGTTAAACTGAATATGTTTGCATACTTCACTTCGGTGTTGCTTTCAGAATGGAATGTAGGATTTTCTAACTTGATGCAGTCTTTGAAGCTTAAATTTAATTCTTCCACTGCACGCTCCTGGCACACTAAATACCTTCCAGCAACGTCCCTCTACTTTTGTCTTAGAATAGCCACTGCTTGTTTGAGATATCATAAGTATTTTGTTGGAATTACTGTTGTAATGCAGTTGTTTCCCGTTATCAGTCAACTTCAGCTGACTGTCGGGTGCAGTTGGTAAGACACTCCTACCCTGAACGTGGTCCACTCAGCCTCGTGAGGAAAACTGAAAAGAGGTGGGTTCGATATCCGACTCAGCTATCCTGAAAGTGTTTTACCGTGGTATCCCACTACTACTCCTACTCTAGGCAAATGTCGTAATGGTTCCCATTTTGCTATAGCCCATATCTTACTTCAAATGTTGTGATATTGAACGCACCAAATAATGATATTTGCCTTTATGTTATTTAAAGCGATAAAACTGAGTTTATATTATTGACGGTGTTTTGATCATGGTTTTTTTTCGTGTTCATTATTTGGTTTGGCTAGCGGGCCCATGTCATAGATTTATGGCACGTAAAAGATCCTACCACTGCAATCAGTACAGTTGTGTGTAGAAAAACTTTTAGATTATATTTGGCTAGCAACGCTCTATCAAGTTCCAACGTTCACCGCTAAGTGTTAGTGACAGTAGCATCTGGTAAACAAAGTTGGAACTACTTGAAATTGAACTTGTTAGGAGCCCTCGGGCGTTCAATAAAAAATACCCAGCTACGTCCATTGGCTGCAGTATATATATTGTAATCTATTATGTTCTTTATATGAAAGAGAAAGAGCACCTTAACAATTAACATTGTAGGTTTCAGTCGGCCGACACAAAAGCATTCCATTTACCGGAATATGTGAAAAATAACCTGAAATAAATTACCCTACATGTAATTAAGATTTATATCTATTGTTAAGGATTATTGCAGAAGAAGAAGAAGAAGAAGAAGAAACCTCAGGGATGACATGTTTCGCTCGTCAAGCGAGCATCATCAGATCCAAATATGCAAGAAAAAAAAGCTCTACAAAACACTACCAAACCCACAGTGACACTCACAGACAGTCTCTGTCCTCCAAAAACAAAATGCGTATATGAAAACCCGTCAAAAAACTTAGTAAGTATGGTAATAATAATAATAATTATAATAATAATAATAATAATAATAATATCATATGGCCTCGGGAGCCGGGTGCAAGCTTGCTTATTTGACACCCAGAGGGTACCTTGCATGTCAAATTTCGTTGTTCCTTGAAGCACTATGAAAGTCTAAGAGGTTAGATATCTAAGCTCCTTGAACACTATAGCGCTTCCTAGTAGAGAATTGAGGAACTTTGTGTTGGCGGGAACTCCCGAGGTTAATTTTGCCATTATGAATATGGCCTACTGAATTCAAATGGGTTCTTTGACATGCCAACATCTTATGACATACGTGTCGTAATTTTTGCCGCCTTTCAAAAAAGGCTTACCACGCCAGGAGCAAACCTGCAAGCTTGGGGTTAGTAGACCAACACGATAACCACTCACCCACCGTGGCAAGCTAGTAAGTATGGTAATTAAGTTATTACTGATAAAGCATCAAGCACCCGAAAAAGAAATATTTATTTTTAAGTGCTCGCTTAACGATTTCATGTTCATTAGTCTGTCACAATATATGTAAATCTTAATCACATGTAATTTATTTCAGGTTATTTTTCACATATTTCAGTAGTTGGAATGATTTTCTGTTGACCCACGGAAAGCTGCAATTTTAATTGTTAATAAGGCAACACTCCAGGGGAGTGCGACAGACTTCGGCAGCCGGCACAGTTCATATCCTCGCCGCTAGATGGGTGCTTCATTCATTTCATTCCCTGACCCGGTCGGACGACTGGAAGCAGGCTGTGGATTTTCATTTTTTCAACACTGAAAAATGGCTTCAATGCTATCTTTAGATCACCTTAAACCTACATCTTCAGACAATATTTTGGAAAACAGTGTTCGAAATCAACTGTCAGAAAAATCTACAAAGAAACACGTTCATACGACTAGAGAGTTGACATTCATATCAGTCGCGGAAACTTTGGATCCAAGTATTTAGTATTATTTCATTTTAAGCCATGTTACATATGCCATTGTAATTGCCCAGTGCTCCATATCCTGTCATATTATTAGCAGTTTCAATTTACACCCACCACAAAGTTTATATAGCCATTTTCTGGCGGAGGTCTATTATAAATGCCAACCAGTCACATATAGAATGGCTCGTAACTGCTCACTCATAATTATCTTGTTTCTACAGAGAAGTTTTATGAAACAGAATAATTTAATTTAAATATGCGGTGAACCATATTTATTTCACAAATGCACTAAATGATTGCATAAAGAATCCTTTGATGAAACTGTCAATGGAACTGTTGAATAGCAGTGTTAAATTATTCATACAGATTAATCGATTTTGGAGACTGTCAATGTAGTGAGAGGAAGAGTCACGGTTTAGCAAAGCGAATACATTGAGTTTTCTGTTGAGATCTAATGTATTCTGAAAAATTGATGTTAGTGCACGTTCAGTATTCAAACCAACTCCTTTGTGCAGGAGTGAAAACCGAGTGGGCACGGGTTATCTCATCCACAGGCCCGAAGGCAACGAAAATGATCGCCGGGACCGTTCTTTGGGAGTAATGGTAGGCGGTTAATAATTCTGAAGAAATAACAGGAACTGTAGGACACCAAGATGGCGCACACTGTACAACGGGAGTAAACGTGCTCAGCAATTCACCTGCCATATCAGCAAGATAAGTTGCATTTGAATATTCGTGGGCGTGCTAGTGTTCTACTTAATCGTTTACTCGAATAAAAGTGAAGTGCTATGACGCTGAAGGCCATAAATAAACGAATAACTAAGTTCGAAGAGCGAATGGCTGAATTCCAAGCAAGCTTGGAACAAGCCATGGCTGCTAGTGCGACCAGTGCTGCCAACCCCTGCGACACACTTACCGGCCTCGCTTCAGACTAAGGACTTTCGTGAAGCTATATCAAGTGAATTAGGCGAGATGAAGAAGGAAGTAAACCATCTGCAGGAACGCATCGACCAGCAGGACATTCAGATTGACGAGGCAGAGCAGTATAGCAGAAGGAACTGCCTCCTCCTTCATGGAGTAAGTGAGACCCCTGGCGAGGACACCTACGCTGTGGCATTGGGAACTTTAAAACCTAGACTCAACATCGAATTGCCTATGGACAGTATAGATAGATGTCATAGACTGGGCCGTATGAAGAGGACGACAGCTGAGGTGGTATCCGCAGGAAACAACCCCTCAGGGTTCCGTTCTTGATCCTCTTTTGTTTGTCCTTTATATTAATGACATCTCCTCAGTAATAAAATATAATAGATATCATCTTTATGCGGATGACCTCCAAATTTCCTGTCACGTTGGTATCAAAGATATAGCGAACGTGATACGAGATGTAAACACCGACCTGCAACAACTCAGTGTGTATGCTAGCGATAACGCTCTTCTTCTCAACCCCAAAAAGACCCAAGTTATTATAATCGCCTCGCAGGGATTATTGAATTCCATGTATAAAAACTACACTATCCCTCCTGTGACTTTAAATGCAACCGTAATCCCGTTTAGTAAAACAGTGAAAAACCTCGGTATGACTCTGACTGAAACTCTTGACTGGTCTGCACATGTAAGTAATACTTGCAGGAAGATGTACGCGACGCTACACCCACTCAAATGGCGTAAGGACATTTCACCACAAGACGTGAGGATAAAACTTATTGAGATTTTGATACTACCAATACTTGACTATTGCGACGTGGTCCTTGTTGATGCAACTAGCGAACAAACTAAAAAACTGCAACGAGCATTGAACTCTAGTCTTCGGTTTGCTTTTAACTTGAATTACGATTCTCACGTAACCCCTAGTTACAAAGCTCTTTCTTGGCTTAAACCTGAAGGGCGTCGAAATTTTCATATTTTGACGTCGGTATATCGAACCCTAGACGAAAATATCCCACTGTATATTTCTTCGAAATTTCATTTCCTGTCCTCATTTCATAATATTAATACTAGATCTGGCTCTTCCCTCGCTATTCCCGTTAACCACTCTTCCAAGTACAATAAATCCTTCGTTGTGACTGGGTCGCGACTTTGGAATACACTCCCAGCTGACGTAAGGAAATGCAAGACCTACACAAAATTTAAGACTGCTTGCAGAGATTTCCTTTTGAACACCGCTGACTGTTTCGTGTGACTGGTAATGGATGATAGACAGCATGATTGAGCCATTATGGTATATAAATAAAAATTAAAATACCCAGTTATTTACTAGATCTAACACTATCACTTATTTATTTATTTATTTATTTACATTGTTTAGACCCAAAGGATCACATTAAGCAAATTATGTTCTGGTGCTGTTCTTCTTGTTCTTCCAGAACTCCTTCATCATCGCACTGTGTCGGACTAGACGTTCCTCCGTCCAGCCTTTCCCTGGTCTCCTTGGTCGATCTTCATGTGTGACTTCCCAACTGTGGATCTTACGTTGGAATGTCATTCGATCGTCTATGTCTATTGGTATGATGTTGGCACTTTCGAGATCAATTTGGACTTGGGTAACCCAGACTGTTGTCCCTTTAAGTTTTCGTAAGTGAGTCAATATTCTCTTTGTTAGCCGGTCGTCATTCAGTCTCATAATGTGGCCGTAGAATCTCAGTCGTCGCTTGCGGAAATCTGACTCGATGTTAGAGTATCTCTCTGTGATTGTGTGTGATTGCAGACGATATCCATCATCTGGGAGTTTAGGGCCCAATATTTTACGGATGATTTTTCTCTCAGCCTTCTTGATGTTCTCAAGATCCCCTTTGTAGTTGAGGTTTAGTGTCTTGCTGGCGTAAAGTGTCTCAGGCTTGATGACAGTCGTGTAGTGTTGAATTTTGGTGTTGATGCTCATGCATTTCTTGTTGTAAATATGTGCGATTTTTCCGTAATGCTTTCGGCAATTTAAATTCACGAGATTTTTGCGCCACTCTTTCCATACCTGTGGGTTCAATAATTTCACCCAAATACTTGAATTGATTAACCCTGTTTATCATACCATACTCTGTGAGTAAATTTTGTGCTTGAATGTGTTTTGTCGATATAAACTCGGTCTTTGTGAAGGAAATTTGTAGTCTGACCTTTTCAGCACACTCTTTTAAGACCTCAATCTGAGGAATTGCCGTTCGTTCATCTGCGGAGAGAATTGCAAGATCATCCGCGAAAGCGAAGCATGTCACGTCGATATTATCCGTTTGCCTTCCTAGCATGACGGGCTTCCAGGTATTCCGACTCCTCAGTTCATTTCTCCATTCTTTCATGACCTTCTCTAGGACGATATTAAAGAGTAGAGGGGAGAGCCCATCACCCTGCCGTACACCTGTTCCGATGAGGAAAGGTTCAGATACTTCACCAAGGAACTTGACTTTGGAAGTTGTTTCAGATAGGGTCTGTTGGATGAGGCGTCGTGTTTTCGGGTCGAGCGTGTATTCTTCGAGTATATTAAAGAGGGATAGGTGGTCGACAGAGTCATAAGCTTTCTGAAAATCGACGAATACGCAGATGGTTGGGAGATTTAGTAAAGCTCGAAGTTTCAGTGTGGACTTGAGGTTGAAAATTTGTTCAGTACTTGATCTGTTTGGTCTGAACCCTGCCTGGTATTCACCAATGAGAGGCTCGAGCTGTTCTTGTGTGCGTTGTAGAAGGCAAGCAGAGAAGACTTTGTAAGGTACAGAAAGGAGGGATATCCCTCTATAGTTATTCACATCCAATCTGTCTCCTTTTTTGTAGAGTGGGTGAATGAGTGCGCATTTCCAATCATCCGGGAGTTTTTCACTTCGCCAGACTTCTTGGATGATCTGTGTAATTTCCTGCAGTGATCGTGGTCCAAGATTTTTCAGCAGTTCCGCGACAATTCCGTCTTCTCCTGCTGTCTTTCCATTCTTGAGTTTTTTGATATGGCGAGTGATTTCTTCTTGTGTTGGTGGATCAGCGTCTGGCTTGACGTGTTCTGAGGTCGTATGCAAGAAACGTTCAGGTGGTTCGGGACAGTTAAGGAGCCCAGAAAAGTAGCGTGCAAGTTCATCGCAATTTTCACGATTAGTAAGTGCCAGTTTTCCATCCTGTTTCCTAAAGGTTAAATTTGGCAGTGCATAACCCTTAATATTATTCGCGAAGGTCCTGTAGAAATTCCGACTATCTTATTATTATTATTAGTAGTAGTATTAGTATTAGTATTAGTATTAGTATTGTTTCAGGTAACAATTTTATATGTTTCTTTGTTTGATGTGCATTGCTATCTTTATTTTTTATGTCCTGTATTATTCTAACTTAATTTCTAGTTTACGTATCTTATTCAATGGTAGTATTTGTGTATTTTATTATAACTATGTTGTTAAGTGTAAGAGAGGGCCACGAGCCCTAACTTCGCCACTGCAAAAGACATAAATAAATAAATAAATAAATAAATAAATGATACTGTACATACAGCTTAAAAAGCCAATCCAATAACGATTTTAAGTTTATGATTGTGGCTGTCGTAAGTCTCGAACAACAATTATACGCTCTTCCAAGAAAACACACGACGGACAGTATTTGCTTATAAGAAACTAAATTATGCAGTTTCAAAATTAAAATCGTTCAAATATTCTTATCCAGTTTTTGATGTGTAACATCTTTCCACTCGGTTGCTGGATATTTTTGTGGGAGTGATTTTGAAAAATGGGACGAAAGTGGTTCGGAACGATTGAGGTGGCACCATCTGGCACACTTTCGTTCCATAGCACACTTCCATTCCGTCGAACGGAAGTGTGCTAGCTGGCAGTGGTGGATCGAACGGAAGTGTAAGACGCACTGCCAAATCGATCGATCGATTCAGCTGGCAGTGGTAGGATCCAGCTGGCAGTGGTACGAGAAACAATGAGCGCGCGGTGTCAGAAAATGATACCATGACGTACTCTCGGCCATGTGGAATGTATATGACATACTGAACGGTAAACGCTCATGCGAACTCTGGTGTCAAGTGATTGAAACAAAGCACATGGTACATGTTCGAAGTCTTGGTGTCAGTATTTGAATGGTAAAATGCCTTAATATGAAACATTGTAAGTAGTCGGCATTGCCGGTATTATGTTTCTGCACAATGGCTATTCAAATATTAACCCCACATAACGGTAATGCAGTCATCAATATAATATAATCGTTGTGGTTATACGAGAATTGAGCAAGCCTTCATGAACTATTGCTGAATACATTCTCTTTACTCACAAGAGGACCTATTCAGTTAGTTATTGTTGTTTTAAGGGGCGGAACTACGAGGTCATCTGCCCCTAGGCATTTTAAACTCAATTTCACGCAGGAACATTATCGAAACAAGCAAAATATAAATGAAACTTAATTTCGTAATGCAGTATTATTGGAACGTGGAAATAAGTCACCATCTTGTGCACAATATCTGCATAGTCGAAATAGCCGTGGGTTTAGCGCCTATGACTGTGAATCTAGAGATCTTGGGTTCGAATCCCGGACGGGGTAGATATTTTTGCTACCAGATTATCATTTTAAACGATATTTATCATATCAATATGACTCATTTTAACAGAATCCATATGAAATTACGTGTTGGTCTGTGAATCAAGAGGTCCTGAATTTAAGGTTATGAGCGGTGTCGCGTCTATTAATCTAGTTGATCCATATCGCATTCTTTATTTAGGCTAGTGCTGGTGGAAGCTACAAATCATATAATAAAATGAGTTCCGTATTATAAACTACAATATCAGTAAAACACTCCCTTTTTCAATAGATTAATATTTGTGCCAATAATACGAGGCACGTCCAGAAAGTAAGCTCCGTTTGGTAATTAAATTAAATTGTGTACAGATACAGAAAAAATATTTATTGCACAACATTCTACACCTCTTAAACTACCTTTTCACATAACTGCCGAACTTTTGCAGGCATTTGTCATAGCGTGGCACAAGTTTTTGGATACCTCTTCATAGAAGTTTGCCGCCGACCCGTAAACGAGAGTGAAGACTCCCCTTAAGATATCCTACTGTTTGGCCATCACTGTTAGGCAAATTGCGTATGTGGTCAGGAGAACTCCTAAACATACGCAGTTCTCCTGGTAAGCACGCAATTTGCCTAACAGTAGTGACCAAACAGTAGGATATCTTAAGGGGAGTCTTCACTCTCGTTTACGGGTCGGCGGCAAACTTCTATGAAGAGGTATCCAAAAACTTGTGCCACGCTATGACAAATGCCTGCAAAAGTTCGGCAGTTATGTGAAAAGGTAGTTTAAGAGGTGTAGAATGTTGTGCAATAAATATTTTTTCTGTATCTGTACACAATTTAATTTAATTACCAAACGGAGCTTACTTTCTGGACGTGCCTCGTAGTATAAAATACCGGAGTATCAACAATTTCACGTGAGGTTTCTTCTATGTCAGATGTTACACATCATATGCGACTACTGTAAGGCTCGTAACTTATTTTTTTTTAATGTGGCCTTGCTTTTTGTTGTCTTTCACCGTTTCTCTCGTATCTCGCATGTTTATGGGAATTGTTTAATGTTAATTTTTTTAAGTGCGTGTTAAGCTTGCGGCTACAAGTTAAATCTCAGCTATTTACACTTGTCAATTGAGCTATATTATTGCAATAATTTTCTGGGCTAACTAAAAAAATATATACTTTTAAAGCCTTATAAAGGCTTAATTACATCCCCACTGATTTGAGTGAGATTCATTTTATAGCTGAAGGTTCAACACGCACGTTAAACAGGAGTGAATGATTCTCAGTCGATAAACACGATTGTACCCAATTCTAAAGGGTGGTTCCATAAACCTAAAAAAAAAAATACAAGAGATTAATAAATACCCTTGTATGACCAGTCTTGATTGTCAAGTGATCATCATCAGATCCTTTACACTTAGGTTATTAAATACTGTATATGTCTTTAAGTATGATATTTACAATATATACACTTATTTAGTTGCAGTAGCAATTAAACTAGCACAACTAGTTAAAATATGTTTTTTTTTTTTTTTTTTTTATGAGATACTGATTGTGGTGATTGACATTCAAGTTTGTTTGCTTAGTGTGATTATCTGATTGCCAACAAATGGTCAGGTTATCGTGGACAACACAATCACACTAACAAAACAAAAACTAACAATCCCATACTACCCTACCAGCGAATTGTTACCGGTGGCCGAAATCGAAACTAATGCGCTCCGTCCAGCCACACTCCTGCGAGGGACGTGCAGTCGTCGCCAGCGAAACCTCACTGCATGGCATTTGTGTGCATGATTCGTGCGCTGTGCGGTGTGTTCTCATTGTATGACTGTACATGCGTTCCCCCTCTTGCTCCGCAACCACCGCGGCAGCCATAGCATGGCGAGCTGACGTAATTTATACACAATAGCCGCGCTCTACGTCTAGCGGTAACAATTCCCTGGTAGAGTAGTAATAATACTAAGCAATCAAACTTGAAGGTCAATCATCACATAGAATGCCGGTGAAATATTTCGCACAGCCGCCATCGTGAGGTTATGTAAGCAATTGAACGAAGTTATATGTCGGTGCATTACAATGTGTATAAACATATGCTATGAACTTACCGAGTTTCATTGAAATCGCTCCAGCCATTTAGAAGTTATTAGGGGGGACACACACCATCACACAGACACACGGACAAATTATGAAAATAGGCTAAAAATCATAGCTCAAAACTATTTGAGATATTAAAACGAGTATTTTTTGTTAAATTCAACTCAAAATATTTATTTTTATTATACCTGATAATGTTTCTATGTGCGCTTTCTTGGTTGCTCTGCAAACATCCAGTCGATAGACGATTTTGGCCCAAGTGCGCTCGATCACCTCTGGCGTGATTGTAGCAACTGCAGCGGTGACGCGTTGTCTTAAATATTGCAGGTCTCTGACCACTTCACTGAATACAATGTTTTTGACCGGTTCACTGAATACAGTGATTTTTACGTATCGCAATAAAAAAAGCCTAGGGGTGTCAAGTCGGGGCTTCTAAGAGGCCATTGAACAGGACCGGCATGGCAGTTTCCTGTCACGCACTCATTATCCGCATCGGCTGAAGGTGACTGGAGGAGTACAGTCACATCTAAAACTAAAACTCGATGAGCTCCTGATTGGTTTTCAGGTTCAATTATTAATTTATATCACTTACAACGGGAGATATTATATTTTGAAATTTCTGCAACCTTTTCAATGACCCTGTATTCTCAAATTGATTATACTCTATTACACAATTACTAATCCATTGCTTGCCACGGTGGGTGAGTGGTTATCGTGTCGGACTACCAACACCAAGCTTGCAGGTTCGCTACTGACCGTAGTAAGTGATATTTGAAAGGCTACAAAAAATACGGCACGGATGTCATACGTTGTTGTCATGTTAAATAACCTATTTGAATTCAGTAGGCCGTGGTCATAATGGCAAAATTTATCTCGGGATTTACCGCCAACACAAAGTTCCTCCTTTTTCTACTAGAAAGCGCCATAGTGTCAAGGAGCTTAATCTAACCTCCTTGAATTTCATAGCGTTCCAAGGAACGACGACGTTTGACATGAAAGCTGCCCTCTGGGCGCAAATAACAAAGCTTGCACCCGGCACCCACTACTCCATTAGATTTAAATATTTATTGTTATTAATAAAGTTTATTAGGTTTGTAGTTTTGTATTAATTTTTTTCAGTTAATTAATTGTATACTGTATAGATTTTAGTTAATTTTGTTTCTCAACAATAAGTTAATAACTTCATTTTTTTAATTAAGTTTCTAACGATTGATTCTCATTTTCTGAAAAATTTCCCATTGTTGGACCGTAACATGTATGATTTTATAGAATTACCTATTGATTAAGACAGATTAATATCAATTTCATAAATTTAGGAGCTTTGGATATTTTAGTTATCAGCCCCGTGTAGTTGGGTGTGTGTTGAAATAAGTTGATAACCTGTATTTTTGTGATGACACTAGTAATGTGTATTGCTGTTTTAGGGATAGGGATGTGGTAGGTGCCCCTGAACTTGAAATTAGGTTCTATCCCGGCATTTGCCTGGAGGGAGGGAGGGAGGGAGGAAATACACGGGAAAAAACACACTCGGGATAGCCGTTGTTAACACCAGGATTAAAACCTATGATATCCGGGCTGCTGTAGCTGCCTACACAGTCGTGGTGCACGATTTAACGAGCATGGCTACGCCATGGTACGTTTTACAATCAATTATTTATTTAATCGTATGGTAATTTATACAATATACAATTATACATAACAAGGTATATTCAAACTTTAAAGTCCATCCTTCTCAATCATTCGGTTAAGTCGGGTGTGAGAACGAACAAATCGTCAGGAATGCCAGGATACGAATAAAGAGGACAGCGTTGGACCAGATGTTCGATCATCTGTTCTTCCAGGTTACACTCACACATTGGTGATCTGATCCAGCCCCACTTGTACCTGAAATAATTGCAGCATCCATGTCCAGTCCTCAGTCTGTTGATGCGGCACCAGAGGTTCCTCGGTAAGTCCAAGCCGTTTGGTTTCTTTGAGGGATCAAGATGGTGGGCACTTGTTCCCAATGTTTTAGTTGACCACTCATGCTTCCAGCTTTCATTTAGATCAAATCCAGCAGCAATGAGTTGCCCCGCAGTGACACTTACTGGTCTTCTAGATTGCAGTCGTTGCTGTGATGGATGGCTGAATTCTTGGTACAATGGTAAAGAGCGTGATGCAAAGATTTTCTTAGCTTCCCTTAGCAGAGCTTGCTTCCTCCTTAAGTGTGGTGGAGGTATATTACTGTACCTTGGAGACAAATAGAATTAGCGGTACAGGGAATGAAAAGTCGCGTTTGACTCAGAATAAGCTATCCACTGCATCATGAGGCGGTACCTAATGCGATACTTGAGCTTAATGTTGCATTTACACACACTGCTACAGTTAACATGTGTTATTGGACGAGTTCCACTCATACCCAAACGCATGATGCTGATGATTATCAATATCTCCAGTCTCTACTTGAAAACAAATAACGTTCTTCCTGGCCACGGACCGGTCACAACCAGTCAGCTGAGTTTTAGTTTCTCCATTATACTATGCAACTTGCCTTACAGAGCCGTCAAAGCGGTTGGCGCACTGATTTACCTCACGGCGTTGATCTTATAGAGGGAAATGCTACACAATCCATTGGTATAGGGACTGATTCCGCTTCTAAGCACATTTTACTTGAATTGAATACATCTTATTGACGTCTACGGTTCATCACCGAGCACATACTGTGTTGGAACTACCATCAAAGAAAGGGATTAGTGGAAGTAAAATTTTATCCTGGGACTCCCGACACGAGAAGTGATATTTGGGACAACTTGCTCATCAGCCCCGTGAACTTTGGTGAGCGTTATATTTATCGTAAACCTGTATTTGTGATGCGACTGCAGCAGTGTTTGTAACTAATTATTAGGGTCGAAGGTATGGTAGCCGTATTTAGAAATAGTCCCAGAGTTCTACCTGTGTTCAATCAGCCACCCTCACATTCCTTTTTCTTTTTTCATCAAATTTGATATCCACGGATTGTCAGATACCTCTAAATATGTCATTAATTAATACACATCACATATTATTTCAAAAACACATATGTTCTTTGAAAGAAGTACCATTTTAAAGGTTATAAAAAGTTGATGTTGCTTATTTTAGTGGTTGCGAAATCGTGGTCATGTACCCCCGTGCATTTGAATGTGCGTGAAAATTGTGTGATAACCTGTGTTCTTGTGATGGTTGTACTAGTGCGTGCATATGTAAATTCGGTTAGGATTGGGAAGGGGATGGCCGTGGCCTTAAGTTAGGAATCATCCCAGCATTTGCCTGCAGTAGAAGAAGGAAACCACGGAAACCAGTATGGCTGAGATGGGATTCGAACCTTCTCCTTCTAAGTTTTGCTTCACTAAGCTGAGTGAACCACAACAGAATTAAAATTTCTTGATAGAGCCGTAAATCGAACCCGGACGTCCGGGACGACAGCCAAGAATGCTAGCCGATACGCCACGAAGTGGACAAAAGAATAAGAATATTCTGTTCTCGAGTCTTGAGCATGAAATGAATATAATACAGACCAAGTAGTTCCGTGAAGTGCTAAATAGCATATTTTTATATATCCTACTGGTCTTACTTAGGACACGAGAAATGAAAAAGAGATTTTAAAACAAGATGTTCAGTAAAGAACATATAGCCTACTTTCTCCTAAACGCATGGGTATTGTTATAACTCTTTGTCCTTTTCAAGGAGTATAATTGAATGTTGGTTGTAGTAGCTTGTTGAAATACAACGTTCTATAGGGATATTAAACATGAATATGAGGTGCCCTTTGCTAGTGCTACCTCTGTAAAAAAAAACATTCAATTCGGTTTCACCGTGTTTGAATTGATCTGGGGAATTGATTTGCACACATACATGGCCGCTATTTGCAAACTATTGGGCTGATGACCTTGTAGTCAGTCATAAGATGCTTTCCACAAAAAGGCATGTTGTTGCAAAATCCGGTAGAGATCAAATTATTAGGATGGTCTAAATTTGATTTAAGCTTTTAACATTTGGGTGGCCGTCATTCCGTTTCCGTCAATATGGCGGCGATATAAAACATGACACTGAGGTGCCTTTTGCTAGTGCTACCTCTGTACCAAATTTCGTTCAATTCGGTTTCACCGTGTTTGAATTGATAGGGGGAATCGATTTGCACACATACTTGGCCACCATCTGAAAACTATTGGGCTGATGATCTAGCAGTTTGGTCAGAATATGCTTCCTACATAAAGATTTGTTGTTGCAAAATTTGGTAGAGACTAGATTATTAGGTTGGTCGTAATTACATTTTAGCCTTTAACATTTGGGTGGCCGCGATTACGTTTCCGTCAAGATGGCGGTGATATAAAACATGACACTGAGGTGGCCTTTTCTAGTGCTACCTCTGTACCAAATTTCGTTCCATTCGGTTTCACCGTGTTCGAATTAATAGGGGGAATCGATTTTCACACAAAGATGGCCGCCATCCGCAAAATATTAGGCTAATGACCTATTAGTTTGGTCAAAGGATGCTCCCTCCATAATGGTATGTTGATGCAAATTTGGTAGAGATCGGATGATTAGGTTAATCGTGATTTGATTTAAGCTTTGAATATTTGTGTGGCCGCCATTACGTTTCCGTCAAGATGGCGGCGATATAAAACATGACACTGAGGTGCCCTTTGCTAGTGCTACCTCTGTACCAAATTTCATTCCATTCGGTTTCACCGTGTTCGAATTAATAGGGGTAATCGATTTTGACACAAAGATGGCCGCCATCCGCAAACTATTAGGCTAATGACCTATTAGATTTGTCAAAGGATGCTCCCTTCATAAAGGTATGTTGTTGCAAAATTTGGTAGAGATCGGATGATTAGGTTAGTCGTAATTTGATTTAAGCTTTGAACATTTGTGTGGCCGCCATTACGTTTCCGTCAAGATGGCGGCGATATAAAATATGACACTGGGGTGCCCTTTGCAAGTACTATCTCTGTACCAAATTTCGTTCCATTCGGTTTCACCGTGTTCGAATTAATAGGGGCAATCGATTTTCACTCAAAGATGGCCGCCATCCGCAAACTATTAGGCTGATGACCTATTAGTTTGGTCAAAGGATACTGCCCCCATAATGGTATGTTGTTGCAAAATTTGGTAGAGATCGGATGATTAGGTTAATCGTAATTTGATTTAAGCTTTGAACATTTGTGTGGCCGCCATTACGTTTCCGTCAAGATGGCGGCGATATAAAACATGACACTGAGGTGTCCTTTGCTAGTGCTACCTTTGTACCAAATTTCGTTCAATTTGCGCTCACCGTGTTCGAATTGATAGGGGGGGACAGACATTCAGAGTACACACACTCACACACACACACTAACACACATACACACACACAGACAGACACACTTTTTTTCGCCCTGTAGTGATCTCATAAGTCTACTTTCATTTTTTGCAAAAATCGAAAGTAGGCTAAAAATGCACAGCCGACAATTTTAAGTACTCATTAATTTCCCATTAAATTTGACGTCAGTATATTAAGGCGTGTATGAAGATAATCCGTGCCAAGTCTGACAGTGCTCGGATGAAAAGTCACGAGAAAAATCCATTTAAATATTTAAATGTCGCGTCACCACCATGTTGGTTTTGTGCTCACCAGGTTATTGAAGGATCCAAAGGTAAACGTATGTTAATAGCTTCTTCCAATACACAAAATTTCAGTTTTATTGCTGTAATAGATTCGTAGATATTGAGAACCGTCTAAATATTTCGGATGGTCAACATGCTGGATTGTTCTAGTAGACCATTGATTTATGTACCTTAAGATGAAGATTATTGCGTAGGTTCAAACGTTCACTTTGATCGCATGATTTGGACACAAGAAATAAAAACTTAATTGCAAAATTTCGCACAGCCTCTAGCTTAGCTTTATCAAAACGATTGAGTTTAATTGGATGTCAGTAGATTAAATTGTATATGAGCATTTACTATACCAAGGTTTACTACGCTTGAATGATTAAATCGCGAGTAAATTCTATTTAAATGTTTCAACTTCGCTTGCCCGCCATGTTAGTTTTGTATTTAACAGGTTTATGAAAGTTACATAGATGAACTTCCAGTAGTACCCTTTATCTCCGTAATAAATATCAGGGTGATATATGTTACTGTTGCGGAGATATAGAATGCCAGTGAAATATTTCGCGCGGCCTTCATGTTGGATTGGTGAAACTTCTTAAAATTGGAATGGCACGGTCAGACAAGATTTTTGTATGCACTTACCGTGTTTCATTGAAATCGCTTCGGCCATTTAAATGTTATTAGGGACACACACGGACAAAAGGTGATCTCATAAGCCTACTCTTTTTCATAAATGAAAATAGGCTGGATTTGGAAAATGTTATCAACTATCCATTGAGTTATAATATCTCTTTGGTAATCAGATGGTCGTTCCATGACTACTTCTTCACGTTTGATTTGTTGGGCTCTATCCTCGGATGCACATAAATCACCCCACTTTGAACCAAGAGCACAGCTCAAATGCATCATAGTGCGCGTAAGCTGGACCAATCAAAATTGTCCTGATAAGCTAGCAGGTGTTGAGGGCGGGTTCTCTGTGAAACAGGGTCAAACACAAGGAAGTATTTTAAATATGCGCCCCGGAACTTGAAGTAAAGTACTATTCCGGCACTTGCCTGGAGGGAGTGTGGAAAGACACAGGGAAAATCTAACACTCTGGATAGCGGCTGTCAGCGTTGGGACTTGAACCTACGACCTCCAAACTTGGCGGAGCATTGCGGTAGTAGTCAGAGATTTAACGCGCACGCCTACGCTGTTTGTTGACAATAAGTGAATAAAGGGAATTTAGGTTTAAAATAACCATAACATTGTCAACGAGAGTTTGTAATATGAATCGGGGACCCCTCCCATGCGTGAGAATCATAATACGCCCATTTAATCTCTTGTCTCTCTGGGGCCTAGTTGCGGGAAGTGGTTAGGGACCAGGGGACTCTGGGATGAGTCTGCCATTGTCCATACCTGTGCCGGGCCAATATTCCATATTCCCTATTCAATTATTTTTCTCTCCCAACCTTGACAGTATAACGTTAAGCCACCAGCGTAGCCAAGTACTCCTAGTTATGCTCCACGGCTGGAATGAAGAACTGATCGCATAATATACTACATTCGAATCCAGCGGCCATTCTAAGTGTGGATTTTCCCCCAACTTTTTCCATACTCACTCCTGCCAAATGCCTGAATCGTATTTTACTTCGCTTTCTGGGGCACCTAAACCAATACTTGACTCTAATAATGTAGTTACACACTCTGCTTTAGTCAACATAATAACATTATTAAATTACACACACACTCAAAAACATGAGGATAATGACCAATATTTCTCAAGCTCCTGGTTCCAGTAAATACTACTTCCCTACCGCGAACCAGCCGCAATCCAGCAATCCGTCGTCAGCTTTTAGAACACAAACGTTTTGGTTTCTCTATTAGGCTATGCAACCTGCCTTACCGAACAGTTGAAGCAGTTGCCCCACGAATTATCTCACGGCGTTATTCTTGGAGGAAATGATGTAGCACAGAATTTCGAACATATCTTCGTTGAACTAAAATACATTTTATATTTTTCATCGTACACCTCTGTATCTCAGTTCTAATGTTCCACATCAACTAGCACGTTCTGGCCTGGAATGTCACATGAAGACTGGGAAGAACGAATGTTGAAATATTATTCCGCGACCCTCAACACAAAATATAAAATCTTGCATTTCCAAAAGTGCATGAAATAAATTTAGAGATACGTCTTTCCATATGTATATTTGAGTAAATGGTGTTTCGCCCTCTATCGTGGAAGGCGTTCGTTGTATGTTAATAGTATAGATAATGCAGAAACATAATGCGAGTTGTTAAAGCAACGTAATGTAGGTTGATCTTAACCTTTGTTTAAATACGAGGCACGTCCAGAAAGTAAGCTCCGTTTGGTAATTAACTTAAATTGTGTACAGATACAGAAAAAATATTTATTGCACAACATTCTACACCTCTTAAACTACCTTTTCACATAACTGCCGAACTTTTGCAGGCATTTGTCATAGCGTGGCACAAGTTTTTGGATACCTCTTCATAGAAGTTTGCCGCCGACCCGTAAACGAGAGTGAAGACTCCCCTTAAGATATCCTACTGTTTGGTCACTACTGTTAGGCAAATTGCGTGCTTACCAGGAGAACTGCGTATGTTTAGGAGTTCTCCTGACCACATACGCAATTTGCCTAACAGTGATGGCCAAACAGTAGTATATCTTACAGGGGAGTCTTCACTATCGTTTACGGGTCGGCGGCAAACTTCTATGAAGAAGGTATCCAAAAATTTAAGCCACGCTATGACAGATGCCTGCAAAATTTCGGCAGTTATGTGGAAAAGTAGTTTATGAGGTGTAGAATGTTGTGCAATAAATAATTTTTCTGTATCTGTACACAATTCAATTTTATTACCAAACGGAGCTTACTTCCTGGACGTGCTTCGTAGTTTTATGGCCAATTCTGCATTTTGCGATATTTTACTAATTCATTTTCATACCTCCCCAGCTCGCACTTTTGGAGTGGGAGTAATCTCTAACGGCTCCGTATTTTACCCACCATCCATTTATCTTGTCTCACCAAATGGGTGGGCTATGAGTGTGTGTTTGTTTGTTTGTTTGTTTGATTGTTCAGTGACCTCCCATAAAACTCATCAGCACAATAAATATAACTCTGTCTTTTAGAGTAGCTCACGCACAGGTCAGAAGCCCTGAGCAGGCCAGAGGGTAGTTGAGCTGGGGAATCATGACGCATGGCTATAATATCCAAACATTTGCTATAATAACCCAAACTATGGGTCATATTATCAGTGCACCCATTTCTTTTAGTCATAGTTTTAATGCGTTCACTACATTTCTGGTTCTTCCCTCCATCAAAACGTGGTTGGTGACTATGAAGCTCCGAGATGAGTCTATCATTGCTAAACTTATACCTGACTCCTTTATTTTATTTCCTGTTTGACCTCTCATGGTCAATTCCTGATCTCTTTCGACCTTATCAGTTTCATATAAGGCCATGAACATAGTTTAGCGTGTTCCACAACTGGAGTGGGGAGACATTCATTTGGATATTCCAAGTTCATATCTATACGCTGATAGAGGCGATCCTGAGTGTGGCTCTTCCCAAAACTACACCACACTCAGTTAAGGAAAGTGTCGGGCTACTAACTTATTTCAAGTACCTATGCATCTATCTGAAGGCAGAGAAATTAAGTTTGTTTGTTTGTTTGTTTGTTTGTTAGCTCTATGCTTAAGCAAACGTTACTCATATCACACTGCGCAAGAAAGAGTTAAAAATGAAAATACTAGTTACGTAATTGTATGCAATATTGACTGTAAATAAATATTAATAATCCAATTAAATTGAAATCAAGATGAATTACACGACGGAAATGCTTCATTTAATTTATTTATTTTGAAAATTTACCAAATTTTGGGGTAGATATATTGTGCCCGCTGGCCGAAGGTTTCGGGGAGCCACCGGTTTCAAATGACCCTTCCGAGACCCTCTTCCAGTTAACACACAAGTATAGGGGACGACATATTCATAGGCTGGTGTTGCACAAAAGACTATAATAATAATAATAATAATAATAAAGTTATTGGTTTTACGTCCCTTTTAACTACACTGGCTTTTAAGAGTCGCCGGGGTGCCGGAATTTTGCCCCGAAGGGGATCTTTAACGTGCCAGTAAATGTACTGACACGGCTCCCTCGCATTTGCGCACCCTCAAATGCCAGCTGACTGCGCCAGGTTTCGAACCTGCAACCTTGGGCTCAGCAAGCGAGAACGTTACTCCTGAGCCACGCAGCCAGACACCACAAAAGTCTGCACTGTTAAATGACACCACACTAAAATTAAATCTACTGTTTCCAACTCATTACAATTACGCTACTGATACGTGATCTGACTTACAGATGCAGCGACCGTCGGTTCGAGACCCGCCATGAGATGTTGTAAGCGGTCTCCTCTATGGTCTTAAATCATTTCCTCATTGTTTTCGGTCACCTTCCACTGCCAATTCCCCACGCATGATTTAGTTATCCATTAGCATTGCGTGGTAGGGGTTATATTCCAAGGTTTGATGTTTCAGTAGGATCATAATGTTGCCGTTGGTGATAAGATTACACATGTTTAAAGAAAACTTGCACTCACTGATGCTAAGGTGCGGTAATAAATTGCCCATTTTTCCACTCCGCCACTGGCGTTAAATTATCGCTTGTGCGATGCTCACTCGTAACTTTCACTAATATTTACACAAAAATATAAATCAAAGTAACTGCCCTTCCGGAAAAACATAAAATATCCTTCTGGATTTTCACAGTTTATCAATTCACAGTTTTATAATACACTTGGATGCGACCATGTGGTCTTAAAGTTTGCGTAGCACGCTTCCATAATTTTCACTTCGTGAATAAAAATATTTCACTGATTAAATGTTACTAATTTTCTACAATTACTAGATTATTAGATAATGCCCTGATGGCTGTCCATTCGACAAATACACTCGGATTTTCCATAGCACATGGGTTCCTTTCTTGGAACGTGTCCTTACTCTTGCTTCACATTCACATCGGTGTTGCTTCAACGAACGAAAAGTAGGTACTGGCTTCACAAAGCATGGCGTTCCCTCAGGACATGAGTTAGCCACGCAAATTGACGGTTTCGTTCATCAGCGTTGTATACCGTATTTTAAATAAGCAGAATTACGTTGATTAAATTATTGTTGATTTATGGAATGTCTAAAGTGCATAAAAATGTTATCATAAGCGATATTACTTCGGCTTCTTCCCGCCGCTCGCAGGGTATGTTCAGTTACTCATCAACATAGTTCTTGGTCTGTGTTAGCTGTGCAAACATGCGTCAACGGGCGCAATATGAATCTTTAAATACACCAGGCATATCAAAGAGTATCTACTTGAAGATATTGCCTACTGGAATTAATACAAATTATTGTCACTTTTTATTAATAATAATGTTATTGGTTTTGTTAGGTGCCATGATTACGATAGTGGTGTAGATGATTTGGTGTGTATAAAATGAGCATTTGCATGAGAAGAAGGTATCATTGGTTTGTGTTATAATTGGGAACAGGTCAGTGTACATTTCAGTTAACATAAATATCTCTGTTGTTGGTGCAATATACATTTTTGGTTATTTTATCGCTTGTATATTGTAATGTCATAACCAATTTGAGGTTAAGAAGTGGTAGTATCATCTCAAACAAACGAGCTCGAAATATCATATTTGACTCAAGTAGAGGTTAGGGTATTGTTAGTACAAGGTCTTGCCGTAACTTCCAAAGCCGTCTGGTATTAGTAGTAGTTAAGGTTCTGTCGCCAGGAGGCGGCAAGGGCGTTTAGATCTCTCTGTTTCGGCGGACATTTTTAACCCGTAGCATTGCCATGGAGGAAATACTGAGTCAAGGATCTTTGGATGCCGATAAGTTCGCCGTCTTAAGACAGCAGATATCGGACAATGAAAACAAAGAACAGGAGTATCTTGACATTGCTAAGGCGCTTTTGGAGAGCATTTTGGCTATCCCCCAAAAGAATATGAAGCTGGAGATTCAAGTTGGGTTGAAAAAATTGCAGGAGGCTTTAGATGCAGGGAGTACTAGTCGTAGATCCTGGAAAAAAGCCAGAGAGTTGCTGTTGCTTCAAAAAAAGGACCTTCTTCAAGAGCGGAGGAATTGTCTCCGATATCTTCGGGAACAATCCCAGAGAACACTGAAAAGGAGGAATGGACAAGAGTTCAACCCAAGAAGAAGAGGAAACAACAGAGTAATGAAATTGAAAATACTCAGCAGCGAGTAGAAGAGGATCAAACTGTGCTCATGAACCCTGCAAGAAAGGAAAAAGGGAAGAGGCCTAAACCAAGAAGGCGCCTTGAAGCTGTTCTTATTCAGCCAGCAAAAGACAGATCCTTTGCCTATGTACTTAAAGATATCCGTAGCAAGGTCAAACCAGAGGACAGTGGCGTGGACATTAAGTCAATTAGGAAGACCAGGTCTGGAGATGTTCTTCTTGAATTGAACAAATCTACGACGTGTGAGGGTAGAGAAAACCTCAACAAATCGTTGAGAGAGGCTCTTGGTCAGGATGAAGATGTCAAAACTTTGACCCCCCGAATAACTCTGTAGGTGCGGGATTTAGACTGCATCACGACTATTGCAGATGTGGAAGAGGCGGTCAGACGGGACATTAAAACACTTAGTGGAGAAGTCAAAATCTTTGTCACGGAACCCAATAGCAGAAGTGAGAAAATGGCTATTATACATTTAGCAGAGCAAGATGCCCGTAAACTTCTGGAAGAGGGGAGAATGAAAGTGGGATGGATATATGGTAGGGTAAGGGAGAGAGCAATGGTAACTCGCTGTTTCCGTTGTCTGTCATATGGACATCTTGCAAGGAATTGTAATGGCCCTGACGGGAGCAAACTCTGTTACAAGTGTGGAGATGCCAGACATAAAGCATCAGACTGTAAAGGTGAAACACGATGTGTGCTATGCACGGAGAAGGAGGTTCATGACACCAAACGGAACCATGTTCCTGGTTCAGGAGCCTGTATAGTGTTTAGGGAAGCTCTCGAGAAGGTTAAAATCGGCAAAAAATGGTGAGAGTTCTTCAAGGAAATGTTCACAGAACTTTGACTGCCAGTGATCTCTTGACGCAATTGGCATTTGAAATGGAAGTGGATATTTTTCTCCTGAGTGAGCAATATCAGAACAGGGACCATCATGGGTGGTTTGCGGACAACCTTGGAACAGCCGCAATTTTCATTCCGGATCTGGGAAAATATCCAGTGACAGATCAAGGTTCTAAGGATGGTTTCGTCTGGGTTAAGAATGGCACGCTTACGTTTGTGAGCTGTTACTTCACTCCGAACGAGCCCATTGCTGATTTCCAGAACAAGTTGGATAGCCTTGAGGACACATTGCGTGGTATGGAAAATAACCTTATTGTAGCTGGAGATTTCAATGCCAAGGCCTTGGAATGGGGTATGCCGGATGTAGATTCCAGAGGACGTCGTATACTGGAAATGGCTGCAAGGTTGGGATTGTCGACCGTAAATGTTGGAAATACGCCTACATTTCGACGACCTGGCTGCAATGGAACCATACCAGATGTGACTTTAGCGTCAGACGATCTTTTGCCAAGAATATCTGAATGGCGGGTGATTGAGGACTACACAGGAAGCGATCATCAGTATGTTACGTTTTGTGTACTCCAGCAAAATCGACAACAAAGCGCTGTCATACGCAAACCATCATACTGGAATCCCACAAATATGGATAAAGAAAAGTTCTGTGAGGTAATACAGAGAGGAATGGTGAAAGTTGAAACAAGTTGCTTTTCATTTGAGGGGAGAGAGGCGGCGGATAAATGGGTAGAGAACACTATGTTGCTTATTCATCAAGCCTGCAATAAATACATGTGCAGGAAGAAAACGTGAAAACACAAACAGCCAGCATACTGGTGGACGGAGGAAATTGCTGATATGAGGCGACACTGCCTGAGGATGAGACGAAGGGCACATAGAGCGAGAGGAAGAGAAGAGGCAGCCTTATTCTCCGAAGAGCACAAATCAGCAAGAAAGGCGCTTCGGGATGCAATTAAAAGAAGTAAAGCTGACAAATGGTGGGAAATGGTCAAAGAAGTTGACAACGAGCCTTGGGGACTAGGATATAAGATTGTATTGAAGAGACTTGGAACTTTTTCTAATCCGATAATGGATGCACACACTATGGACAAAATAGTCAGTACGCTGTTTCCGGAACATCCGGAGAGGATTGATGAAGCTGATGATTGCATTGATATTGAAGAAATACAATTGTTCACCGAGGAAGAATTATTGAAAGCGATTAATTCTATAAGGAACAAGAAGGCTCCTGGACCAGATGGGATTCCAGCAGAAGCACTTAAGGAGGCAGCAAGAGCTTGCCCGCAACTCCTTTTGAACATGTATAACGCATGTCTGAAGGCAGGAGTTTTTAGTGCCTGCTGGAAGAAGGCCAGACTAGTTCTTATTAGTAAAGGAAAATTGGGAGGAAATTTGCCTTCATCATACAGGCCATTATGTATGCTGGATACGGCTGGAAAAGGATTAGAAAAACTATTACAGCCTAGAATATTGATGGCAGTTCAATCAGCTGGAAATCTATCTGCCCAACAATACGGCTCTCGGAAAGGGCACTCGACTATTGATGCTGTGCGGGTAGTTTTAGAGACTGCAAACAGAGCTCAGATGGGTAACCATTAGGCTACTCACGTAAAGTTACGCTACTTGTGACTCTAGATGTGAAGAATGCCTTTAACTCTGCCCAGTGGAGTGACATTTTGGTGGCACTTCAAGATAAATTTAGACTACCGAGATACCTCATGCGGATAATGAGGGATTACCTAAAGGACCGTATTTTGCAGTACGATACCGAGGAAGGACATAGGACTAAAAGATTAACCGCTGGGGCAGCTCAAGGATCTAGTCTTGGGCCAGATCTCTGGAATATTGCATACAATGGCCTGCTTCGGCTGAAGATGCCCGAAGATGCAATATTGGTAGGATATGCTGATGATGTTGCTGCTCTGATTGTGGCTCGTGATATAGAGCTGGCGCAACTGAAACTCAATCAGGTAATGCGGCGTGTCACAGATTGGATGACGGAACATAAGCTGTCATTAGCAGACCATAAAACGGAGATTGTTGTGCTGACGAGAAGGAGAATCAACACTCTTGTACCAATGCAAGTGGGAGATACGATGATTAATTCATCAAGGAGTACGAAGTACTTGGGTGTGACGCTAGATACGAAGCTCACATTCTGGGCCCATATTCAAAGAGTGACGGATACATCAGCAACTATCTTGACCGCTTGGAGCCGATTAATGGGTAATATTAAAGGTCCGAAGCCTAGCAAACGACGTCTCCTGATGACAACAGTCCAGTCCATATTACTCTATGGAGCTGAGATCTGGGCTGAGTCCTTACGGTTCGAGAAATATCGTAAAAGGATAGCAGCAATACAACGAAAAGGAGCACTGAGGATCTCATGTGCATATTGCACTGTTTCAGAGCCTGCTGTTCTAGTGGTTGCGGGAGTAGCACCAATTGATTTACTTGCCTTAGAGCGTCAGGAAGTTTGGCGCACCAAAGAAGAACTGGACATACACCAGGAAAAGACGTATGCACACAACCATTGTATGGAACGATGGCAACAGAAGTGGGATGATGAGACACGAGGTCGATGGACAAAGAAACTTATTCCGCGTCTGGCTGACTGGGTTGATCGAAACCACGGAGAGGTCAATTATTATTTGACACAGTTCCTAACAGGCCATGGATATTTTCGGAGATTCCTGCATCACATAGGCGTGGCTAACAGTCCTTTGTGTCATTATTGTAATAAAGAGGATGATGCGCTCCACACATTCTTTGTGTGTGAACGCTGGTCAACACATAGAAGAGATCTGCAAGCTTCTATAGGGGTAATCACGCCGGACAACATCCTACAGATGATGCTCCGAAATGATCAAACATGGAATCAGATAGCTATTTACATAGAATGTGTCCTGCGCCAGAAGAAGAGGGAAATGTATGCGTTCGAACATCCTTAAGAAAAAATGAAGAAAGAAGAAGTCTGAATGACTAAGTAAGCACGACATCACCCTGAAGTAATGCGAGAGCGGTTCCGGGGTGATGAACACATCGTGGGAAAAGGGAGGTGGTTTTTAGTGGGTAAGAATCCCACACTACTGTGGAGTGCGGACCCTTCACATGTGTCTTTTGAAGATTTTCCACAGTCCCTCGTAAAAAAAAAAAAACGTCCCTTTTAACTGCTGGGGCATTATATGACGCAGGGGTGCCGGAATTTTGGCCCGAAGGGGAGCTTTTACGTGTCAGTAAATGTACTGGCACGGCCGCCTCATATTTGTGCACCCTCATATGCCAACTGACTGTGCCAGGATTCGATCCTTCAACCTTGGTTACAGCAGGCGATATAGTTACCGCTGAACCACGCAGCCAGTCTATCAGTTATTATGACACATTTATTTATTGGAGGGTTTTCAAAGCTAATATTACACTATCATCACCATCATATATAAGGTGCGTTCAAAAGTAACGAGCCGGAGGCTGTAATGCGCAAACCGGTGACGACATCAGCTAATCGTGGAGCGTTTAACGAGGTGTGGTTCCGACCAGAGCGTGGAAGGTCACAGTCCGTCGCTAGAGGGCACGCGTGCACGTCACGTGACTATACAAAGCGAGCAATATGCATCAATCGTCCAGCCAAGACCAAGACAGTAGGCCATTCGACATACTTCCTGATGTGGTTGAAGACTGTGCGGCACCCATTTGGCACACACTTTCCGCAAGTGCAGTCGTCCCATCATGATGGTGTGCACACTTCCGACGGTCAATCCGACCACGGCAGCTATGGCGTTCACTGTCACTCGGCGGTCCTGGGTAATGAGTCCATCAACCAGCTGGACGTTGTCATCGGTAATGCAGGGGGGGGGGGGGGGGTGCCCCAGACCGGGCATCATCGGCTAACGACACCCATCCTTCCCTGAAGCGCTTGTGCCACGCCTTGACCCTTGCAAGGGGCATGCAGTGTTCGCCGTACACTTGTGACATTTGGCGATGAATGTCCGTTCCCCCTACACCTTTCGCTGTCAGAAACCGAAAAACACCTCTTTGCTCTTCGTTTGACGCCTCCATGTCACTGTTTGCAATGCGACTGGCAGCGTTGGACGATTGATGCATGCTGCTGCTCGCTTTGTATCGTCACGTGACGTGCCCTCTAGCGACTAGCTGTGACCTTCCACGTTCCGGTCGGAACCACACCTCGTTACACACGCCAGGATTAGCCCATGTCGTCACCGGTTTGCGCATTACAGCCTCCGGCTCGTTATATATAACGCTGTGGTGTATGTTTTTACAAAACTAAAGCTTTTAACCTTCTTGCGGTCGCGCCCCTTCATGTAACACACGCGGTCGCGCGACGGTAATCTACCGTCCTCCCGCTTTTTCACTTTCAATGGCAATATGATTGGGTTTGGGGTTGATCAAACAAGTAATTGACATACAGAGGTGTAAATATAGAAATATGTATTCAATAAAAAGCCATAAAAAGGGCGACAACAGTGGTGGCAAACATGAAAAAGCACTATATGAGAGCTTCAAAGATAGTGTTGTGTGCATGCGTGTGTGTGGATGTTGGGGGGAGAATGAGTAACTGGGCTATCAATAGTGAATGAAATGTGTTAGAAATTAGGAAATCCTATGATAAATACTCACATTTTGTTTTGGGAGGTCGGCAAAAAAAATCACTTCCGGTCGCGTGCGACGGTAGTCTACCGCTCGACTGCGCCCTTGGCACTTTGATGAACAACTGAGTGAAAAGGTTGCCGTCAAGAACCGCTACTCCTCTGTCATCTAGCGAAGGATATCGTACCTTGAGAATGCAGGTGCCTTTTGCGCACTTTGTAACGATCAGAGGAGCTCTACGCGCGTTTTTTTTTTTTTTTCAATAGGACGCAGGGGCGACCGGATGAAGGTTAAACCAGAGGGAATTGGAAGGTGCGGTTTGTGCCGAAATCTTCCGAATCGTCTCAATAGTACAGGAACAATCTTGTATTTCTTGAAAAGCCAACGGGAATGTATTTATTTGTGTATAAAGTGCGTTTAAACGAGACGATAGCCCCTGCGAGATCTGTGTCGCGTCCAGCCCGCATATCAGTCAAGTCGTACGGGTGGTCTATACACACGGGGTGCTCACAAGTAACAAATGAGCATTCAAGAGAAAGAGAATTGCCCACAACAGTGACGAATCGCACTCTGATTTAATAAATATCGACCAAAAAAAGGTAACAAGGCGATATCCCCTGCCAGATAAATGTGTCTAGCCCGCATAACAGGCGGGATGTTTAACACATGCGAGTGTTCTCGCACAAGTCTTCGAGTCCTAATAATTAATTTGACCACATCTGTGCCTCAAATTTTTGAATTAATCTAAATTTGTATAATTTTATGAGATGATCTCGCTGTTCTGCCCCTCAAAGCAACAATTAACTAACTAACTAACCAACCACCAAGCCACACACGCCCCTGATACACAAGAAGCAGCGCGCAGTTTACGCTTGTATTGATGAAGCTGGTCTTGAATTCGGTGTGCCGTGGTACATACATTTGTAAAAATCCTGTCTTCGGAGAAGAGTGGTATCGCTACCATTGCTCTGTAAACATTTATGCTTTACGTCGTATAAGTTACTGGTCTAGGCCCCCAGCGATATAATCAATTGCGCCCGACGTTCTAATCAGAGACCTGGCTCAAGCCTCGTCGCGGGTGGAATCAAGTGGATGAGTTACCTTGACGTTCTTCTTGGCAGATACAATTTATCAGGCTCTGCAGTGTCAAGCGACACCCAGGATTTAAACAGAAGGCGTCTCACTATAGCTTACATCTCCACTCTCCGTTCAGTTTGACACGGTATTGCGATGGAAGCGGCCTTGATTTATTACCAAGACAAGTTATTCTCTTCTTTCATAATAAATTAACACGTATTTAGTAAGGTGGTGATGATGATGATGATGATAATTGTTGTTTTAAGGGGCCTAACATCTAGGTTATCGGCCACTAATGGTTTAGTTGATCGTGAAGATGACAATGAAATGTAAACTATAACTAAAACTAACTACTAACTTACATACTAGAAGAAGAAAGAGAAATCAAAAGGAGAATAAGTCAAATAAAGGACAGGAGGAAAATAAATGCCCTCAACCCTCGAAGAATGTGGATTGAGATACTTGGAAGGAAGGAGAGCCATGAAAGGCAGATAGGAAAGTGAAATAGGAGAGGGTCCGTCCTGGAGGTAATAGAAAAAAGGGGAAAAACCTTACCCAGCTCAGGAATCCCTCAGGGTCGCCAACTCCCGAACTCACCCGCCGTGAGCCCCTGAGGGTGTAGCAATATCCAGAAAGCACCAGACGTGGTGGGGCTACATACACCCTGCCTCCTTGAGGGCCTTCAGCAGAAGACAGGAGATAACATGAAAAGGAAAAGAAGGCTGACCCCTCGCAGAAGAGGGTATCAGAAAAGATGAGAAAAGGGCCAATTAAGGCGGGAAAGGAAGAGACTCCCTAGGCCTCGGATATCCTAATACCGTCGGGGTCGGAAGATAACAAGAGTTGACCATGTGAGGTCGACAGGAAAGAAGACGGAGAGGAGCCCGGCACAAGTAAGTGGAAGCAATGCCAGACTCAGCTGGGGCCCCGTGGTCGCCAACCCACGTCCCACTAGATGTGAGTCCCTGGGGGTATTTAGTAAGGAATTTATTCTCTCTTTTTTTGGAAATGTTCAATATTCATAGCCATTGCTTTGCCTTAAAGAGAAGAAAAGCGATATTGATTACCGATAACAAAAGCTTCTCATAAATATTGTATCACTTCTCAAGCGTCTCGTTATCAATTAATTATTATTAACTGCGCGTAGGAGAAGAGTTGTCTCATTAGACGGCCTTGGACATTGTGGTCATTTATTCCCGTGTACTTGGGTGTGTGTATAGGATTTGTCTGATTATCTGTGTTATTGCAGTGTCTGTAGTAGTGTGTGCATTTGTAATTCGGGTGAGGATTAAGAAGGAACCGGCCATGACCGTAAGTCACGAACCATCCCGGCATTTTCCTGGAGTGGTAAATCATGAATAACCTCTTTCAGGATGGATGAGATGGGAATCAAACCCATCTCTTCTAAGTTTTGCCTCAAGACGCCGAGCATACCCCGTTACAGCCCTCAGACCAGAATTACATTTTACATTTCTTGGCAGAGTCGGGGATCGAATCCGGTTCTCCGGGGCGACAGTCATGAAGAATGGGAAAAGAGCATAACGAATTGGACTACAAGAATCGTAATGTTGTTCTGGTTGAATTATCAGCCGAAACTACTAGCGGAAACAAAGAAATGATTGAAACGCTCTTGATCTTCATGTTCATGTTCATGTTGAGGCTGAGGACATTTTGGTCATCAGTTCCGTGTAATTGGGCTGCTTCCAGGTGCATTTTTAGGGCTCTACAACGTGTTTAAATACTTTTTAGATTTTGGAACTCCCATTCAATCACTTGGTCGTGGCTTTGTAAAACATTTACTTACTTATTAGCGTCTTATTGATGAAGAAAGGAAGCAACAGAAGAAGAGAAATATGGAGAAAACAGGAGCAGAGGGGCCATGTATAAACCAGGAGGAATTTAATATGAATGTATGCATCACATTTTCTATTGTTATTTTCTTGTTCCTTTTTTTACTTATCTATAAAATGAAAATTGATAAAAGTTGGTACCCGTGTCTATGTAAGTACGGTAAATAAATATTTCACTGGATTTTATTGGGAGTAGAATTTTAGTATTTTATCTTATTTAATCAAGAATGCAACATGTTATTGTGGATAATTTATTACCTGAAATTTAAAAGAATTAGATACTTATGTAACATGTCCAAATTAAAACCCAGGACAATTTCAAAAATTGTGTAAGTTAAAAACATGATGACAAAGTATGAAATAAAAAATTAATTTTGGAAAGCAAGCGATTTTTTTTTTAATTTGAGGTGGAAATAAAGCATTAATTTACATAATAGTCTTTACAAAATCAATCTATAGCAGCAGAATTTGGATTACTGCCTACTTTTACCACCATTAATATGTTTTTTTTTTTTTTTTTTTTTTTTTTTTTTACCTGGCTATCTTGGCTTGGACTTACGAGATTTACAATAACTCCTGCTTAACCTTGATGTCAAAGTGTCAGCGAATTCGTGACTGAATAAGCAGGTTTAGTCTGCGGGAGAGCATGAATGTTCCACATTGTACAGTGGTATGTTTAAATGACAGTGAGCAGTGTTGGTCCAGCGAGCACGTTCGTCTCTCCCAGTGGCTGTATTTATAGCCCGCCACTGCCAGCCACAAGGTCAGCTCACGGTGCGTTGTTCAACATCTTCATTACATTCGCACATGCATTCCTCAAATCCAGGAATTGAATAATTAATTAGCCTCCTCGGTGGAGTGTCCATCAATTGAAATCCGAATACCATGAGTTCGATTCTCTTTAGCGTAAGCCGCATCATTATACCCACACTACATTGAACTTATTGAAATTTAATTTACAAAATGTACACCTATTACGCTTGACATAGTACTGTGCAATACACTACTGTAATGTTTTGTTAATTCATTTGAGGGGCATTGGGTACTTTGGTCATCAGCACCGCGTAGTTGGGTGTGTGTAGAACTTGTATTATAATCTGTATTTATGTGACGACTGTAATAGTGTGTGTAGCTGTATTAGGAACAGGGATGAGGTGCCGTGGTGCACGATTAAACGAGCACGGCTACACCGCTTAGTGAAGTTTTAATTGTATGAACAGTCACGATCTTTAACACATGGGTGGGGGATGATCTTGACCTTAGGCATACAAGACCATATACGGTTCTACATTAATGCTAATTTGAGATATTTTATCTTTAAAATACACAGTTATTGTTTTGTAAATTTCATAATTTCAAGATGGCCGCTGCGCGCTATATCAAGCTTTTGTTGTTAATTCAATTTAGGGGATTGGGACATCTTGGACATCAGCCCCGTGTAGTTAGGTGGCCGATGGGTTCGTCTGATAACCTGTATTTATGTGATGTCTGTAGTAGTGTGTGTAGCTGTCTTAGGGACAGGGATGGGTTAAGTGTCCCGGGACTTTAAATAAGGTACTAATCCTGCATTCGCCTGGAGGGAGTGTGGAAAGGCCGCACTCAGGATAGCCACCGTCAGCGCTGGGATTCGAACCTACGATCTCCGGACTTTCTGCGGTTACGCTGCGGGACGCTATATTAAGTGTGATGTTACTATGAATAATGGTAGCGAGGACTTTCGTATGGTACTGCTCACTCACCAAATTTCGTGTTAATTGTACTGATATAACGTAAGTTAAATATACTATAGTCAAGTCTCACGAATACGCCCAGCCACCCTCGTGGAAGTATGGAGTCGCTGTTATTTTGATTTGGCATTGGGAAGCCAGACTAATTACGAGTTGAGATATGTTGTCACCAGGTTTCGTATGTGTGTAAACTGTGTGACGTTCGGTGTGGCAGATACCACTTGCAATTTTGCAAAAATCGATCGAAATCATTGTGTGATTGCGCTAGACAATAATGCACATTGTGTGCAAAAGGAATGACAGCAGTGTAACCGAGGGGAGGCTTTTCATTTTTAAGACATTCTTTTCTTGTAGCCTAAGGCCATTGGCTGCGATCAATAAATATTATTGGGAAGCCACACACAAGGTTCTAAATTACTCCTTAATTTACGTTGTTGTATCTTAATAGTACATTGAGTACCGGGTGAGTTAGACGTGGTGGTTACGGCATGACTGATGGCAGTCGCTCACATCCGGGAGGCGAAGAGGTCCGAATCCCCCCGCCGGCAACCTTGAAGATGGTCTTCTGTGGTTTCCCATCTTCCTTCCAGGCAAATGCCGGGGTTGGTCCCTAACTATAGGCCACAGCCGCTACCTTCCAATTCCTCGTCCTTACATTCCAACTTCCCTCCTTCCCTCCCCAATGGTACTTGTAGCTCACCCATTGGGTGTCCGTCTCGAAGCAGCTACAAAACTGGCGAGCCGAACATGTCCTCGGACACTCCCGGCACTAAAAGCCATACGCTAAAAAAAAAAAGTACATTGAGTTATCTTATATTGCAAAAATCACGACATGCATGGCATACGTTGTTGGCATGTCGAAGAACCCATTTGAATTCAGTAGGCCGTGTTCATAATGGCAAAATTAATCTCGGGATTTTTCGCCAACACAAAGTTCCTTCATTCTCTATACTACTTGAAAGCGCTATAGTGTCAAGGGGCTTAGATATCTAACCTACTTGTCTTTCCTAGCGTTGCAGGGAATGACGAAATTCGACATGCAAGCTGCCCTCGGGGTGTCAAATAACAAAGCTTGCACCTGGCACCCGAGGCCATATGATAATATTAATAATAATAATAATAATAATAATATCTTATATATTTTCAAGATGGCCGCCAGGCATTGTATCTGTGTGTTATATTGTGACTTAAATCAGCGAAGTTCCTTGTATGGAACTTCTTTCTTGCTAAGTTTCGTTTTAATAGCGCGATTACTTCCTAAATGATTCACTGCTACGTTTTAATATTATACAGTACCATAACGCCATCTTGAAAATGTACAGTCGCTGTAATTTTACTTTTGGCATATACTCCATATAGGTCCTTAACGTATCACTTATTTTTAGCCTACTTTCTCATTTTGCAAAAATGAGGAAAAAGTAGTCTTGTGAGATCGATCCGGGAAAATGTGTGTCTGTCTGTCCTTCTGGCTGTGTGTGTGTCCCACCCTCACCCCCCCCCCCCTATCAACTCCTAAACGGCTGCAGCTATCGAAACCAAATTTGGTAAAAGCAAAGATCTATACCTGAATATCTCACGGCCATATTTGAAATTGACGTCAGTGCTACCAACTGCTGAAAAATCGCAATTGTAATTTGAGCTCTATGTTGGATATCTCAGAAGTTATCCATGCGAACTATTTCAAAATTGGTGCACATATAGACAATAGCATTCCAGATTAATTTTCAGAAGACCATACATGCCAGTATTGCCAACCTGATTCTAATCCTACTGATAGGTCCAATTTCTAAATGCATGTAACTTCTATAATATCGATTGGATTTCAACCAGATTTCGTATGTACTATGTGCACTACAGCAGATATCACTGTGCGTATTCTAAAGAGCCACCAGGGCTGCCAACTGTTAATAAATGCTCTGACTATATTTTAACCCTAATATCAATATATAAAAAAAGTATAAGCCAAAAGCTCTAAACTTTGCACACGTATAGTACAAGACATTCTACCTTAGTTTGGGGTAACTTATAGTATATACATAAGTACTGCCAACACGATTCTAAGCCTGCTGTTAGGTCCAGTTTTTAAATGCATATAACTTATATACTAACAAATGGATTTCAACCAAATTTCGTATATGCTTTGTGTGTCATAGCAGTTAGGACTATGCGTATTCGTAAGAACAAGCAGGACTGCCAACTGTTAATAAATGCTCTCTCTATTTGTTTAATCCTAATATCAATATATCAGAAAGTATGCAAGTCATCATCTCTAGCGCAAATGCGAGGGAGCCGTGTCAGTACATTTACTGGCACGTTAAAGATCCCCTTCGGGGCAAAATTCCGGCACCCCGGCGTCTCTAAAAGCCAGTGTAGTTAAAAGGGACGTAAAACCAATAACATTATTATCATCATCTCTAAACTTTGCACACGTATAGTACCTGACATTCTAGATTAATTTGGGTTAACTAATATATCTCAGTGCTGCCAACATGATTCTAAGCTTTCTGATAGTTTCAATTTTTATGTTCATGTAACTTCTATACTAACAAATGGATTTTATCCAAACTTGGCACTATAATAGATCGTAATATTTCAGATTAATTCTGAGTATCACAAACATGATATTGTTCCCAACATGATTTTACGCGCACTGATAGACTACATCCAATATCAAACAGCATGTAATGTCCATACTATCCATTAGACTTCAGCCAAATTTTGTATGTGTATTCTATACCTTAAGAGATGGAACTGAGAATATATTCAGAGTCACTAGGGCTGCCTACTGTAGTAAGTTACTCTATTACTCTATTACTTGATTTCGTCATTATTCTAGATAGGTCTATACAGATTGGCATCAATATGAAACTTTAACTAAAGTAGGCTCTTTAGTTCGTCACGGAACTACGTGTTGTAATAATAGTTCTAAAATATTGATATAGCGCGCTATATTCAGTGTGATAAATATATTACTAACGACTCTTATGTGATCTAGTCTACCAAGTTTCCCCTTAATTGTGAAATTAATTCCCGAGTTCGTAATGTGTGTACTTTAATAGTGCACCTAGCCGCCATTTCGAATCTGATGAGAATTATTTTGCTTTGTGTATACGAAGCGACTTATATGGTTTTAATTTATTACTAAATTTCGTTATTATAGCTTTAGGATACCGAAAGTTATTGATTTATTTTGACATTACCAGATGGCCGCTGGGCACTATATTCAGTTTCATAATCAGGACTCATATTATTCTTTAATTGGATCACGACAAATAGCCTATTGCTAAATTTTACAGAAATCCAGATCATATTTACCACATCGAAGAAATGCTTATTTTTCACGTCATTTTTCAGTAATTTTCTTGTCATTTTTAGCCAACTTTTCACATTTTGCAAAAATGAGGAAAAAGTAGACTTATGAGATCGATCCGGGAAAATGTGTGTGTGTGTCTGTCCTTCTGCCTGTCTGTCTGTCTGGCTGGCTGGCTGGCTGTATGTGTGTGTGTGCCCCCCCCCCCCCCACCTATCAACTCCTAAACGGCTGGAGAAATCGAAACCAAATTTAGTATGAGTAAAGATGTATACCGGAATATCTCACGTCCATATTTGAAAATGATGTCACTGCTACCAACTGTTGAAAAACCGCACTAGAAATGTGAGCTCCATGTTGGATATCTTGGAAGTTATGCATGGGAGCTTTTCCAAAATTGGCACACATGTAGATAATACTATTTCAGTTTAATTTCCAGGAGGCCATACATGACAGTGTTGCCAAAATAATTTTAAGCCTTCTGATAGGTCCAATTTTTAAATGCCCATAACTTCTACACTATCAATTGGATTTCAACCAAATTTTGTATGTAACATGTGTACATAAACAGATATGACTGAGCGTATTCTTAAGAGCCACCAGGGTGGCCAATTGTTAATAATTTCTCTCTCTATTCTTTTATCCAAATACCAATATATCAGAAAGTATGCAAGCCGACAGCTTTAAACTATGCACACGTTTAGTATCTGACATTTTAGATTAATTTTTCGGTAACTTATATACTTCAGTTCTACCAACATGATTCTAAGCCTGCTGATAGGGCCAATTTTTAAATACATGTAACTTCTATACTATCCGTTGGATTTCAACCAAATTTCGTATGTGATATGTGTAACATAACAGATATGACTATATGTATTCTTAAGAGCTATCAGGGCTGCCAACTGTTAATAAATGCAGTCTCTATTTTTGTTACCTTAATATCAATATATCAGGAAGTATGCAAGCCAACAGCCCTATATTTTGCACACGTATAGCTCCTGATATTCTAGATTAATTTGGAATAGTTAATGTAAGTCAGTGCTGCCAACATGATTCTATGCCTGCTGATAGTTCCAATTTTAAAATACATGTAACTTCTATACTAATAAATGGATTTCGTCCAAAATTGGCACAACAAGATATCATAATATCTCAGATTAGGCTATATCTGACCAGCACACGCATGACATTGTTGCCAACATGCTTTTACGCGTGCTGATAGATCCAATGTCTAACTGCATGTAACGTCCATTGGACTTCAACCAATTTTTGTATTCTGTACCTGAAGAGATGGAACTAAGAATATATTCAGTCACCAGGGCTGCCACCTGTAATGCTCTATTAGGCTACATTATACCAGGTATATTTCGAACTAATTAGACATTTCGATATTACCAACTTAATTTGGTCATTATTCTAGATAGGTTCATATACTGTAGATTAATCATTGGCATGAAACTTAATTTTAAGAAAAGTAGGCTCTTTAGTTCGTCACGGAACTTCTTGTTTTAATTTAGATTATTTTCTAAAAGCATACATCATTATTTGGTTGGAACTTACGGTGAGGTTGAATGCGGGGACATGAAAATCTTCACAACTCGTCGTCTATCTGAAGACGAAAGTAACTTCGTTCAGACCTCACTTCTTGGAAATCTACACATCCCAGGACACACACCTGCGTATGAAAATAACCCAGGAGCTTTGATAAAAGTGAGGACAGCAGAACAATACAGTAAGCCCAGTAATCAGTGCAACAATACGTGTGTTGAGTGAATTTGTGTTATCGGTTGCGATTGTTATTTCGGATCCTTTAAAATACCGAAGTCAAAGCCTTCTAGGGCTCATTTCAAACAAATACAGTAATTTCGGAATTCATGGAAATTATTTTTCTACCAATGGTGAAATACTTTTCTCCAAAATATGTGAAGTGGAAGTCTGTGTTTATATTTCTTTTTTTGTGGTGAAATTATGTCAGCGCCCTAAATATAGCCTACTGTATATCAACTCGATAAGTATATTAATTGCAAAATGTCATTCAATTTTATAGGTCATTTCTTAAAGTTTCCGGTCATTTTATTGAATTTTTTTGTCATTCATACGTCATTCTATAAACAATTTTAAGTCATCAAAATATTGACCCTGGTGTTAATCTTTAGACTAATGCATGTGAGAGCTCTAATATGATACTCACCTCTTGGCAAGATTCGTCTTTAACCAATTTCACTCTGAATTGTCGAGTTTAATGTTCGAATAGTCCGCACAGCCGTCATCTTGAATGTATAGGCTTAGAGAGAGAGTTATTTTTCCTTGGCCATGTGTAAGACCACATAATACCGTCCTACCTTGCCACTAATTTTCGTTTCTGTTGCTCGTAAGAGTTGAGACTCATTTAATTTTATATTTTAAAATTTCAAGATGGCAGCTGCGCGTAATATTCATGGTCATCTAGGCATGAAGTTGATAAAAGAGGGTCATTATATGAAACTGTCACGTGCAGTAAACATTGATACACTGGATCATACTTTGTGAATTATAATGCTTGAATGATTCGCACGACTACAATGTTTAAATATTTTGGCTGATGACATTGTAGTTTGGACGCAAGACGCTTCCCTATTTTTCTTTTTTCAAACTTTGGTATAGATACGATGCTTTACGATTTGAACATCTGTGTGGCCACCGTTTTGTTTTCATTAAGATGCTGGCAATATAAAAGATGACACTGAGGTGTCCTTGGTTCAATTCGGTTTTGTCGCGTTTGAAGTTATGGGGGGACAGACAAACACACACTACAGACAGACGAATATTTGGCCCGTCATCTCTCATAAGTCTACTTTCACTCTATTTTACAAAAAATGAAAGTAGGCTAAAAAATTCACCTCTTTAGCCTCTTTAAGAACAAAGCTCAACATTTCCCCTGCAACATATTTGAAGTGTCCATGGATTTATTGAGAATAACCTGCTGACCTAAAGGTAAACCGTGTTGAAATTGAAATGTGTCCTGGAATTTAGATGGGGGAAAAATCTCGGTCACTCTGTTCTTGGCACGAGTTGCGTCATAGTAATATAGAACAGTTTGAGAATCAATGGCGAAGACCGTCTTTTTCTTCCTATAATATTCCGCAATTTATGTCATTCTCAGGAACAAACACACCCGTAGGAGTTTAAACTGGTCCGGTATCATTCATTCTATCATCTGTTTGTGAGAGTGTGGCCGAGTTCCATGGCACAGGTTCAAGCTGATCACATCTGCAGCATCTGCTTGTTTGTGTCTGTGAGAGTGCTCATGTACTGACTGGTCGACATGCATGTAGACCAGTGTGTTTGTAAGAGTGCTTACACGTTCCTGCCCACCCAACTGCGGACCTCAGAACACCACCTCCTTAATTCATTTTCGGGGCTTGGGACATCTTGATCATCAGCCCCGTGTAGCTGGGTGTGTGCATTGAATTTATATAATAACCTGCATTTATGTGATGACTGTGGTAATATGTGCAACTGTATAACGGTGTTGTCGTTTCTTTAGGGACTTGGCTACGTCGTGGTTATGTAGCCCCATGTACTTAGGTGTGTGTAGAAGTAGTCTGGTAATCTGTATATCTGTGATGTCTGTACTAGTGTGTGTTTTTAGCCTATTTCCATTTATGAAAAAACAGCCTTATGATATCACAATTTGTCCGTGTGTGTGTAGGCTATGTGTATATATGTGTGTGTGTGCGTCCGTCCGTCTGTGTGTGTCCTTACTAACTTCTAAACGGTTGGAGCTATTTCAATGAAACTCGGTAAGGTCATAGTGCTACTTTGGCTGAACCCGACCGAGCCCTTCAAACTTTATTACGTCTCACGAATACAACATGGCGACTGTGCGAATTATTTCACTGGCATTCTATATCTCCAAAACTATTACTCATATCACCCTGAACTTTTGTACAGTGATAAACGGCACTACTAGACGTTTATCTATGTGGCTTTCCAAAACCTGTTAACTGCAAAACGAACATGGTGGCCAAGCGAAGTTGAAACATTTAAATAGACTTTTCTCGCAATTTAACCATCCGAACGAGTCGAAACTTGATACAGCAAATGACTACACAAATTCCAATGCACTGTTATCTAATTTATTTCAATTGTTTACATAACCTAAGGATGGCGCATGTGCGAACTTTTAAAATTATTATTTTTATTTCATGTGTTCTAACCATGCGATTGAAATCAACGTTTGAATAATGAACTTACACAATAACCCCCATCTTATAGTATATAACTCCATGGCCTACAAATAATAAAATCCAACAAGGCGACCATCCAAAATATTTAGATTCCCAATATCTATTAATCTGCGACAGCAATCAAACTGAAAAACAAAAAAGTTCACCTATTGGAGGTTCAGTAACCTGGTGAGCACAAATCCAACATGGCGGCGACGTGAAATTTAAATATTCAAATTGACGTTTCTTACGATTTGACCATCCGAGCGCAGTGAAACTTGGTACGGTATATGGTACGGTATTTTAATCGACTGGCATCTAATTCATTTAAATTATTTTCATGACCACAGGTTGGCGTCTGAGCGAAATTTTAAAATCTCGTTTTAATTCCTTGTGTCATAATCATAGGATTGAAGGTTGAATAAAACACAATCTTCATGTAATAGTACGTAACTCTAAGGCCTATATATAAGAATCCAACATGGTGACCATCCGAAATATTTAGACGGTTCTCAATATCTACGAATCTATTACAGCAATCAAACTGAAAATTTGTATGATGATGGAGACAATTAATATAAGTAGGATATATGAAAATAGGCTATTTAGTTCTTCACGGAAATACTTGTTTATAATCGAGATAGGATTTGGGTAGGAAGTGGCCATGGCCTTAAGTTAAATACATCCAGACATTTGCCCTGAGTAGAAGTGGGAAACCACTTCCAGGAAGGCTAAGGTGGGAATCGAACCCGCCTCTTTCTGAGTTTTGACTCACGAGGCTTAGTGCACCCCGTTCAAACCCCCATACCAGAATTGAATTTCTTGGCAGAGCCAGGAATTGAACCCAGGCCTTTGCGGTGACAACCAAGAAGTCTAGCCACTACGCACCAGACGGGCCGGAAGTTGAGTGCCCCTAATCATAAAATTCGGTGTCATCCCGGCAGTCACCTAGAGCGAGTTTTTGGAGTAGAATGAATAAATCTACACTCATTGAATCGTACACCACGCCCGCGCGAGCACCTGCAAGTCCGGAGATAGATTTGAATCCTAGCGCTGACAGCGTCTATCCTAAGTGAGATTTCCCCCGTTTTTTCCACACTCTCTCCATACAAATGGCGAGATATTGCCTTACTTGCAGTTCCGGAGCACCTACCTCACTCCTGTCCCTTAGAGGACACTATAGCCTACTGAAGTTTCATGAATTTCGAGGAAAATATCGAAGTTGGGTTTTTAGCACTAAATATACCCGGATATGTACTCTATCAATTTTTATTTATTTTTTAAAAGGCGCCATTTTCAAAGTCCTCAGCATCTCCTTTAAATGGCACTGCGTTTGCATTTAATTGTTCCGCACGCTACTCAACACGCCCCCTCCAGTTGCTGCTAAGAAATGAAGTTTTTCTGACGATTTTGTTATTGGGATTTCAAATGCGAAGCCTCCGTGGCTTAGGCGGCAGCACGCCGGCCTCTCACCGCTGGGTCCGTGGTTCAAATCCCGGTCACTCCATGTGAGATCTGTGCTGGACAAAACGGAGGCAGACAGGTTTTTCTCCGGGTACTCCGGTTTTCCCTGTCAACATTTCATTCCAGCAACACTCTCCACTATCATTTCATTTCATCTGTCATTCATTTAATCATTGCCTAAGAGGAGTGCGTCAGGCCTCGGCAGCCGGCACAGTTCATATCCTCGCTGCTAGATGGGGGCTTCATTCATTCCATTCCTGACCCGGTCGGAGACTGGAAGCAGGCTGTGGATTTTCATTTCATTTCAAATGCTATTGGAGAATAAACTCGCAGAGGCGATATTTTGCATCTCAATGCTCAGTTGTTCTACTACATGATCCATTATTGGTGAAATAAACAGTTAACCACTACCACAGTAATCACCATCAATACAGGTTATCAGACAGGTTCAACACACATCCAACTACACAAGGTTATTAACCAAGATGTTCCAAACTCCTAAAATGAATTAATAACTCGATATTTGTACTGTATACTTATGGCTGGGTAGTGGTCGCTTGGTAGGCCTAGGCCAAACAAAACAAAACGTATGAATGTTCAGATACAAAGCTCAGTCATGGAGAGCGTCTTGAATCATTCACAAACGCTAATGGATGGTCCTTTTCATCGAGTTTTCGGATCCATTGTAGGAATATTCTGTTTCTTAAGATACAGTTGTATTTTCTTTGAAGCAGTTTCGAATGCAGTATTCACACAGCGAAAAGAGAAACACAACATCACAATCGTAGTTTTATGACGCCGGTGTTCCGTGAAAGTAAAATGGTGAATGCCCTCCGAGACTTCACTAAGCCTCTCTGGCTCTCTTAACTCGAGCCAACATGTCATGGAGAGAGCGCTCTTGACAGGTGGAGACAGAACTTCTACGAGTACATTAGGTCGTAAGACTCTCTCCCATCCTTATTCAGCTACATTGTTTAAAGCTTGATGGAACATCCTTATCAATAAAATTACAAATGTTGTCCGTACAGAAACAAGAAATGTTATGCTTTTTATGAGTTTCATGCCAGCGGCTTCGATGGCGTAGTCGGTAGTATGCTGAGCTTCGATGCCCAAGATCGCGGGTTCAAACCCGGCCGAAGTCGTCGGATTTTTTAAGAGCGGTAAAATACCTCAGTATGCTTTCCTTCAGAGGGGAAGTAAAGCCAGCGGTCCCATGTCATATATTTATGCCAGAATAAAGAACCTTCCACTAATTACACTGGTGTGAAGCTAAATTATAGGTTAGATTTGACTAATGCTCTTAGGTTCCAACGTTCGTCACCAGTAGCCGACTGCAGTAGCATCTAGTAACCAAGTTCAGAACTAGTTGGTCTATGATGGTGGCGTTTGGTAGCATAAGCTGGAACTACTTGAAAATCGAATGTATGCAGTCCTTAGTTGAATTAAAAACAGGTAACGCACACTAATACAACCATCGCAATTACCACCGGTTATCAGACGGATTCTACACACACCCAAATTACATGGGGCTACATGACCACGTTGTCGTAGCCCCTAAACTGAGGAACCAACCATCCAACCGACCGAGTTTTATGCCAAATGAATGTAGAGCATTGTATTGGTTTAATCCAATTGACCAATAGCATGCTTGTTCCAACTCTCCACGTGGAGTCCATAGTCCGGTCGCTTGTCAGGTCTCCAGTGTAGCGCAGTTACACGCAGTTCTGTCCAATCTCGCTGCTTGCTCTCAGTGGCTACGGTGGAGAATTGACAACGCTGTGCCCTGAGCTGGGAATGTAATGTAATGTAAACATGGCCACCCAGATAGGTTTCTAATGCAAGCCAATTGTTAAATGAGAAAAATGCGAGAATTGTAAGCCAACAGGGGAAAGAGTTGGTCTTGGCAAACAAGCCAGGAGCTGCGGTGAACAGCTAAACCCAGCCGAGCACCTCTCATCCTTGTATTTCGGTAACCATGTTTAAGTAATCTGGGTACTAATGCTCATGAGATAAATTCAACTCGGAAAATGAATGGATTTGACCTCCCAAGAAAACTATGGTGTCGCCTCAACAGACTGAGAACTGGGCATGGACGCTGTAATTTCTTGCGCCGTAAGTGGGACTGGATGGATTCTCCAATGTGTGAATGCAGTGAAGAGGAGCAGACCATCGACCATGTCATCCTGCGTTGCCCTCTTCATGCCTACTCCGGAAGTCCCAGCGACCTGTTTGATCTATCAGAAAGTGCTGCCGTGTGGTTGAAGAACTTGGACCTGGACTTATGAATTCCTTGTTGTACTCACCATACGATTAAATAATGTGAACTGTGAAGTGAGAAGCGACAGAAATGTGCAGCTTCCTATATTTGACAGTGTATATCCCAAAGTCTTTCCGATGTTTACTTAAGAGATTCCTGAAATGTACATGCCACTTCTGCAATTATTTGGTTGGTTGGTTCCTTAGTTTAGGGGCTGCGACAACGTGGTCATGTAGCCACGAGTACTTTGGGTGTGTGTAGAATCTGTCTGATAACCGGTGTTAATTGTGATGACTGTATTAGTGTGTGTTATCAGTTTTTAATTCAAGTAAGGACTAATAACCCCTGGCACTACAGCCCATTAAGAGCCTAGGCCTACCAAGCGATCGCTGCCCAGCTATTTAGCCTGCAGTTATTGGGGTGAAGCGTGGTCAGCGCGTCGGGTCTCCTCAGCCGTTAATATTGGTTTTTGTGACTGGGGCGCTGGCTCTCTGTCAAGACAGCTACTCAATTGACCTCACGAGGACAAGTGCACACCGTTCCAACCCTCTCGTCAGTTTCTAAAATCCCTGACGGAGTCGGGAATCGGACCCGGGGCCTCCGGGTGAAATTCAGGTGCGCTACCCCAACACCAGGGACCGGCTCTCAAATAAGGACTGCAGACGATAATTTCAAGCAGTTCCTACTTTCGCTACCAAATGTTATCGTCCACGATACCTAGCTGTGAACTTCGCTACTACTAGGTGCCATCGCAACCAGCACCCGGTGATGAACGTTGGAACTTAAGAGCATTAATCAAACCTAACCTACAAATTTTGGCTTCACACAAGTCTGGTTATTGGAAGGTCTTTTCCATGCCATAAATCTATGACATTGGACTTTGGGCTTTACTTCCCCTTCAAAGGAAGGCATACTGAGGGATTTTTAACGCTCTTAAAAAACGACGACTTTGGCCGGGTTTGAAACAATGACCCTGGACATAGAAGCTCATTCTGCAATTATATGTAGAGGGTTTCGGTTTGCCGTAGCTTGTGGTTGTCAAAAAAAGCAGTATCAATTAACATAGAAAGACACGTTCTTTAAATAATTGCTTCTTAGTGGATCATTTTCTCAGAAACTACTTGACAAACATTCAATAGAATTTACACACATATTTTTGTCACAGATCGTGATTCTCAGTAGTACAACTGTTGCCCTGGTATGTTTAGAACTGTTGGAGAACATATTTATGTGAATATTAATTTAATTCTTAAATTTACAGTAAAAATACTAGTGGTTGTCAGTATGCTTTACAACAACCATTCAACATTTCTGTCTACATTTACCACCACACATGAACAACATAGGTTTAAAACATCATACCAAGTTTCATCTAGTTTTACCCGGTAGGTTTTGAGAAAAATGGTACCTGAAAATAAACATTATTTAAACAAGATGTTCAGTAGAGAACATATAGCCTACTTTCTCCTAAATGCATGGGTATTGTTATAACTGTTTGTCCTTTTCAAGGAGTATAATTAAATGTTGGTTGTAGTAGCTTGTTGAAGTACAACGTGCTATACGGATATTAAACATGAATATGAGGTGCCCTATACTAGTGCTACCTCTGTAAAAAAAACAATTTCACTTTGTTTGAATTGATATGGGGAATCGATTTGCACACATACATGGCCGCTATCTGCAAATGTTGTTGCAAAATTTGGTAAAGATCAAATAATTAGTTTGAACGTAATTTGCTTTAAGCTTTTTACATTTGGGTGGCAACCATTAAATTTCCGTCAAGATGACGGCGATATAAAACATGACACTGAGGAGCCCTTTTCTAGTGCTACCTCTGTACCAAAATTCGTTCAATTCGGTTTCACCGCGTTTGAAGATAAGAGGAATCGATGTGCACACACACACACACACACACACACACACACACACACACACACATGGCCGCCATCCGCACATTATTGAGCTGATGGCCTTTTAGTTTGGTCAAAAGATTCTTTATACATAAAGGTATAAAGTTACAAAATTTGGTAGTGATCAGATGATTAGGTTGGTCGTAATTTGATTTAAGCTTTGAACATTTGGGTGGCCGCCATTACGTTTCCGTCAATATGGCGGCAATATAAAACATGACACTGAGGTGCTCTTTGCTAGTGCTACCTCTGTACCACATTTCGTTCAATTCGGTTTCACCGTGTTCGAATTCATAGGGGGGGACAGACATTCAGAGTACACACACTCGCACACACACACACACACATACACACACACAGAGACAGACACACACACAATTTTTGACCCTGTGTAGATCTCCTAAGTCTACTTTCATTTCTTGCAAAAATCGAAAGTAGACTAAAAATAATTATTTGAATGAAAATGTCTACTGTTTCTACAGCAAACTGGAGCGCTGTACATATAATTGCAGAAGTGTTACTTACATATCAGGAAAATGTTAAGGAATATCTGAAAACGTTGGTGATATCCACTGTCAAATATAGGAAGTTGAACTTTTCTGTCGCTTCTCACTTCAAAGAAAGGAATGGCATAGCAGATTCAATCCCAGAATAACTGCTTTGTGAAGTTTGCAAATAGACTGGTAAGCTCTTCCGAACCCCGGGGTATCAAACCTTTAGCTGGCAATTGGAAATACCTCTCCATAAGCCCTGGAGCAATCAAACATTAGTAGTGAGTGCGTGCAATGTTTCTTCAGAGCATGGAACAAAGAGCAGATTGCTGCAAGCATTCACATTCTGATAAATGAAAAAAGAAATAGTAGTTGTATAGCAAACACTGAATGAAGCGAGAACAGAATTGACTTGCCTGCTCTGCACTCAAAAACGTTCGCATACAACACGGGAGGCATACCAGCAGGGGAATCCAAGGGTGCCCAAACCACGGACAGTATCCGACACACCGAATGTATTGTTACGGCTGTGAGTTTGTGTCATCAGTCGCCGCGTGAGTCACAACTGCCCCAGGGCTGGGCTGTGCCCTGCCTCCTGTATTGCGCGCGCCTTATGCAACAGGGCTACTAGGACAAAGGGATAGTCCAGAACATTCGTGACTGGACCAGCGCTGGATACCTCGAGAAGCCGTGGACTCTGGATGGATCTAGAAGCATTTATTGAGTCACCGGCCGGCTATATAAGAGTGACCCGTCAAGCAGTGGTTGTTGTTGTGTTTTACGAGCTAGTGCGAGCGATTATCTTGTGCGACAGAAGTGTGGTGACGAAGTGCTGTGCGAGTTACGAAATCCTGTGACATTGTTTCTCCCAGCTTGTGAACAGCGTACATCAAGTGCTCGTAAGTAACTGTATTTGTTGTACCTGAGGAAGAGGGGCAGGTAGCTTCTGCCAAGGCCACCGGACTCATTAGGACGGATTAACTTCTGTGGTCTGTTGCAAGTGAAAGGGGCCAAGAGCGCATAAGGAAGAGACTTGAGGAAACAGGAGAAGGCTCCTAATTGCTTGTATTTGCTGATTAGTGTAATTTTCTGGCCACAATAAAGTTAATTATTTCTTTAAGCAGTAATTGGTGTTGTGCTTTGTACCCCCACCGTAATCCAGTTAACAAAAGTGCCACTAGGGGGTGGCACGTAACAACTGGTGTCAGAAGCCGGATTACGAACTCAAGCACAACACCTGACGGTCCTGGTTCCAAAACCCGAGCAGGTCATTTTCTCTAATTTTCCTGTGAGTGCATGCCCTTTACAAGACAAACAACTAAAATGGAGGAGAAATTGGCAGCACTGCTAGAAAAGTTAAATGGCATGGAAACCAAAATGGAAGACGGCCAGAAGAAGAAGGCCAAAATAAGTTAGCGGAGGACCTGAAGCAGATGGAAGACAGCCAGAATAAGTTAGCAGAGGACCTTACCGCCAAATTTCTGGATGGCCAGAAAAATCTGGAAGAGTGTCTGCTGACGAAATTAGAGGAGAGCCAAAGGAAATTAGAACAGGGCTTACGTGAGGAAGTCGCGGCAGTGGAGAAGTTCAACACCTTGCAAGTGGAAGTTGCCGAGCTGCGCCAACGCCCGCTGATGGGGGTGGAGGAGAAATTCAACGCCTTGCAAGTGGAAGTTGCCGAGCTGTGCCAACGACCGCTGATGGGGGTGGAAGAGAGATTCAACGCTCTACAAAAGGAATTTGCTGAGCTGCGCCGACTCCCGCCGACAGGGATTGAAGATAGATTCAAAGCCCTACAAGAGAAAGTCGCCGAGCTGCGCCGACGCCCGCCGACCGGGGTGGATGAGAGAGTCAAAGCCCTACAAGAGGAAGTTGCCGAGCTGCGCCAACGCCCGCCCACCGTTACACCGGGAATATCAGGAACGGGACATAGCAGAGTGACGCCCCCAACCTTCGACGGAAAGGTCCCGTGGAGCACCTACTTACGTCAGTTCGAGGCGGCCTGTTCCATAAATAACTGGAACAACACAGAAAAGGCTACAGCTCTCATTGTAGCGCTGAGAGGTGACGCCCTTAACGTCCTTCAGGCCATCCCGACTGGATCCCAGGACTACGCTTCACTGATCGCCCATATGGAGTCCCGATATGGAGATAGCCATCTTCAGCAGGCCTACCAGATGCAGCTCCGGACCCGGGTACAGAAGAACGCGGAAACCCTGCAGGAGTTCGAGATGGATATCGCACGCCTCGTAAGGCTTGCCTACCCAACTGCGCCGGCCGACTTTCTGGAGCAGATAGCGACGCAGACCTTCACCGACGGGCTACGGGACTCGGACACTCAACAGGCGCTGCGACTCGCGCGCAATAAGACCCTGGCAGATGCGCTGAGCCACGCACTTGAATTCTAGACGGCAAAACAGGCATCCAGAATGCACGCGCGGGTGCGTCAAGTGGACGTCGATGAACCAGCAAAAACCAACGAGACCAAGCCCCTGGCCGACGAATTGATGGAGGCGCTAAGCCGTTTCTTCGATAGTCGCGGCACCACCAGCAACGACACAGCCGGAAGACAACCAGAGAGGCGGCCTGGAAGAGGACTACCGACCTGCTGGGCCTGCGGTAAGAAAGGCCACCTGATCAAGGACTGCGGTGATCGCCGCCGCCGAGGGTATCCGACGGGAAATCAGTCGTCTGAAAACCGCGCGGCCAAGGGAAACGAGTATTAGCCAGCCTTGGGGGCCAAAGGTTGGCTTGTGACAGTCGTCAAGCCCCGGCAGTCCAAGTGCGTGTGACGAAGTTACGGAGGGACAATAGCAGCCTGATGGTCGACGGAGTCATCAACGGAGTGAGCTGGCCCATGCTGATCGACACGGGAGCATCGAGGACCATCGTCAATCCCACTGTGATCCCGAAGTGGAGAGTGCAACCCACACAAAGGAACCTCCAGCTAATAACCGCGACCGGAGAGACCGCACCGGTACATGGCGAAGCATCACTGGAGTTCGTCATTGGTCGACGGGTGATAAAGCATCCAGTGCTTGTGGCTGACGTATCAAACGAAGTGATCATCGGACTGGACTTCCTGGACCAGAACAACATCATTTTGGACCTGAGTACCAACACTCTGCACTTCGGAGGTGAGGAACTTGCTTTGCAACCAGCACACGAGGCCGTCACCGCACGACGAGTAAGGCTGAGAGAGGACGTCATCGTTCTTGCCAGGACGGAGGTCAGCGCCGCCGTAATTGTCGACGGAACTGCTGAGGGAGTGGCGGCTGTCATCGAGCCAAAATATGAGGACATCCAGACAAAAGGATTGCTAGTTGCCAAGGCCCTCATCAACACGACGTCTCGGCCGTACGTCCGCCTGTCCAACCTGAACGACTACGACATTACGGTTCACCGGGACACCAACCTAGGAGTCTGCGAGCCCGTTACCTGGATTGCCCGCATCACCGACACGACGGACGGACACCTGCAGACGGACAACCGAAGAAGACGCACACTGCCAGAAGAACTACAGAAGCTGTACCAAGGATCCCAGGACCATTTAGACGAGGAACAATCACGCCAACTTCAGGACCTGCTACGCGAATTCCAGGATGTCTTCTCCGTGGGGAGCAAAGACTTCGGCAGGACAAGCTTGGTCCAGCACAGAATCGACGTTGGGGACAGCGCACCGATTAGGGCCCCATTCCGACGTGTCCCGCTCGCCAAGCAAGCCGAAGTCGACCGGATGGTAGAAGAGATGAAGGAGCAAGGGGTGATCGAGCCATCACATAGTCCTTGGAGTTCTCCGGTCGTGCATGTGAAGAAGAAGGACGGTTCCACCAGGTTCTGCGTGGACTACAGGCGGGTGAACGACGTCACGAAGAAGGACAGCTACCCTCTACCCCGGATCGACGACACGCTGGACACCATATCAGGGTCAAGATGGTTCTCCACCTTGGACTTTAAGAGTGGCTACTGGCAGGTGGAGGTCCACCCTAAGGACCGCGAGAAAACGGCGTTCTCTGTGGGCAGCGGGCTCTGGCAGTTCACCGTCATGCCATTCGGTCTGTGCAACGCCCCTGCGACCTTCGAAAGGCTAATGGAGTCCATTCTGAGGGGACTACACTGGAAGACCTGCCTGGTCTACCTAGACGACGTCATCGTTCTGGGGAGAAGCTTCGAGGAGCACTACAGCAACCTGCAGGAGATCTTGTTGAAGCTACGGGCTGCCCAGCTGAAGTTGAGCCCCAAGAAGTGTCAGCTCTTCCGGAAGCGGGTCCAGTACCTTGGGCATATCGTCTCCGAGGAAGGGGTGCGCACCGACCCAGAGAAGACCGCAGCTGTGAGGGGATGGCCAGTTCCGAAGGACAAGTCCCAACTACGAAGCTTCCTGGGACTCTGCACTTATTACCGTCGCTTCGTGAGGGGATTCGCCGACATCGCCAAACCTTTACATCGCCTGACTGAGAAGGACCAACTCTTCACGTGGACAGCAGAATGCCACAGTGCCTTCGAACAACTCAAGCAGGCTCTGTGCACCGCGCCTATTCTGGCCTACCCCAGACCTGGAACAAGGTTCATCGTCGATACCGATGCCAGCGACTTTGGCATAGGGGGAATCCTGTCGCAGGTAGTGGACGGCGAGGAGGTGGCCTACTTCAGCAAGGCCTTGTCAAAGCCAGAAAGGAACTACTGCGTCACCAGGAAGGAGCTGCTCGCCATCGTGAAGACCATTGAACACTTCCACAAGTACCTGTACGGGCAAGAATTTCTCATCAGGACCGGCCATGCATCCCTGCGGTTGCTCCTGAACTTCAAGCAGCCCGAGGGTCAACTCGCGCGGTGGTTAGAGAGGCTTCAACAGTATAACTTTGAGATTCAGCACAGGAAAGGCCAACTGCATTCTAACGCCGACGCCCTGTCACGAAGACCGTGCCCCGAAGACTGCACCTTCTGTGCCCGAAGGGAGGAGAACACCGGGATACAGTGCCGAAGGACTACCGTGGAACTTCAAGGGAGCTGGAGCCGCGAATCTTTCACGCGGGCGCAAGCGGAAGATGATGACCTGGGACTGATAGCCGAATGGAAGAGGGCCTGTGTCCCCAGACCCGGGTGGAACATTGTGAGTGACTGCAGCCCAAAGTTTAAGTCCTACTGGGCACAGTGGGACTCGCTGATTGTAAGGGATGGCCTCTTCTGCCGTACCTGGGAGAGCACCGACGGGAAGACATCTCGGGAACAAGTCGTCGTTCCAAAGGCTATGACGGAGGAAGTCCTGAAGGAAGTTCATGGAGGATCATCTGGTGGACACCTAGGGATAAAGAAGACCCTGGAGAAGCTGAGAGAGCGGTTCTACTGGATCGGATGCCGAACAGACGTGGAGAACCACTGCGCGAGGTGCCACGATTGCGCAGCCAGCAAGGGCCCAGGACGAAGACGACGGGGTCCACTGAAGACCTACAACGTGGGCGGCCCCATGGAGAGAGTGGCCATCGATGTTGCTGGGCCATTCCCGTTAAGCGAGGCAGGGAACCGCTACATATTAGTCGTCAGCGACTACTTTACCAAATGGCCAGAGGCGTATGCGCTCCCTAACCAAGAAGCCGCGACGATCGCAGAGACCCTGGTGAAGGAATTCGTCAGCCGGTACGGAGTACCCCTGGAGCTGCACTCCGACCAAGGGAGGAACTTCGAGTCGCAGGTGTTCCAGAACCTATGCCAGCTGCTGGGGATCCGGAAGACAAGGACAACGCCGCTACACCCTCTGTCCGACGGGATGGTAGAACGATTCAATCGCACCGTCGAGAACCATCTCCGAATAGTCGTCAGCGAGCACCAGAGGGATTGGGACAAGCATCTTCCACTATTTCTCCTGGCCTACCGCGCCGCCGTGCATGCAGCCACCGGGTGCACACCAGCCCGGACCATGTTTGGGAGGGAGCTCCGTCTACCTGTCGATCTTGCCTTCGGCCGACCTGGGAATGATCCGATCCCGGTAAGCCAGTATTGTCAAGAACTGGTCGACCAACTGGAGGACGTACACGCGTTCGCGAGGAGGAAACTGCGGATCGAGACCGACCGAATGAAGACCCGATACGACCAGCAGACGGATGCCGGCGGATTCCACGAGGACGACCTGGTCTGGCTCTTCAACCCATTACGGAAGAAAGGCCTGTCATCCAAACTGCAGAAGTCCTGGGAGGGCCCGTACCGAGTCGTGAAACGGATCAACGATGTCGTCTACAGGATCCAGCGGAGCCCGAGGGCGAAGATGAAGATCGTGCATCGAGATCGCCTGGCAGCCTACGGAGGGACACAGACGGACCAATGATTGATCGGGACGATCAGCCTTTTTAGGAAGGGGGTGGTGTTACGGCTGTGAGTTTGTGTCATCAGTCGCCGCGTGAGTCACAACTGCCCCAGGGCTGGGCTGTGCCCTGCCTCCTGTATTGCGCGCGCCTTATGCAACAGGGCTACTAGGACAAAGGGATAGTCCAGAACATTCGTGACTGGACCAGCGCTGGATACCTCGAGAAGCCGTGGACTCTGGATGGATCTAGAAGCATTTATTGAGTCACCGGCCGGCTATATAAGAGTGACCCGTCAAGCAGTGGTTGTTGTTGTGTTTTACGAGCTGGTGCGAGCGACTATCTTGTGCGACAGAAGTGTGGTGACGAAGTGCTGTGCGAGTTACGAAATCCTGTGACATTGTTTCTCCCAGCTTGTGAACAGCGTACATCAAGTGCTCGTAAGTAACTGTATTTGTTGTACCTGGGGAAGAGGGGCAGGTAGCTTCTGCCAAGGCCACCGGACTCATTAGGACGGATTAACTTCTGTGGTCTGTTGCAAGTGAAAGGGGCCAAGAGCGCATAAGGAAGAGACTTGAGGAAACGGGAGAAGGCTCCTAATTGCTTGTATTTGCTGATTAGTGTAATTTTCTGGCCACAATAAAGTTAATTATTTCTTTAAGCAGTAATTGGTGTTGTGCTTTGTACCCCCACCGTAATCCAGTTAACAAAAGTGAGTAGTGTATTTGTAACAGTTCAGATCCCTCCACCTCCACACCCTCCACACAAGATGGCGGCAGCCCGATAACTCCCGAACCCGTGGTCGGATTTTGACAAATGAGGTGTCATTGAACTCGGGCTGAAACCCCCTTTCCAATGGACAACATATTTCAACCCCAAAAGTAATACCTACCCCTACTAGGGGGTGAAATTGTAATTATTTAGAGAATCTCTCTTTCCAATTGCAACATGTGAGCGTTTGAATGCCGATATGGATTTAAACGTTGTTCCACATAAAGTGCATGTGTACGGTGGATAGCCACTATGAATTAACATGCTTGTTTTTTGTTTTTTACGCTTGCCCACTCATGGCTTTTGTAAGAGGGTGGGGGAGTGGTTCCCTGTGGACGTGTTATTGTTGACAGGTCCTTGTTGACAAGTCATTGTTGATGGGTCCCTGTGGACTGGTCCTTGTGGTCGAGTCCTTGTGGACGAGTCCTTGTCCCTTTGGACTGATCCCTTTGGACCAGTCCCTTTGACCTGGTCCCTATGGACTGGCTCATGAATTTATTTAAATTATGTCAAAGGGTCTAACTACATTTGTATGTGTTGAACTGACGTTGTTCACCACTACTATAATGGAATAACGATATGAAAGGAAAGTGACGAAATACATGTGAACACGTGTGAAATGACCTTATTACCGTGAAACAAGTCACATCCTGTTTTGCTTCATACGTGAGAAAATTTGAGTTCGAATCCGTGGTCGGATTTTGACGAATGAGGTGTCATTGAACTCGGGCTGATACCCCCTTTCCAATGAACAACATATTTCCACCCCAAAATAAAACCTACCCCTACTAGGGGGTGAAATTGTAATTTTTTTAGAGAATCTCTCTTTCCAATTGCAACATGTGAGAGTTTGAATGCCGATATGGAATAAAACGTTGTTCCACACAAGAGACATGTATTTGGTGGATAGCCACTATGAATTAACATGCTTGTTTTTGTTTTTTTGTTTTTTACGCATGCCCACTCATAGCTTTTGTAAGAGGGCAGGCTTTTTAAAAGATGGCGGCTGTAGTGTAACCTAACCTAACCCAACCCACGAGTGGTGATCAAAAAGTATTTTAAGTGACGCTTGTCGATTGGCAAACCAATAATCAAAGAGGGATATGTCAGGCCTTGAGGTGATAGCCCCTTTTGATTGATCCCTGTTGATTGATCTCTGTTGATTTGTCCCTTTGGACTGGTCTCTGTTGACTAGCCCCTTTTGGACGGGCCCTTTTTGACAGGGGGTCATTTTTGATGGATCCTTTTTGACAGGTGCTTTTCGACGGGTCCCTGTTGACGAGTCATTGCTGACGGGTCCTTGTTGATGAGTCATTGTTGACGGGTCCCTATTGACAGGTCATTGTTGACGGGTCATTGTTGACGGGTCATTGTTGACGGGTCATTGTTGATGGGTCCTTGCTGACAAGTCCCTGTTGATGGGTCCCTGTGGAAGGGTCCCTTTAGACCGGTCCCTTTGGACTGGTCCCTATGGACCGGCCCATGAAATTTATCCAAATTATGTCAAAGGGCCTAACTACATTTGTGTGTAAAGCAGTGTGTTGAACTGACGTTGTTCACCAGTCCTTACTACTACAATTGGATAACGATATGAAAGGAATTGATTAACTAGACATGAGTTAACTACAAACGAAACACTTTGGCGACTCTGCTTGTTATTGACCAATGAGTAGGGTTTTAGAAAAACTGTTTGCTATTTTGGGTTATATACAAAAAATGCTTAGACCTTTTGAGTGACTATGTTTGCTAAACAAGACATTATACCAGACACGATTAGGATTCTTATGTAGCTCAGACAAGGAAAGAATTTCTACAGAATCTGTTGACATTGAATATAGATTTAGGTATTAGGAAGTCATTTTGAAGGCCTTTCTCTGGAGCGTGGCACTCTATGAAAGTAAAACTTAGACAATTGGTGTAGCAGAAAAGTGGAGAATTGAAGTGTTTGAAATGTGGTGTTACAGGAGAATGATGAAGATTAGATGCGTAAATAGGGTTACTAACAAAGAGGTATTAAGACGAGTGGGGGAGAAGAGATGTATCTGGCGACTGTTAATGAAGTAAAGAGATAGGTTGGTAGAACACGTACTAAGACACCCAAGAATAGCAAACTTAGTTAAGGAAGAAAGGTTCGAGGACGAGAACTGTAGGGGTAGACCAAGTTTAGAATATGTTAAACAGATAGCCTTGAATGTAGGGTGTGGTAGCTATATAGAGATGAAACTATTAGCTCGGGGCAGATAGGCGCTGAGATCTGCATCAAACCAGTCAAAGGACTAAAGACTCAAACAACAACATGTAAGTTCACTAAAATAATGTTGTGTAACGGTATATGTTAGTCAACGAACAGTAATGCATTACTAAAACCCATGACACGATACCTAAGAGCTTTTCTAAAATGATTTTAAAATGCCTTTAACCCTATATTGAACACCCAGTTCACAAGACTCATAACTGCAATGTTATGGTAAAACAAAACAAAATCTATATTTCAAAACAAGCAAGTGGTTTAGTCAATGTATACTGGAAAAAGTTTTGTAAACACTCAAGTCCTCAAGACTAATTAAATTAGTAACTGTCAGGTTGACCGAGTGAATAAGGTGTTTGACTTAAGATCAAATTTTCTGTATAAGGAAGCAAGGGTTCGAATCCCTTACCTGACATAACTATTGCCTTGACATGGCTTGGCCACACTGCATTATTATGACACTCGGTACACAAACCATAGATATAGTGTATTGTTTAAGGCCACTCTCTTTCTGAACATAGTCAGAGACTGTTGATGGTTAACAATTGTATTAATAGTGGGACATGGGGATAGTAATTAAGAAAAACAGACAATACCCATACAATATTTTTATTAAATTCATTTTATAATAGTTACACACTGAATTCAAGTCTATCTCTTTACCACTGTTCTATATAGATTTTTAAAAACAACGCTTGTTGTAGATCCTTTTACAACTTTCTCCAGGTACTCTTGCTCTTAAAAACTGGGGAAGCCGCAATGGTTTTATAAACATAAAACCCTCATCCTCTTCTTTTTCATAATTATCATCATCATCATCATTATGAATATTATCATCAAAATTATTATAGGCATTGTCACCATCATTATCATCATCATCATCATTCTCAACATCACTAGAACTATCCAATTCCTCTTGTTTGTTTTCCACAGGGACCTCTTGTAGAGTCTGCGTTGCTTTTGATAGTGTTAAGGGTTTTTTGAACGATGGTATTTGTCCTAACATGTCTTTTTGAGGTGATGATGAATGCTTTTTAACAAACAATGCACTATCTTGAGCAGCAATATATATTTCTTGGACTTGCTTTTTTACCTGGGTTAGAGTATTTTGCGTATTTAAATGTGTATTAATTTGAGATTCACAATGATGTTCTTTTGAAGTAAGTACGTTGGAGTCTTTTGTTTTAATCATTCCTCGACACTTTTTGGATCGTTGTTTTGAACATCGCCAAATAACAGTTCCATCTTTATTGGTTGTTTTTACAATATATGTATATCCTTTATAGAAGACACATGGCTTGCCATGACTGGTTGTTGAGACTTCCATATCAACTAATACATATGAATTAAATTTTAGTAAAGTCACACGAACAATATTTAGATTACAAGTGATTTACACACACACACACTTTCCTAAATGTCAAGATTTATGGATGTTGTTTTCCGCCAACAGCTGCTTACTGCGTATGACAAGGCTGGAGACTGGTAGGTGAGACGGTCTTTCACGATGTGAACACTGTAACAGGCAGTAGTCAACTGACAATATTCTTATACCCTAGTCAAGGTTAGCAGGTACTTACTGCGTATGACAAGACCGTACACTCGTAGGTTAGACCGTATTTTTTGTTTGTTGCTAAGGATCCCATATATACCCTAGACATGTTAGTTCTGAACACTTAGTGGTTAATTGTATATATTGAATTTAAATACACAGCTCATACAAGCACGTTTTGCGGATGGGAGGGGTGAGAGGCTGGCAAAAAAGGAAATGTTTTAGTTTAATGAAACGTCATGTCCTAGTAGGCGTGATTTATAGTAGACGCAATTGATAGTAGACGTAATTGATAGTAGGTGTAATCGATACTAGACGTGATTAATAGTAGACGCAATTGATACTAGGCGTGATTGATAGTAGGCGTGATTTGTAGTAAGCGCGATTTATAGTGGACGCAAATGTTAGTAGGCGCGATTGATAGTAGGCGTGATTGATAGTAGACGCGATTGATAGTAGGCGCAATTTGACATGGGCGCGACTCAGATCATTTTTGATATCATAAAGTTACAGTGTCAATGTTTATACAAAGTACAAGGTAGAGGGTATTTTAAGACATAACCTCAGCTCACTTAACATAACCTAACTTTACCTAACCTAACTTTGTCACGTGACATGTTCTACAAGTTTAGACTTGCTTTAAGACTGATTATGACGTCATAGATTAATGGGAGGGGTGAGAGGCTGACAAAAAAGGAAATGTTCTGGTTTAATGAAACGTCATGTTCTAGTAGGCGCGATTTATAGTAGACGCAATTGATAGTAGGCGCGATTAATAGTAGACGCAATTGATAGTAGACGTGATTGATAGTAGGCGTGATTTGACATGAGCGCGATTTATAGTATACGCGAAAGATAGTAGGCGCGATTGATAGTAGGCGTAATTAGACATGGGCGAGATTTATAGTAGACGCAATTGATAGTAGGCGCGATTGATAGTATGTGTAATTGGTAGTAGGCGCGATTTGACATGAGCGCGATTTATAGTAGACGCAAATGATAGTAGGCGTGATTGATAGTAGACGCAATTGATACTAGGCGTGATTGATAGTAGACGCAATTGATACTAGGCGTGATTGATAGTAGGCGTGATTTGTAGTAAGCGCATTTCATAGTAGGCTCAATTGATAGTAGATGCAATTGATAGTAGACGTGATTGATAGTAGGCGCGATTGATAGTAGACGTGATTGATATGGACGCGACTTAGATCATTTTTGATATTACAACGTTACAGTGTCAATGTTGATACAAAGTACAAGGCAGAGAGGGGGTATTTTAAGACTTAACCTCAGCTCACTTAACATAACCTAACTTTACCTAACCTAACTTTGTCACGTGACATGTTCTACAAGTTTAGACTTGCTTTAAGGCTGACTATGACTATGACGTCATAGATTGATGAGAGGGGTGGGAGGCTGACAAAAAAGGAAATGTTTTGGTTTAATGAAAAGTCATGTCCTAGCAGGCGCGATTGGTAGTAGACGCAATTGATAGTAGACGCGATTAATGGTAGGCGCAATTGATAGTAGGTGTGATCAGGTACTTACTGCATATCAAAAGGCTGTACACTCGTGTGTTAGACACTCTATCTTGTTAAGGACCCCTATATATTCCCTATACAAGGCTATACATGTTAGTTCTAAACACTTAGTGGTTATTTGTATTTTAAATTTATATACACAGGTTATACAAGCACGTTTTTCACACAGTAAAACTTTGTCAAATAGCCACATGCGACACGCAAAGTATGTTTCCGCTATCGAGCGGTGACTATGGAAACTACCTGAACATATCCGCATGAAAGTGTTATTCAGATTGAAGGTCGGCTCACCAAAGCCGATGGCTCTACACCCACTACATCCCAGTTAGCCAACCATGCTTTCGGCTTTCTGTTTTCTGAAGTGCGTTATGTGATTAACGATATCGTAGTGGATAGCACTCGAAATGTGGGTATTTCCAGTGTCATGAAACTATATCCCTCTTATAGTGAGGAAGAATCTAAAACACTTTGCATGGCGGGTTGGTGCCCTGACTCGACCAATGACTGGATGGTACACACCGATGGCACCTTCACTGGATATTTACCTCTTAAACTGATTTTAGGCTTTGCTGAAGATCACCAGCGCATTGTGGTCAACGCAAGGCAAGTGCTTTATCTGGTGAGAGACAGGAGTGATAATAATGCACTCAAGGGAGTCGACAATGCCCCCATTGATTCAAAAATTCAACTCCAACGCTTGCTATGGAAAGTGCCTCATGTGACCCTTAACGATAGCAAAAAACTGGACATACTTAAAATGGTAAAGAGAGATATACGTCTACCCATGGAATTTAGAAGCTGGGCACTCCATGAGTACCCGTTATTGCCTACCACCAACACACATAGTTGGTCTATGAAAACAGCCCGCTATACAGAGAGACCTCTCTACATGATTGTGGGTTTTCAAACAAATCGCAAGTATCAACAAACCAAAGATGCCACGCAATTTGATCACCTGCAATTGAGAAATGCACGTCTTTTCCTCAACGGTGCTGTGTTTCCCTATGAAGGGCTGGATTTAGATTTTTCAAAAAATAAGTTTGCCCCCCTGTACGACTTGTTTTCTAAATTTAGATGGTCATATTATCAAAAAGAGAATTGTCCAATGTTATCACCCCAAGCTTTTAAGACAAGGGCACCACTGATTGTCCTTGACTGTTCCTACTTGGAAGAGTCTGTCAAACCATCCAATATTGACATTCGACTAGATTTTGAAACGCATGATAATGTTCCAGCCAATACCACGGCCTACTGTTTGATTATTCATCACAAACAAGTCAACTATTATCCACTGTCCAACCAAGTGACAAGTGTATAAATAGCAGGTCAACACACATCAAACCGCTCAGTCATGTCTTGCTTTCAAGCCTCGAGAGAAGTTACATCCATGAATTTAAAATCTGAGGAACAACGTTTCAAGACCTTTGCAACATGGCCGGTGCCTTTTATAAACCCTCAAGCCTTAGCAGCCACTGGATTCTACTATTTAAAAAGAAGAGATGAAGTGAAATGTGTGTTTTGTCCCATCATCTTAGACCAATGGCAAGAGAGCGATGAACCCATGCAGGAACATCAGCGCTGGTCACCTGCCTGCCCCTACCTGTGCAGAATGGAGGTGGGTAATATACCCTGTCATTCAAGTTACCCCTCACTCATGCCTCTGAGTGATGAAAAAAGTTATGATACGTGTGGACTTTATGGTGTCAACAGTGCTTCAGTGAGCAGCTCACAGTCAAAAACATCCAGTTTAGAGACATTGGGATATCATCGGTGTTATGGACACTGTAAACACAAAAGACTTTTTTGTTGTATGAGATGGTACCGCCTCTATCCTAGAATGAAAAAAGAATGTAAAACTTGTTATGCTAATAAAATAATGAAATAAAAAAAATTGGTTGTTGTTATATTATTATTTCTTATGCCCCCCTGTCATATCCTAACCTCTATAGTGACTACTCGATGTTTTTCTTTTCTTTTACTAGAATGGAATGTAAGTAAATGACATGGGTACACCTTACTGAACAATTGTCAGTCTGTGGTCAGTTGGACTTGATCCAGACAAGAGTGAACATGTTGCGTACACTGATTGTCGACTGTCAAGGGTTTAAAATTGGAGATAACACATTTATATTTAAAGAAGTGGCCATCATCGATTGTTCCACTTTTTGGATATCACAAGCTACTCATTTGGTGTTTAAACCACCTTATGCGTTTGATTTGTTGTGTGATAAAGACCGTAAACAAACCCAGTGGATTGAAACTCATATGCAACTAGACTGGAAGCAAGGAACCATTTCATATAAGCACCTGGACATGGTCATGAAAGCCCACTTGTCTTCTGCCCATGTAATATTTGTGAAAGGTAGTGAAAAACGTCAATGGCTACAACCATTTTTAGCGTCTTACTGTCAATGTATCGATTTAATGGACATGGGCTGTCCATCGCTGCAAACACTCATGGATCGCTGCCCCTGTGACAATATTACCCATAAAGCCTTGGCACAGGTGTGGCAATTGTTTCATTGGCTATCCACCAATGCCTGCTGGGAGTTGTTAAATAAAATTAAAACTAAAGGTTTACCTGTGAATGACACCAGTGAGATTTCTACAAGCGACGTGTAAACATCAACGTAATACCATGGAGAAAGGGGATGCTACCGATAAAGCGATTGGAAAGTTCTTTGTGTGTAAAAAGAAACTAGACAGTTTTACTAAAGAAGAATTATTGGCTCTTCCAAAATCATTCATTTATTATGTCGCAGCAAATGCAGTGAAAGAAATCTGGCAACATGTACCAAAATCATGGACTCAAGACCCTGTGTTAAGTGAATTGCAACCATGTACGGATTATGATCACCATAAGCAAGTGGTAATGGCAAAAATACCCTCTATGCGACAGTGTGCTACTTGTCAGCTAGTCAAACTGTATCATGGTCATAAAAGTCAGTGTAAAGACTTTGTTTCCTCATACCACGGGAGTAATGAAGAAAAAAAGCAACAACAACAAACATCATCCACAGAGGAGGAGGAGGAAGATCAAACCTTTCTACCATCGATGGAAAAGGATATGCCAGACCTGTACTGGCAATGGCGTCATTAACAAAGTAATTCAATACTTGACTTTTGAAATCTACCTACCTGGTTATTATTTGTGTAGTCCTGGAACTTGTCTTGAAGAACTTTTGCAGCATAGTGATATACCTATTAATCCTTTGGATCAAGCATACACCTTTCTATCACCACAGTCATTCTGCATTAAGACGTGTAGCGGATAAAGTATCGTTGAAAAGCTAAACAACTTTTGACATTCTGTGATGTCTCAGTGAGAGAGAGGTTGGCAGTCGTCATTGTGATTAGTGTTATAAAAGGAAAGTTAATAATGAGTGGACATGGACATTGAAAAGGATTGAGGAATTGATATTTCTTTGTATTCTATTTTTGTAAAGCTCTATTTGTTGTGAAATATAAACAAGGTTTACAAGATCGCAATGTCTTTTATTTGAAAAAAATGGTGATAGCCATTTCATTTTTTCACACATGAATATTTACAATTTCCACTTTACATTTTTTTACATTCCCCTTGTTTAGTTTAAACATTCTGTACATTTTTTGTTGTTGTGAAATAAAAACAAGGTTTACCAGATCACAATGTCTTTTAATTCTAAAAAATGGTGATAGTCATTTCTTTATTTTCATTTTTTCACACATGAATATTTACAATTTCCACTTTACATTTTTACATTCCCCTTGTTTAGTTCACAAATTCTGTACATTTTTTTGTGAAATATAAATAAGGTTCACTAAATCACTATATCTTTTTTTTAATGGTGATAGCCATTTCATTTTTTCACACATGAATATATACTATTTCCACTTTTCATTTTTTACATTCCCTTGTTTAGTTTACACATTCTGTACATTTTTGTTGTTGTAAAAAAAACGAGGTTTACCAGATTGCAATGTATTTTTAATTTTAAAATGGTGATAGCCATTTCACTTTTTCACACATGGATATTTACAATTTCCACTTTACATTTTTACATTCCCCTTGTTTAGTTCACACATTCAGTAAATTTTTTAAAATCTTTTTCGTAATATACAAAAGCAAACATTTTACACTAAAATGTATTACTTATCTTATTTTTACTAAACTACTGTAGCCTAACATTATACATTCTACTTACAGTTTTTACAAAAAATATTACAATATAAAACACACTACAAATATTACAATATAGTGATCATTAGACTTAAGTAAAGTAATAGTCATCAATACGACTGTTTCCCCAAGCAAGAGTATTAAATGTGTTGGGTATAATGAATCGTTTGTTGTCTTCATTACTTAAAGCAACTTTGTTCAACAAATTGGTATGTAGCTGATGATTTTTACTTCTAAATACACACATTTTCTTATATAATACAGGTGGGTTACTAACTATACAGTTTTTATAATCACTTATATCTAACTCTTTACTAACAACATTCTTTTTCACTCCTTTTAATTTTTTTACTACTACATCATCAATTGTCATATAGCTGTATGATTTAGATTTTGTGCCTACAAAGGTGTCTATAATAACACCAGCACATTCATCCTTAAATTTCCCAAGAACCTTTTTGTTTACTAGAGGTAAATGGTAAATATTATCCTTGGGGTAGTCACTTGTATCAAACCTATTTAGCTCAGTTTTGATATCCTCGTAAAAATCATCAGTTTTAAACTCATAAATAAAAGAATCTGTGTCTGTGTAGAGTAATTTAGCATTATCAAGATAGTTTTTCTTTACATAATCATAGTGAAATTCATACATAAGTGTTTTTGATAATTCCAGAATGGTGTAACCCACATATATGGGTTTGTTGTAAGTTACTTTAAGACGATTCATTTGTATTACAACTAAATCCTCATGAATAATTGAACAGCTATGAAAGTTAGGCTTGCTTATTAAGTTGCTCGCACCATACCTTTTACCATCATTCTCCCATTTTGTTATCAGCTTTACAACAACTCGTTTATCAACATTCTCCATAGTCTTTCCAAAAACACTATTATTCATGAGTTTATAAAAATCTTTTTCAAACGCGTTTGTTGACTGTGTTCTTAAATTATTGTTTAGATCAATATACGGTTTGAGCCATGCTGACTGATGAAATTGCAATACGCGATGAATTTTAGTTAATTTCAATCCATGCTGTAGACACTGTTTCAAGTTTTGATAATGTATTACATATTTACATTTATCATTTACATTAGCAATTAACATTTTTGTTCGTGATGTGATGTATGGAGATTTCATATTCTCAGGACAAAATGGTAAATCATTATGATCATCATGTAACTCTTTAGGGTACTCAAGATTTACCTCTAAAATATATCCTTTATCATCGTTATCATTAAGAGTGTCAACATGTAAGACATCAATTTCAGGTTGTGTCAGCCAGCGAAAATCTTTCAGTGGTAGATATTGACTCATAGCCCAACCATATTGGTTATTTGCATCGAGGTAGACAATATACTTTGACTCTTCACAAGGGTTGTAGCTAGGCATGTATTTATTATTCGCTTTAGAGTACCGTCCACTACATTGGCTTAATCCACCTCGAATTGATGATTTTATAAAATTGATCATGTCTATATCAGTCATTAATTCTAAATTTACTTTCGTTTTTTTCAACATTGAACTGAAACTTAACCCAGGAGCTGTGAAATACTGACAAGGATCAAGGTCATACGTTTTCATACAAACATTCCGAAAATTTTCAAAAACATCTGCTAATAATAACACATCTGTCTTCAAATATATGTCTGAAAATTCTCCTAAAGTTTGAATGTCAAACTGTGCCCATACACGTTGTGCATGTAAATATTCCTGATCACTGATATGACTTGTGTTTAAGAAACTGTAAAATTCATCTTTCGGTGGTAAAGAACACTCCTCAAGACGTTCCACACAGTTAATATATTCATAAGGGAATATACCCTTTTGGCGAATTAAATTAAAATCATCTTCTTTAGGAAAGACACGTTGAATTTCATGAAACTGATCTGATATTAAATTACTAGTCAGCTTATCAAGACTACTCGACATAAAGCGGAATGAATCTAAAAATCGCAGTTTAATGGTTTTTTTATTGCTAGTTTTGATGTATTTTGTGAACGATATGTATTGTTCCTTATTATTTGCAATAACATCAATTTTCACATCTGAAGCTCCAAATTCTTTAACGATAAAGTGGTTATCGTATTTGCTACCGTTGTGTAGAATGACCGGAATGAATTTACTTACTCTATAATTTAAATTACATTCTTGGTGAGCAGCACCACGATATTTTCCTGTTAAATGGTCATGATCGCGAACCCTGTCTGAATATAAACATTCACCACATATAAAACAATTAGTTTCAGTTTTAAAATTCATTTGCTCTGATGAAGTTAGTGGTTCCATTGGAATGATCGTATTTAAAATAGAGGATATACGGATGGCATCTTTCTCAAGCCTTTCCATAAAAACTTTAGGTGCATCAGGTCCTCTATAGAGCTCAAACTTATTTAAAGAGTCATCATAACTACATTTAATATAATATGCAAAGCTAAAAGGTTCATGAATGTGAGTTGTGTTGGTGAAAGGTTGGGCTGAATTTGATGAACATGTATTAAATGGTTTTAGCAAAGCCTCGAAGTCAGCATATATAACAAATGGTACTCGAAGCTGTTTCTCATAATCCTTAAATTTTAGAATGTTATTTTTAGGAGTTGGTAATACCGTACGAACATGATTACATCCCCATTTTTGATGTTGAGTTAGTTGGTCCTCTTTTCTGAAATATAGCAAACAGCCATCACACAACCACTTTTTACCATCGCATTTTGTTATCTGACTACTGACTAGTCTACTTAAATGTTTTATCCAACAATAGTGGGCGTTTTCACCTTTAGTTATGTATAGTAAATTTACATGAGCATCCTTTTTTTCCTGAGTATAATATAGAGGACCAACTATACTCTTATTTTCAATTCCATAAACATTAATACTTACATTGTTCAGCTCTTCAAAACGTTGAATGTCTTTTATCGCCATAGGAAATTCCATTTCTTTTAAATCTAACACTGAAGAATAGTGAGGATATGATGATGTTCTCTCCACATGTCCCACTGCTGGATGGAGAGCTGAGGTTACAGCCCATGCAAAGCATGCGTCATCATTATTCATAACGTTTACATAAGCATGCTTACGTTTGATCCATCCTGGCAAATCAACGTATGATGATGATGCTCGAAGGGGATTATATTTATTCATGTTGGTTTCTAAATAAAGTACTTCAACTAACGCCCAGCCCGACTCCCTTTCCTGGAACTCTTCACTCTTCACGATGATAGCACTTGAAATATTTTGGTATATATCACTAATATTAGTTGATTCGCTAACAATTATGTTTTTTGTATTAAAAGATTTGATATCTGTTATTTCACCTTCGCTCCCAGTTTTTACATAGAGTCCAAAAAGTTCAAAATTCATTTTAATTGTTTTATGCTCTAATAAAACATTACCTACGAAGCCAAACACAGTAGGTTGAACATTTTTTTAAAATGATTCAATACTTTGAGTTTTTTCTTCACTATGAAGTCTATAACTAGCAATTCGACTTTTAAATGCACTACCAATTTGTTGAACATTTCCAGAATTTCTTTCATGGCAAGTGTTATTTTTATGTTGAATACTGCGTAAATGTCCATTAATGATTGAAGAAGGTATATCAATATTACAAACATCACAATGGGTTATTGAAGGTTCACCATTCTTTTTTCTTTTTGATGCACAACTATTTTCACAATCTTGAGAACGTTTACGCTTTTGAGCATTACATTCATTTAAAGGTTCCGTGCTAGTTGATGGTTTTACAGTTTTTAATTCCTGTTGTTCCCCATGCACTTCAACCATGTGGGATTGATATCGCTTTACAACAGAAAAACCAAGTTCACAAACTGAACATGAGAAAGGTGCTGAACTGACATGCATTAAATTTACATGCCGTCCAAGACTATCTTGTCTGTTAAATGTGGTAGCACAATGACTGCACACAAACATTTTAATGTCATGTTTAGCATTTGCGTGTCGTTGAAGGTTGTCAGGTCTTGAGAACTGTTTCTTACAGTCACCACACTTTAACATGATGATCACTTTCGAAATTACCTATAAAATAAAGAAATCATAAATGTTAATAAATAATAAAACAAAAGTACAATATAGATAGTTTAATTATATTCCAGTCAATGGTTATAGCAGGGTATTTAAATCGATCTTTGAACTCCTAGCAAGTCTAACTTCATGTAGTTCTAACTGGGGTTACTATATACCACTGTCACTGACACCTAGCGATGAACATTGGAACTTGATAGAGTGGTAGAAACCAGCAGTCGCCATTTAAGTGAGCTAAGTATGACGTCATAGCCAGTCTTAAAACAAGTCTAAACTTGTAGAACATGTCACGTAATAGAAACCAGCGTTCGTCAGTTAAGTGAGCTAAGTGTGACGTCATAGCCAGTCTTAAAACAAGTTTAAACTTGTAGAACATGTCACGTGATAGAAACCAGCGATCACCAGTTAAGTGAGCTAAGTGTGACGTCATAGCCAGTCTTAAAACAAGTCTAAACTTGTAGAACATGTCACGTGATAGAAACCAGCGATCGCCAGTTAAGTGAGCTAAGTGTGACGTCATAGCCAGTCTTAAAACAAGTTTAAACTTGTAAAACATGTCACGTGTCAAGGTTAAGTTAGGTAAAGTTAGGTTATGTTAGGTGCACTGAGGTTAAGTCTTTAAATATTCCCTCTGTCACTGACACCTAGCAATGAACATTCAGACTTAATAGAGTGGTAATCAAAATCTAACCTACAAAATTAGCTTTACACACCATGGTCAAGTAGATCCAACTTTTGACTGCCAAATATACCATTTTCACTGACATGTAGTGGTGAACATTGGAAAATAATACTCTAGCTGTTTAAAAGTTATTAGAGGGGCACTTACCTTTTTATAATTGATCAACTGCTGCCACTGAATGAACAGATTGTAGGAATCTGGTAACCTACAGGTACCCAATTATCTGTAAACAAATCAATCAATCAATCAATCAATAAATACATTCCAATCAATAACTTCAACATCAATTAGTAATAAAAGACTACAATCCATTAATAATAAGTACTTACCTTGCAAAATAATTTAATGATTTTCTACCAAAACGGCTTTTTTTTACAACTCTTGAGCATTAATAGAGCACTGTTCACTCAAAGCGAGTAATAAAGACTGACAGTAGGGAGATATATTACACCCCTCTTATATAAACTCTCATCGCTCGTGTCAGCAGTTTTTTGCAGATCATTGCAATTCCTTTCCCAATTCAGTTGAGAGTCTCAAGTACACTAGGAACACCTGTGTGGTATCCAATGACTGCTGACTTTGCATGATCATCACCCATTGTCTTAATCAACATATGGGGTTTCAAATTACTGCAGCATCAGTCATAGCAACAGCAGTGTGCGCTCTCTGGTATGTCAGCAACATGACACCGGAAGGAACACCTGTGTAATATCGAATAACTGCTAACTTTGCATGATCATCATCCATTGTCTTAATGAACACTTGCGGTTTCAAATTACTGCAGTGTTAGTCATAGCAACAGATCTGCGCGCTCTCTGTCATGTCTGTAATATGACACAGGAAGTAACAAGACGTCTTACTGCACGTACCATCTCCTCAGTTTTAACATCTTAAGAACATGTATTATTCTCTTTCAACTACAAATGACTCGTTAGAACACATCCATCCACCAAGTTAGATCCCTTGTATGTTCACATGTATTTCGTCACTTTCCATTCATATCGTTATCCCATTATAGTAGTGGTGAACAACGTCAGTTCAACACACACAAATGTAGTTAGACCCTTTGACATAATTTAAATAAATTCATGAGCCAGTCCATAGGGACCAGGTCAAAGGGACCGGTCCAAAGGGATCAGTCCAAAGGGACAAGGACTCGTCCACAAGGACTCGACCACAAGGACCAGTCCACAGGAACCCGTCTACAATGACTTGTCAACAAGGACCTGTCAACAATAACCCGTCCACAGGGAACCACTCCCCCACCCTCTTACAAAAGCCATGAGTGGGCATGCGTAAAAACAAAAAACAAGCATGTTAATTCATAGTGGCTATCCACCGTACACATGCACTTTATGTGGAACAACGTTTAAATTCATATCGGCATTCAAACGCTCACATGTTGCAATTGGAAAGAGAGATTCTCTAAAAAAATTACAATTTCACCCCCTAGTAGGGGTAGGCATTACTTTTGGGGTTGAAATATGTTGTCCATTGGAAAGGGGGTGTCAGCCCGAGTTCAATGACACCTCATTTGTCAAAATCCGACCACGGGTTCGGGAGTTATCGGGCTGCCGCCATCTTGTGTGGAGGGTGTGGAGGTGGAGGGATCTGAACTGTTACAAATACACTACTAAAGTGCCACTAGGGGGTGGCACGTAACAGTATTATTACGAATAGGGAATACATTATACCAGCAGGGGAATCCAAGGGTGCCCAAACCACGGACAGTATCCGACACACCGAATGTATTATTACGAATAGGGAAGACATTATGCCAGCAGGGGAATCCTAGGGTGCCCAAACCACGGACAGTATCCGACACACCGAATGTATTATTACGAATAGGGAAGACATTATACCAGCAGGGGAATCCAAGGGTGCCCAAACCACGGACAGTATCCGACACACGGAATGTATTATTAAGAACTGGGAAGATTTTATACTACCAGGGGAATCCAAAGGTGCCCAAACCACGGACAGTATCTGATACACCAAATGTATCATTAAGAACAGGGAAGGCATTATACTAGCAGTGGAATCCAAGGGTGCCCAAACCACGGCCAGTATCCGACACACCGAATGTATTATTAAGAACAGGGAAGGCATTATACCAACAGGGGAAACCAAGGGTGCCCAAACCACGGAGAGTATGCGACACACCAAATGTATTATTAAGAACAAAGGGAAAGGCATTGTACTAGTGGGGGAATCCAAGGATGCCCAAACCACGGACAGTATCCGACACACCGAATGTATTACAGTATTAAGAACAGGGATGGCATTATACCAACAAGGGAATCCAAGGGTGCCCAAACCACGGACAGTATCCGATACACCGAATGTAGTATTAAGAACAGTGAAGGCATTATACTACCAGACCAGCGAATTGTTACCGGTGGCGGAAATCGGAACTAAAGCGCTCCGTCCAGCCACACGCCTGCGATGGACGTCATTTGTGTGCCTGATTCATGCTGGGCCGTGCGCTGTGCGGTGTGTTCTCATTGTAGCTTATGACTGTACACGAGTCCGTCCCCCCCCCCTTGCCCCGCAAGCCGCTCGCTGCAGCCATAACGAGGCGAGATGACGTAATGTATACCACAGAACACCAAATATAATAGAAGTGAATACCGCATAGTAAAGCATGGAAACAAGAAACTACTACAGCACGCCTAGTGGTGTGGCAACCAACTACCAGTATGCAAATATTAGCTCCCAAATATGTTTTCATTTTATATTTTTATTTTATTTAACTGGGTCACTCCAATCCGGATTTTATTTAAGAACACATTTCTATTTTAAAAAATCGCACCAACTTCAGACTTTGGACTGAATGGTTATATTCAGAACTGTTCACGCCGATTTCGTATGACTCATATTCTTTGCCGTGAGCAACATTTGGCAAATACGGTTTACGAATGAAAAGTATGGAGCACGATTATAAGCTTCAGAAATACGACAATATCGTGTTACCCAGGAACAATACTTGCCATTGCGAGTAGTTTGAACGTATAAGTGACTTAAATATCTCTCAAAATCAGGATAATGAACAGTTACCGTAACGTGTTTCAAGCATGTGGAGCCCGAGCCGCCATGATATCAACAACACAGAACACCAAATATAACAAGGCCAAATCAACCAATCATAAGGCAGCCTTTTGCCTAGCAGCGCTCGTTGTGGGGTGGCGCTGAAATACCCAGTGTGGTCTGTTACTCGTCTAGTAGCTTAATTCCCGTGATGTATACACAACAGCTGCGCTCTCCTTCTAGGGGTAACATTTCCCTGGTAGGGTAGTACTAGCAGGGCAATACAAGGGTGTCCAAACCACAGACAGTATCAGACACACCCGACTTTTATTTTTTTAAATATTCCACTCGGCACGTCGTAAGACGGAGGTAGATTTCACCGGGCAAAGAAAACTATTTCGAATTCACTGAATTTGCCGATTGTTGTATGGCCACAAATGTTCTACGTGCTTAGCATACGAGAAGCCTCATCTTCTTATATATTGCTCATCCGTGACTTAAGGGTGGATCATTTAAAAAAAATCTTTTTTGGTTCATTTTAGAAGAATATTGACCAATTTGAACGGCGTCGTCGTCGTTGTTGTTTGAGTCTTCAGTCTTTTGACTGGTTTGATGCAGCCTTCCATGCCTCCCTGCCCTGAGCTAATCGTTTCATCTCTACATAGCTACCACACCCTACATCCGAGGCAATCTGTTTAACATATTCTAACCTTGGTCTACCCCTACAGTTCTTGTCCTCGACCCTTCCTTCCATAACTAAGCTTGCTATTCCTGGGTGCCCTAGTATGTGACCTACCAACCTATCTCTTGTCTTCATTAGCAGTCGTCAGAAACATCTCTCCTCTCCCACTTGTCTTAATACCTCTTCGTTTGTAACCCTATCGACCCATTTGATCATCATTCTCCTGTAACACCACATTTCAAACGCTTCAATTCTCCTCTTTTCTGCTGCACCAATAGTCCTTCACTTCCATAGAGCGTCACGCTACAGACAAAGGCCTTCAATAATGTCTTCCTAACACCTAAATCTATATTCGATGTCAATAGATTCCTTTTCTGTAGAAATTCTTTCCTTGCCTGAGCTAACCTACTTTTTATATCCTCTTTGCTTCGTCCATCACTGGTTAATTTGCTTCCCAAGTAACAGAAGTCTCCTACTACCATTAGTTTTTCACATTTTGGTATAAGAGTATTTAAATGTAAAATAATTTGTGTAAAGCTAAAGCTTTCCACAGAAGTTTAAATATGTATAGGCCTAACAGCAAGATGAATCAAATTATTTAAAAGTTCCTAGCTTCGAATTTCATGTTTAGTGAAAAACTGACAATTGCATGATTTATATCCATATTTTAAATACAAGTTACCAAAAAATGTCAAACTAATATCCACATTTTTAGATGCCCAAGGGGGTGGGGCGGTCGCGGCCCCCCACCCCTTAAATTATTCTCTGAAAACAACAACGACAACATGATTTTACGGAAGTAAAAGGAAGTGAAAATTAATTCGGAGCTTAAAATATAAATTGCCAAAAGATGGAAATGAATCGTTTTCACACCCCTGTAGCAGACTCAATTCTAGATGTAATGCAGCTAGTACACATGACACTAATATTTGGTATTATCAAGGGTATTATGAGCAAGTCTGACAATACTCAAGATACATATTAACTCTCTCATTAAAGCGCGCTCCACTAACCTCTACGCATTGCCTGTCTCTCGGCTCCTCCATTATTCTCTTCCACTTCCAACATCACCGCCGCACATCCCTCTCCTCATCCTTTATTCTCTTTTCCCTTGCATTTGAACTGCCTAATACAATAAAAGGATTGGTAATTTGATATTACGTGAACGTGTTCAAAAGAATTACAGATTCACGAGTTTAAAGTTTTAAAGAGAGAGAGCTATGAAGGAAATCCCGTAGATCAATTAGAGAAGCTCAACATCCATCAGACCGCATCGCGAGAGTAATCTGGCGTTCCGGCCGAGATGGTGAGCTGGGTAAACCTTATAAATGTGCAAATATCATTACAAGTGCGTCGGGATTAATTATATCTTGTAGGTTGATCTGCAAATGTAGAACTAAACGTATTGAAAACTTTTGGGTTTATGCAATGTGAATAGTTTAAGGGGGAACATACAGCTTAAGGAGCCAAAGCAACAACGATGTTAATATTATAACTGTGCGTCTCATAAATCTTGTATAATAATTATTATTATTATTAAAATTGAGCCTCCGTGGCTTAGGCGGCTAGGTCCGTGGTTCAAATCCCGATCACTCCATGTGAGATCTGTGCTGGACAAAACGGAGGTAGACAGGTTTTTCTCCGGGTACTCCGGTTTTCCCTGTCAAAATTTCATTCCAGTGACACTCTCCACTATCATTTCATTTCATTTCATCTGTCATTCATTTAATCAATGCCCCAGAGGAGTGCGACAGGCTTCGGCAGCCGGCACAGTTCATATCCTCGCCGCTAGATGGGGGCTTCATTCATTCCATTCCTGATCCGGTCGGTTGACTGGAAGCAGGCTGTGGATTTTCATTCATTATTAAAATTATTGGTGTCTTTATCGTGGCAAAGTTAAGGCTCTAGGCCCTCTCTTACACTTAACCACACACAATGCAACTTAGGTGAATACTCATACAGGGTGTAACAAATAGGTACGGCGCAAAATGCAGGACGCATTCCTCACACGTAGAAAAAGAAATTTCGTTATATGAACATGGGTCCGGAAACGCTTCGTTTCCTTGTTATACCTCATTGTCTCCAACGCATAAATCATGAAAAACACACAAGAAAAGAACATACCTGCATACCACATGCAGCTCTTTGTCACAGGAGATGTTCAATGTGCCCTCCGTGAGCATTGATATACATGTTATCTGGGAGAAGTGTCAAACACATGACTTGCAAATGATGCAGTAGATATATTTTTCTCAGTATTCCCGGAACAGGCAGATAGCAGGTTTAGAAGACCTGATTCAGAGAAAAAGCTTATGTACGGATCTCCCATTGAGTAAGGTGCCACCAGACAAGATACATTTACCTCAGAGCAATTAGTAAACAAGAAAACTCCGTGTTATGTCACACCAACTCCGGGCTTGACAGGTCACATTTCAGCTTTCTTCCTCTTTCATAACGAGTGTATTTGGGCAGATTGATCACACAGCAGTGAATTCCATTATGTCTAAAGTGGAGTGCGGTTATTGTTAGACAGTGTCTTCTCACTTAGCCTACAGATACCAAGAAGTATACAAATATCTCGTTTTTGGGCTCTCTTTTTTTAGGAAAAGCGAGTGAGTACAGCGTCCCAATGCTATGCTACTATCAGTTCTGAATAAACGATTTGAGGATATATGTAGGTATTGTATAAACCTGCAACGATCAAAAGAACATGCGCAAAGCTACTTCCCCGCGCATTCACTCAGAGTGGATGTGCGACGTCACAGAGGAGCGGTGGAGGGGGTCACACGCTGTCTGGCCACCGTACCGAACACACTGCGGAGACGCTGACAAGAGCTTCGTTGCCAATCTATTTTCGCGCTCTTATTTTTTGTCAGTTGTATATACGTTTTCTTTATTGTAGTCCTATAATCCCTTGTCGTGTAACGTGTACTTTATTGGTAAATGTGTTTATGTATATAGTGTTGTGTACCATGCTATTCTAGTAATAGTATCATTAGAGTTTCGTTATGGCTTCTAAATCAAAGTCTGGTAGCAAATCCGGACGACCATTAAGGGGACAAGCTAGAGAAATAGTCTATAACGTAACTGCTCATCTACGAGAAAAGGAAACCGTTCATAAACTCAATTATAATGTTGTAGCTTCAACAAGTAAAGCAACGGGTGTTTCAAAGTCACTCGTGAAGCGTATAATAGCGGAAGGGAAGACAGCTATGGCCAAGGGTCGTCTGCAGTTTTATACACATGATGCATTATTTCGAGTCGTTGATATTATAGCCTCTGCGTGTGTACGCTTATTGGAACAGTATATTTCTTTAAACATAGTTTACAACTAGGGAATCGTAAATACTCTATTTTCATTTACTTTCGTTCTTTTAATTGCATTGCGTTTGCAGCATTAATGAAGGAATAACCTCAATCGAACAGCTGGCTGCAGGTACTTATAGTACGGTATGTGACGGCAGCTCAGCCAGCCGCGCCCTCCTTGATCCCGTATTGTCGGGGAGGATCGGGACGAGCCGAAGTGAGCTGCGCGAACCGAAGTAGCCGAGGGTTCTTTTGTTTGTTGTACCTTTATAGCTCTATCAGTTTGTATGATTAAAGTTGTCTGCTGTATTATCGCGTTTTATGTCAGGCGAAACTCATGCTTGACACCCAGGAGATCGAGCTTGTTTGACACTATAAGTACCTAGGGTTCAATCTGAATGAACAATGGGAAGTCAGTCAAGAGATCAAGGCAATAATTGAGCACGCGAAAACATTTCATTAAAATGATAAAGCTCCTCAGTAACCGCAGTTTAAGTCTATATCTTAGGCTGCGAATGGTCAGGGGATATGTATTTCCCATATTATTGTATGGAATGGAAGGGTCGATTCTAACCCAGACCCTGTGCAAGAAGCTGTAAGCCTTCAGAATGTGGACGTATCGGCGGATGTTACGTATCTCATTGACCGAAAGAATGAGGAATACTGAGGTGATGGGAAGATTACACAAGAAGACAGAAGTGGTCCTTTCCATCAAGAAGAAGAAACTCGAATATTTCAGACACGTGACGCGTAATGAAAAATACAGGATCCTACAGTTGGTGATTCAGGTGAAGATGTCAGGAAAGCGAAGACCCGGCCGAAGGAGAATCTCCTGACTGGTATGAGATGAGCACAACGACCCTTTTCCGTGTGGCAGACTCGAAGACTAGTATAGCCATGATCACCACCAACCTTTGATAGAAGAAGAAGAAGAAGAAGAAGAAGAAGAAGTTACTAATACTCCAATACTTGCCATTTATCGAATCCTAGTGCTTATTTTAGGGGCTGGGGACAGTTTGGTCATTAACCCGGTATAATTGTGTGTGTGCATTTTATCTGATAACTTGGGTGACTAGTAGCACGTGTAATCATATTAGGATCTAGGATGTGGACAAGTGCTCCGAGGCTTGAAATAACGATCCAGGCATTGCTTGGAGGGAGTGTAGAAAATCCCATGGATAAATCACACTTAAGAAAGCCACTATCCCCCTGGGAATTCAACCATTCAATCTCCGGACCTTCCTCTTCCCATTGCAGTCGTGTTATGCAACTTCACGCGCATGGCTATACTCCGGGGTCGGTTAATTTAGGATTAAATCTGCATCTCCTTGCTCAAAATCTGTGAAACACTCTGTATATAGGAAAGAATATTTGAGATTGGAGCACATGATTGTTTTAGTCATGAGTAGAGCACGTCGAGATTGAGTTCGACATGTGATCGATCTAGCGAGTACCTGCGCTTGTTTGCTTGGGCGAGGTGGCTAATTGAGTGAAGGCAGCACTTCGCTCCGAGGCAGGTAGGTAGAGTGTTCCTCTCTGTAAACACATTTTCAGACCAGACAATTTGTCTTCCAGGGAAATAAAATCATTATACACAATCTATTACGAAACTACCAGGTAACGCCTGAATTTGATTTTCTGTGACAGAGGAAGTAAAGTGCTAAAATATAGGCTGGTAGGGATGTGCGTGAAATAGAATTGTTGTTGATTCATTTAGGGGCTTTACGACATCCCAAACGTGTATACTTGCGTGTGTGAAGAATTTTTCTGTCACAGTGGTAGCTGTACTGATATATGTACTTGTCACTGGGGATTAGATCGGGTGTGAGGCGGCCGTGGCCTTACGTTGGGTAACATCTCGGTATTTGCCTGAAGTAGTAGTTATTAGGCACAGAAAAACACTTCCAGGTTGACTGAGGTGGGAATCAGACCACCTCTTTTCAGTTTCACCTCAAGAGGCTGAGTGTACCTTGTGCCAGGTATTTAATTGCTTGGCAGAGCCTGGAATCGAACCCGAACCTGCGGGGAGACAGCCAGTAATGCTAGCCGCTACACCAGGAAGTGGACCATATGATTAGTAATAGTAGTAAGGAACCGCTGGTATCAACCTTAGAGAGAGCCCAACTGAGATGATAAGGCCATGTTGCACGTATGCCTGAAACACGACTGCCATACCGGGAGTGAGGGTCCCAGAACTAGAGGATGTTCACGCCAGTCTAAAAACAAGAGGCATTCAATGGACAGCGGCTCGAATCAAGGCCCAAGACAGGAAAGGATGGAGATCCCTCTGTGAAACCTCGACACCAACCGGTAGAAGAGAACCGACTAAGTAAAGTTAAGTAAGTAAGGAAGCTTGTAGTTTTACGTGACCATTAATCTAGCCATCATGAGTCACGTGGATACCGAACCATAGAGCGTTAAAATTCACCTGCAAAAAATCTCGCGTGTATTGGCCGGGAATCGAACCCGGTCCATATTGATGAGTGGCAAGTAGCATGACCACTTCACCATCACGACTCGTAGTATTAGTAGTAGTAGTAGTAGTAGTAGTAGTAGTAGTGTAAATATGGGGCAAACGGACACTTCATAAGAAATTGTGTTGTATCATCTCCTTGAAGTTGGCAATACTGCTTCATACGAGTCATATTGCTGTATTGTGGTGTATACGAGTGATTAGGATGAGTATCCGTTGAAATCTGCTATTCAGAACCTCTCTCTGGCTTCTAGACTTAAAGAAACAAATGCTCTTCAGATATCGCTCTTGTTCAAAGGTTTGTTTAGGAAGTAAGGATTGTTGGTATTTCAATGGATTCACGGAAGTTCTGCCATGGCGTGGCCTCTCCCCACGACTCGGAATGCTACAGAAGTGTTACCTTGTTGGATTCTTAGGCACACTACATCGTGAGGGCAAACGGACGCTCGTTCGTGGGGGCAGAAAAAGCTTGTAGTTTTACGTCACCGTTAATCTCGCGATCATAAGCCACGGGACCTCCGTTTTACGTGGAATCCGAACCACAGGACATGGCATTTCACATCGAAAATCTCACATGCATTGACCGGGAATCGAACCCGCGTGGGGGCAGACGGATACATTCTACTTTGTTCATAAAACAACTATGGTGCCCATTGAAACGCCTCTAATTGGCTATTAATTTTAATAAGATGTGAATGAATGCTGTATTTCAATACAGAATGGTGCGTGATCGAAAAAGGACAACTGATTGAGGCTCTTGGACGGAAGAGAATATGCAATTAGCTAGGAAGTCTTTAAAGAAGACGGCATTACGCTAAGCTGCAACCATTTCGGTTCCACGCAATTGTTTAAGAAGGCGGGTGATTAGAAGGGGGCGTATTTCTATGACCTAAAAATGTATGAAATATGTATGCATATATGACCTAAAAACATAAAAATATGACCTATAAAATTCAAAATTTGACTTAATGAATAGCATCTACGTTACATAGAAACACTTTTATTACTCCATCCGTACTGAATATGTTTTCACGTAACTCGTGAACAAAACTTCCCAACTTTCCACAAATTGAGACTTTCGTTTTAGGCATATTGAAAGGAACTGAATGACTGATGCTCCCTAATGAGTGGCCAAGGTCATGCAGTGTGTTGAAGGTGGAAGAGGGAAGGGGGAAGGAGAGAGATAAGAACGATGACAAATAACTGCGGAATTACCTCTGCTTCCGTGTAAACAATAGCCCGGTTTGCAAGAATTGACCCAGCTAGCAAACAATAGCTCCTACCTGTTAGAAACATTCCATACACTACTTTAGAATGGTTCATCAGTAGTATATTCCAGTCTAACCTGAACAATAATTTCTAGAGCTTATTCTGACATTCATAAAACGAAATTCAAATGAAAATTACCAAAATATGCCGTTTATAATGATATTTTGTTCAAAATATGCCATAAAACTTAAGAAAGCCTAAATATGCATTTATATGCCCAATAAAACCTGTTTAATTTTGGTTATCATGCTTGGAAACGTGTTGAAAATACAAGACTATAAGATATAATGTTAAGGGCAAAAATATGACTTCTCTTAGAAATCCGCCCCCTAGGGATTAGTAATGTGCACGTTCCTACATTTGGGCAGCATACTACTTTTTCTCAAAATGCAGAGTTGTAGTTGGTAGAACATCTTTTGAACCTAGACTCCATTGGGTAGGAGTTGACGTACTAAGAGCTACGTAGCTTGGCGTATCGTTATGAGTTTTCAAATGGGTTAAAAAACGATTTAATAATTAAGTACAAATGGCAGGTGATAACTGGATTCGAGGCTTTCTTAGCCGGTTTAAGAATCTTAGTTAACAAATTTCTGCGGGTCTTTCGCACGCTCGAGCCAAAGTAATTACTGTACAAATGAAATGGTTGCTATGCTTTACAAGGAATTTTCCATGAAGACACCCCTAGTTCCACAGTTCAACATCATTAGGATCAAACAACAGATCCAAAATCGCTCACTGTATCAGAAAATAATAAAAGTGGAGAAATTGCAGACACAGCCAGTGAGGCAAGTGACTAAAGACGATGCGAATGGGAGATGAAGTTAAGAGGACCTCAATCCTGAGGCATCGGCTTCAGGATCTACAAAAAAAACGCAAGATGGGAATATCACAGATATTGACAGTTCCTAAATTTATTACTCATCTAAAAGAGAAAAATACCAGAGTAGTAAACAAGAAGATAGCGAAAAAATAAAATGTGTTAGTTATAATCCATTTCATAGAAAGTTCATATTATTTCTATCAGTAGGCTATATTGCATGCAACATAGTCAAATTGGTGAAATATAGGTCAGAACGAGAGATCAGCTGGCATCTTGTCTTGTAACCGAGACGGCTCAGCTTTTTAAAGTCACTTCTGCACTATAATATTAAAATATAAACTTTTAATTTCGAACAGGCCACGTCCTATAGAACAGTTTAAACGATTCTAGGTTCGATAATCGGAACTGGTGGGTCCTAAATTACAGATTATAAAGTTTGCATAATTCACACGGCCGCCGTCCTGAGACGGTACGGCCGATGACCTATTAGTTTGGGAGCAAGACGCGTCCCATATGAAAGTATATTTTTACAGAATTTGGTAAAGTTCCGATGATTGGTTTCGTCATAATTTAATTCTAAGTTTTGACCATTTGAGTAGCCACCATTAAGTTTTGGTAACGATGGTGGCAGTATAGAACATGACACTCAGGTTTCCTTTGCTAGTGCTACCTCTGTTCCAAATTTCGTTCAATTCGTTTTTCGTCGTGTTTGAATTGATAGGGGAGGGTAGGAGAATACACACTCACATACACACACAGACAGCCACACACTCTCTGGTCCTGTGTAGATCTCATAAGTCTACTTTCATTTTTATTTTTTTCATAAATTGAAAGTAGGCTAAAAAAATAGGTTGGCTCAGATAAGGAGCGCATTTCTACTGAAAAGGAATCTGTTGACATCGAATATAGTTTTAGGTGTAAGGGAGTCATTTTTAAAGCCTTTTTCTGGAGCATTGCGCTGTATGGAAGTGAAATTTTAACTAATGGCGCAGCAGAAAAATGGAGAATAGAAGCGTTTGAAATGTGGTGTTACAGGAGAATGATGAAGATCAGGTGGGTAGATAAGAGTAGCAAATGAAGAGGTATTAAGACGAGTGAGAGAGGATAGATGAGTTCTTGTGACTGCTAATGAAGAGAATAGATAGGTTGGTAGGACACATACTAAGACACCCAGGAATAGCAAACTTAGTTATGGAAGGAAGGGTTGAGGACAAGAACTGTAGGGGTAGATCAAGGTTAGAATATGTCAGACAGATTGCCTTGGATGTCAGGTGTGGTCGCTATGTAGAGATGAAACGATTCGTTCAGGACAGGGAGGCATGGAGTGCTGCATAAAACCAGTCGAAAGACTGGAGACTCAACAACAAGGAACATCTCCCGAAGACATTTCCAATAACCAGAATATTGCATGCCGTGATAAATATATTTTAGTGAATTTAGTAATAGGAGTTTATAATGCACATAATATAATTCAGCAATATGCACAATAGACGTGATTTTGTATAACCGTGCAGTGCCCGGAAACATGAAAAATTAGCTAAACATATGTCGTTACACACACACACACACTTAATGGCAGTGTTATTCATTGTACCGGCCTCGTAAACCACATGTCATTTTAAAACAAGAACACGGATAAATAAAACGTCCTATGCAGAATATTTTACAGAGCGCTGGAAAATTACATGCTAGTTTTATTTTGTATAACCCGAAGGAATAAAGTGAAATGTAGTTTTACCAATGAAACTAGGGAAAGATTCGATTGTTCTCTAACACTTCTTTGCACACTGTAAGATTATTTTTTAATGTCTTTTTATAATTCTCAATAGAGTTACAGATGGATATTTAACCAAATTGTATCCTAACTTTCTGTTTGCATTTGCAAATATACAAAGTAGTTTATCATTGCTTCACTTCTCTTTGAAGTGTTATATAAGAAAGTTTATTCCTCTGCCCTAGATTTCCCATACTCCGGCCTGGATGTTCTAATCTACCGTCACTGAAGCAAGTAGGCTACTTAATATTTAACTCTCAATATTAATTTTTTTAAATTACGTAACTCTTCAAATTTAACATTATAACTTACATAAAAAGCGGCTTTATTTATTGGTGCAAGGTTCTAAGGCAGTACCTATCCACGCTGTATGAGTTCTGCTATCAACTGGGTATCTCAAGACGGCGTCAAACCTATCCTCGCTCCTGTTTTTTCCTTTGGCTGTCTCATCGCCTCATCGAACTTGTGAAGTTGCTACGAGTAGATACAAACACCAGTACTAGAGCTGCTTACTTCAGGATTGTACCAGAAGTTCCGTCCTGGCTTTATACGGCGTCTGCTGTTCTCAGCGTCTATTCATTTATCAATCAGCACTCTATTCGGGGCCTTCACCCGCTACACATCTCGAGAGTCAAGGACCTCCAGTCTGCAATATGGCTCACTCAGCCATGTGATTCTTAACTTCAAAAAATATTAATTGGCTACTTGTCGTTATGTAAAAGTGTTGTCTCGAAGCTTTTATTCAACAGCGTCACCATGGACATCTGACTTTCACCTCGAGTCAAAAGTTAAGTAACCTACAATTTGAACAATCTTCGAAAAAATTTAATCACTCACAAGCGGCCGCCATAGTGTAAAAAAAATTACGAGCCTTACAGTAGTCGCATATGTGGTGTAACATGTGACATGTTATCCCTTGTTAACAGTGAACTCTGTTGGTCATTGAAATAACTACTTGTGAAACAGCAGTGCCAAATCCTGACCGGTTCTCAGCAAATATGATATAATGAATATTTTCACCAAACAACGACAACTTGAAGATGATTTATTGTAGGAAGAATATCTTTAACGGGGTCTCCAAACCTTGAACAAAACCGTATGCGATATACATTCCATATAGCCACATGGCCGACAGTACGTCGTGGTATCAGCGCGCGTATCAATCTCCGCCATCGCGCGCGCTCATTGTTTCCGTCCCATCCATTTCCGTTTCATTGTCCCCGTTCCATCCATTTCCGTTTCATTTTTCAAAATCACCTCCACAAAAAATATACAGATACCGAGTTGAAAGTTGTTACACATCAATAACATTAAAACATATTTACAATTTGTTTTCTCTGGGCTCTGTGCTTCAGGCCGTACAAACTTTTTCATTTTGAAGCAACTCGGCAAGAATGTTCCTAACACACCTTGTGTTTTGTAAGTGTGTACGCGACATCAACCTCAGTAAATTAGCCCAATCATTATTTGTATTAAAGCAGCTAACATAGGTTCAGGCATCTGTGCCTGATTTTCTATAGGAAGTAATTTTTGATATCATTTGTCTGGAGCGTGGCGCTTTATGGAAGTGAAACTTGGACTGTTGGCGCAGCAGAAACGAGGAGAATAGAAGCATTTGAAATGTGGTGCTACAGGAGAATGATGAAGATCATATGGGTCGACAATTAAGACGAGTGGTAGAGGATAGATATTTCTGGCGATTGCTAATGAAGACAAGAGATAGATTGGTAGGACATCGACTGAGGCACCCAGGAATAGCAAACTTACAGTATTTATGGAAGGACGGGTTGAGGACAAGAATTGTAGGGGTAGACCAAGGTTATAATATGTTAAACAGATTGCCTTGGATGTAAGGTGTGATAGCTATGTAGAGATGAAACGATTAGCTCAGCACAGGGAGACATAGATAGCATCATCAAGCCAGTAAAAAGAATGATGACTCAAACCACCACATGTTTTCAGTTTGTTAACATTAAAATGTAATAGAAGTTTTAAAATACTTAACATTTCAACGATTTGATTGTACTAACAGTTCGTAACAGAGGTTTCAGTTGTTTCTTTTTGTTTTATTTCATTTTAATACAGTCAGTAAGTTTTAAGTTGGCCATGGATTCAAACTCTCTGTGGACTCTGTAGATGTGGGTTCGAACCCAACCGTCAGCATTCCTTGAAATGGTTTTCCTTGGTTTCCCATTTTTAACTCCAGCCAAATGCTGGGACGGTACCTTCTGACAACCCACGGCCGCTTCCTTCGACATATTTGCCCAGTTTCATTCATCTTTATTCATGTCATCTCTCATTGACTCCTCTCATGACGTTGGTGTCAGGAAGGGCCTCCGGCCATAAAAATATCCACCACATAGACTTTCATCCCATTTCATACTCGACCCCGTTGAAAACGGGGATGTTAAGGGGTAGACATACATATATAAGAAAAAAAATTACGAGCCTTACAGTAGTCGCATATGATGTGTAACATCCGACATGGAAGAAACCTCACGTGAAATTGTTGATACAACGGTATTTTGCACTATTATTGGCACAGATATTAATCTATTGTAAAAGGGAGTGTTTTACAGATATTGTAGTTTATAACACGGAACTCATTTTATTAGATGATTTGTAGCTTCCACCAACACTAGCCTAAATAAAGAATACGATATGGATCAACTAGATTAATAGACGCGACACCGCTCATAACCTTAAATTCCTTATAAACAGGTCCTCTTCATTCACAGACCAACACATAATTTCATATGGATTCTGTTAAAATGAGTCATATTGATATGATAAATATCGTTTAAAATGATAATCTGGTAGCAAAAATATATACCCCGTCCGGGATTCGAACCCAAGATCTCTAGATTCACAGTCATAAGCACTAACCCCACGGCTATTTCGACTACGCAAATTTTCTGCACAAGATGGTGACTTATTTCCACGTTCCAATAATACTGCATTACGGAATTAAGTTTCATTTATATTTTGTTGTTTCGATAATGTTCCTACGTGAAATTGAGTTTAAAATGCCTTATGAATAGGCCCTCTTGTGAGTGAAGAGATTGTATTCAGTAATAGTTCATGAAGGCTTGCTCAATTCTCGTATAACCACAACGATTATATTATACTGATCACTGCATTACCGTTATGTGGGTTAATATTTGAATAGCCATTGTGCAGAAGCATAATACCGGCAATGTCGACTACTCACAATGTTTGATATTAAGGCATTTTACCATTTAAATACTGATACGAAGACTTCGAACATGTACCATGTCAGTTGTTTCAATCACTTGACACCAGAGTTCGCATGAGCGTTTTCCGTTCAGTATGTCATATACATTCCACATTGCCGAGAGTACGTCATGGTATCAATTTCCGACACCGCGCGCTCATTGTTTCTCGTACCGCTGCCAGCTGGGTCTTACTTACCACTGCCCGCTGGATCGATTGATCGAGCGGGCAGTGCATACTTCCGTTTTCCACCACTGCCAGCTAGTACACTTCCTTTCGATCGATCGAGCGGGCAGTGCATACTTCCGTTCGATCTACCACTGCCAGCTCGATCGTTTCGATCCACTTCCGTCCCCAATTTTCAAAATCACTCCCACAAAACTATCCAGCAACCGAGCGGAAAGATGTTACACATCAAAAATCTTAATAGATAAGAAAAATTCTTAACATACTTATAATCTCATCGAATCACGTGTAAGGAATAAGGTGGTGCCATGTGTTTCAATGTGTCGCATGCAGACAACAGAAGCACGAACTAATAGGCGGTCTTCTACAGTGGTGTTGAGGGCGAATAGAATTAATTAAATGCGGTGTCAAGATGCCAATTAATTGCGCCTGCTCTCCGTAAGCGTCACCTCACTTATGGACGGCTGGCCTTTTACTGCAGTTACTGTTTGCTCTACAGTAAATACAGTATACATCACAATACACCATACAAATGGTTATGCAGTATGTGGATTGAAGCTCTCAATATGCCAAAGCAGACCTTCTCAAGATTATTCTCGATGATCCCAAGCTCTTTCAGGATGTTCCCCGAGCTCCGAAAATGAGGCCGTTCACTTTCCATGCATTTAAAGTTACTATAGAAAACTTGAATTGCATTAGCTCTGACCGCAAAAGCTTACGAAACAAAAATCACATTTCCCCCACACTTTTCAATATATTGTGTGTTAATTTAATAATTTAAAATATCCTTTCATCGTTACTATGCAATCGCAATGCGACACCACAGGAGTGAAGGAATGTGGTGTTAAACATTAAATTACACACTTCTTACCATTAAAACTCAGTAATATTAACACTTTCTATTTTCTAGTTATTTATTTTCTTAAAATATCTCATTATAAAGAGAGCCAATGTGTTGAAATCGAGTTATAATTACATAAAATATGCATTCAGCAACCAGCTGTTTATCATGTGTGTCCATAAGTGGTGCTACCTAGCGGCTTACAGGTGTATTGGTGCTGCACATTATCAATTGGTTTTTTTTTTTTTTTTTTTTTGAAAATCCGTTCTTCCGGTTTTGCCGAAGTGTCCATACTGTTTTACGCAAATTTGGTGGTAGACGATGGCAGGGATGTCCAGTCTTCTCGGATAATATTGCACAACATAATGTGGACTGTTGACACACGAAACACAAGAGAGAGATTGATTGATCTACAGGGCGTAACTGAATGGATTTCCCCAAATGTAAGCGCTAGCAAAGAATGGTATTTGCATTACATTAGCTAATGCGAGAGGTGTATTGTCCAAATTGGACTAAGGGTTGAGCGAGACTGTTTATTATAGTGCTACTCCACCAATTGGCAGGTGAAATGCTAAAAGAAGTCGGGGACTTCTGTTACTTAGGAAGCAAAATAACCAGTGATGTGCGAAGCAAAGAGGATATAAAAAGTAGGTTGGCGCAGGCAAGGAAAGCATTTGTGCGGAAAAGGAATCTGTTGATATCAAATATAGATTTAGGTATTGGGAAGTCATTTTAGAAAGCCTATGTCTGGAGCGTGGCACTCTATGGTTGTGAAACTTGGACTATTGGAGCAGCAGAAAAGAGGAGAATTGGAGCGTTTGAAATGTGGTGTTACAGGAGAATGGTGAAGATCAAATGGGTAGATAGGGTTACAAATGAAGAGGTATTAAGACGAGTGAGAGAGGAGAAATGTTTATGGTGACTGCTAATGAAGAGAGGAGATAGGTTGGTAGGACACATCCGAAGACACCCAGGAATAGCAAGCTTAGTTATGGAAGGAAGGGTCGAGGACAAAACCTGTAGGGGTAGGCCCAATGTTGGAATATGTTAAACAGATTGCCTCGCATATATGGTGTGGTAGCTATGTAGAGATGAAACGATTTGCTCAGGACAGGGAGGAATGGATAGCTGCATAAAAGCAGTCGGAAGACTGAAGACTCAAACAAACAAATCCACCAACAAGGTAGCCTCTATTGTTGGTCTTGTATTACGCCAGCATAGCACCAGGGAATTTCGGTCAGCGCATAAGACCACCAGGAGAAAGGATCGTTTTATGAACTGAAAAGCCTGCGCAACACCCAGAGTGTGATTGTCTAGCAACCAGATACATATGATACTTTTCTTTCAGGCCATTTCCCCTGCTCGAACCATTTTCAGATGCTTAGCGGAAGAAAATCTGGTTCCATGAAGTCAATTACCTCTCCTCCCAATGGCAGACAGCCACTGGTGTCAAAGATTGAGGTTGTGTCATGAAACAAGGGACCTGGTGAGCTCGAGATGGAACCATATCGGTTTGATTAACGAATACTGATTCTGTGTGGAAGGCGACGACTGTCGTTTTGGACTGTGACTGTGTTGGGAATCACCCACTTCGTCGACTCGTATGAATGTAACTGTGAGTCACATGATACAGCTCACGCCACGGCTTTTGTCAGTCCCGATTTCACAGTCGTACAGATGACAGTCGGTGAGCCTCAGCCATGTGGAATTGATACTGAACCCATATGCTATTGGTTGAAGGGTCGAATCCATAATTATTGGCAAAAGAAGAGGAAAAATACAGTCTTTAGAATGACTTAGAAGGATTTTACGGAGAGGACTGTTATAACGTGGCGCAATAAGAAGGGACCACGAGTCACGCGGACATGATATCATGCATGGCGCATTGATAAGGAGCCGATCATGACTATTAATAGAACGATAAAAACTTTCCACTGCGTGTAAGAGAGAGGAGGTTTCGGAAATTGACCTTACGCCGCAATAAAATGACAACCTCGCAATTGCGCAAGAATAGAAATAATTAGAAATAAGCCATTTGCGGGCATTTAATAAATGAAAGAAATACATCATGGTTGATCATTTTGGAAGAGAGATTTTTGTGTGGGGACAAAGTTTATAATATTTGCACAGGAAAGAAGTGCAAACGCAGCATTACGTAATGAGAAATTCTCCGAGACCAGAGTTGGTAGGGATAGAAAATAACCCGCAACACCCACGTATCTGAAGAGCAAAATTATTTAATATCTTGGAATTGCGCGATCGATTTTCATGATCAAGGAAACCAGTTGACGTTTAGAGATATATTTTACAAAATTATACGACAATTACTTCAAAAGTTAGTGCTGGAGAAGATGAGGATTTTATCTTTTTGTCGCCGATTTGTATAAAAACCCTGGCAGAGCCAGGAGATGCATTCAGTCTACCATAGGTGCCTGAGGGCACGGTGCTGTTTCGCAAAGGCAGTTTCAGACAGCCCAAGGGGGCGTCGCTGTGTCATAACACAACAATCCAGTTCCGTGAGCGCCGAGACGCTGCACGATGAAGCATCGACTACAAGATAAGCTACATGTAAACTCCTAGTACAGAAGAGCTGCATCAAAGTATATTCAGTTATAAAAGACGCCCGAAAGCGTAATACTGTGTCGCAAAGTATAACAAGTTAATTTAGTGAGCGCGTAAACGCTGCACACAGAAACATTTATCGTCAAAGTTCACCAGTACAGTCAAAGGTAGGCTGTGAACATGAAGAAATAACAGGCAATAGGTACTCGAATAATAGTTCAGTAAAAGACATAAAGCGTCATAAGGTTTCGAAGTACCCAAGGAAGTGAAATAAACAGTTCTATCGAAGTTAAGGAACCCGATCAGGGTAGAACGAAATAAATAACGCCTAGTGTTCCGGAAAGATAGGGACTAGAGCGTAGGACGATCAGAACTAGGAATTATAGTTCCAGGCTTTGTCTAGGCAGGCAAACGAACAAGTAAACATGGGGGAGGACTCCAATAAGCTACGAATTAAAGTAATAGCAAATTAATGCAAGGAAATTACTAGGTCACCGATAAACTATTCGAGCGGCCGTCATAGTAATACCTTAAAAACAGACTTTTATCTAGACGAACTAGTTAGCGTCTAGTACGAAACGACATCGTGCAGTAAGTAATAGAAGCCGATAGTCAAAACCCGGATTTGAAGATCAGCCGTTCCAGTGAGGTGTAGCCCGATCGAGACTTTCATCATCTGGTCAGAATAGGAAGCCGACGTTCTATAAATGCCACCCTTGGAAACGGGAAAGAAAAGAAATCACGTGTGTAAGGCGAATAATTAACGCCCAAGTGATAAAAGTGTTATGTAATGTAAATATTGTGAAAATTTTTGAGTGTAATATTTTTTGTGAATTTATATTGTGTTAAGTGAAACGAATACAAAATGGTATTCAGTGTATTCCAAGTGATTAATGTAAATATTTTCTGTGTAGTTATAAAAGTGTTATTAAGTGTAAATGTATCAATGAAAATGGCTTAGAAAGCAGTGAGTGGTCAAACATGTTTCATCGTTGGAGGATTCGGTCGCTGACCGGACAGTCATGTGAGTAACTATTTCATTATGATATGTGTTTGGGAAGATTTGCGTGTAATCCACCTAAAGAAAGAATAGGGATGTTGAATAACAGATAAAGGAATAATAGCGCGATCTGAACGATAAATTTGAGATTAAAATAATAAATATGTATGAATCCCATGGGGAATGTATTCAGTAAAATATCAGTGTAAATGACAAATGATATAAATATGAAAAAGCAAGCGTAATGATAATAATAATGATGATTACATAAATGAATGAATAAGTACGATGAATTTTATATTGAAAGTAGTAGCTTCCAAGCTCCTTTAGAGGAATTTATACATGTTATGAATACATGTTCTTTATAGCAAAATGATTGTCAAGGGAGAAGAGTAGTATATATTTGAGATGTAGATCAAACGTTGATTTGAATTTATTAATTCTCTGAAGGCAACTTGGCTAATTAATGTATAAGTGCCATGTAGCGCATTGAAGTAATTTATCACGCTAGGAATGCGTTGAAATGCTCGGTAAAACTAATTATGAGGGGCAGTTGGTCGCGATAATTGAACTATGGTAAGTCCTCAAAAGTTGTGATAGTAATCACGAGGCATTGTATTTTGTATGGTAAAAAGGGTGCTATTATGTGTATTATGAGCGCTGGTATAAGGTGAGCCCTGCCCTAAGTCGCAAAGGTATAAGTCCTCCAATTTGGGATATTGCTCCCGAGGCATTTGAAAGGATCAAACTCAGAGTCGTCCGTGTTTAAGCCCCTAAATATTTGTTGTATTATTGAATCATTCTTACCCGCCAATGAGGACACTTCATAATTACTATATGCCGAAGCCAAGAGAATAGGTTTGTTGAGCCTAAATATGTTGTTTTAAGAATCAGTATGAAAGCCTTGTCATTCAGGGAATTGCATTTAAGAACGGTTGTATGAAAGCTGAGGATAGCCCGTCTCTTGTAGAAGCGAGACTGTGAAGTCTCTGTCTCCCGGCAATAAATCACGCTAAGTAGTCAAGGCCAGACCCTTACCATTGATGTATCACGGTAGGTCGGGAAACGGTCTGTTTGAGTTATAATACACAGGAGTGTTTAGAGTTTGTTTTAACGACCCGGTCTTGGAACCGAGGTCCCTTTATATAAATATTACCGCTTGCAGAGTTCAGATCGTTGCTTTCTTATAATATAATGGTCTTTTAAGACTAATAATGATAAATCCTTTGTACGACTGTGAAACCGAGGCTCACCGGTCAAAACCCGTGGTGTGAACTGTACAATATGGAGTTTGTTTGCGACACTTCACGACCGTCCTTCGTCATGTATTTAGGCGGTCAAACCTTATACTACATGTGACTTTTATATGTAGTGTTTACTCCATTTACATTATCCTTTCCGCACGTACAAGTCTCCTTACATTCATACATATTAAGTTACTTGCCACGGTGGGTGAGTGGTAAACGTGTCGGATTACCAACCCCAAGCTTGCAGGTTCGCCCCTGGCCGTGGTAAGTGATTTTTTGAAAGGCTTCAAAAATCACGACATGGATGTCATACGTTGCTGGCATGTTAAAGAACCCATTTGAATCCAGTAGGCCGTGTTCAATGGCAAAATTAATCTCGGGAATTTCTGCCAAGACAAAGTTCCTCCATTCTCTACTAGAAAGCGCTGTAGTGTCAAGGAGCTTAGATATCTAACCTCCTTGACTTTCGTAGCGTTGAAAGGAATGACGAAATTCGACATGCAAGCTATCCCCTGGGTGTCAATTAACAAAGCTTGCACTCGGCACCCGAGGCCATACGATATTATATTATTATAGTTGCAATCACTTCATTCAAATCCCTCTTGATGCGTTATTTCTTCTGTCTATGATTGCTCAACAAATTTATAACACCTTCAATTTATTGTTTATTATATTGATACATGTCACTAAAGTCTAGATTCAAGTATTTACAGTATTTCAGCTGTGTGTTCCTGCCTATTGCCATCTCATATCTGCTCGCCTGTCCTTGTTATCGAGTTCTCCAGATGGCGCACATATCAATACTTATATTCATGTTTTATTCAGGAACAGAATCAGAGTGTTGGGAGTTTGGAAAGAAAACACAATGAGAGGTGTCAGAGCCGGCTGTGACATGTGTTTATTAAACTTCATCCCAAGAGTGGTCGCTTCAAAAGTGAGCCGCAGTGTCGCTCCTGTATGATATGCAAACCAACGTGCATAGATGTCTATCAGACAACATACCACAGAGACCGAGTCTTTCAACATGGTATGATTGTAATAACTCTGACCAGATTATAATCAATATGACTCGTTTCCTTAGTACGAGTGATTCGGCCACAAGTATTCCATTAAAATCTCGTGTATCCTATAATCCACGAACAGCAACTGAATAACGTTGACACATTCAAATTGACGATATATTTTATAAAATATCCAACAACCTCCTCCTCCTCCTTCTCCTATTGCAATACATGTTTTTGTTGCACACATTTTATCGTCAATAGGCACTTACTGATATCGCGCCAGGAGATGACAGTCAGGTTTGAACAGCAGTTGTATTCCCGCTCACTGCGCATCGCGCATTCCAAAAACATTAAGTTGGTCACTGTTTCCATTACTGTAAACTCAAAGGCTTGTAAGAATATCGACAGTAGTAAGGAAGGTAAAAATACACACATACGTGAAGCCCGATAGCAAATTATCATGCAGGAAGTAGCAGCAACTGACTGCCAGCCGATATATTTAAGTTTGGAATAGGCGGGCCTCGCATGCGTACTGCAAGACCCCCTTACCCCGTCACAGAGTGCTGGACTGCCATCTCTTGGCGCGATGAGTGTACGTTAATATAACTATATCGTGTCTATGTGATCATTCACTCCAACTCCTACGTGTTCCATACCATAGCAGTACATTTCATGTTCCTTGTATATGACGATGCATATCTGTCGTCAGTTAACCCTTTCATCGAGACTGCCTGATCAGTTACTAGATATGGTTGGAGTGGTTCAATTTGTGCCTCACCACACCACCCTGTATGTATAGGGCTGAGAGCGATTTGTCATATTATTGTCGACACACCCGGAATAAATCTTCTTCCCTAGTGATATTAACGACTCCTTTCTCTGCTGCAGGCTCGAAAGGGAATTTCCCCACCAGATCCCACAAGTTAACATCGCCTGGTCTCGAACGAAATTACAAACTTATACAGATCCAATCTCAACTGTAATCATGTTTGACTCTGTTATGAATCTGACACGACCGTACAGTATATTGAGCATCCTGCTACTCTATCTATATTCCTCCCAAGAGCAAACAACTTTCAGAACATGGGTTGGCTTCCACGGGGCTCGTATTGAGTCTGGCTTGCTTCCACTCACTTGTACCAAGCTCCCTTCTTTCAGTTTCTTTCTTTTTTTTTTTTTGTCAACCACCTTATTATTTTCTGACCCCGACGGTTTTGTAGAATCCGAGGCCCAGGGGAACTTGCATTATTTTACTTTTCAGGGTTCTCCTCTTCTCTGTTCTCTTCTCCTCCCTTTTCCCGTTGCCGTTTTGCTTCCAGAGGCCGATAATCTTTCTTTTTAACTTCTTCAAGTTAGTTGTAGTAATACTGAAAATAGGATGGTGGCTAGGCGTGCTATTAAAGCATATAAATTAGTAGCTCACAATGTTAATGCACAATTAAGGCGAAACTTTGAAGTAGGCCTAAAGGAATATTATACAAGAGGCGTCAGTAGCGTTAGTGCTAAATTTACCACACTGTATATAGCACGCAGTGGCCATCCTGAATTTTCATTATTTGAAAATATATCATTTTGTATGTTTCAGAAATAAATTACATAAAATCGTGATGAGGTAAAAACTGTATGGAGTATCGAATGCCCCAAGCAAAATAACAAGTTTTATAGACTAGATGGGCAGATGACCACGCTGTTATGCCCCACAAAACATCAATAACTACGGTTAGTAATTTTACGACTAGGCATTCGTTCTGACTGACTTTCAAATTATGAAGATCAGATGGGTAGGTAAGAGTAACAAATGAAGACGTATTAATACGAGTGAGAGAGGAGGGATGTTTTTGACGACTCATTGTGGTAGGATACGTACTAAGACACCCAAGAATAGCAAACTTAGTTATGGAAGGAAGGGTCAAGGTCAGGAACGAAGGTTAGAATATGTTAAACAGATTGCCTCTGATGTAAGGTGTGGTAGCTATGTATAGATGAAACGATTATCTCAGGACAAGGAGGCATGGAGAACTGCATCAAACTAGTCCAAAAACTGAAGACTCAAACAACAAACATTCTGGGGACAACGTGTCTTAACAATATAAAGCAATTGAATAAAAAATTACGATATCTCGTCCATTCAAGAGACGCCAGGGTGTTATAATTTTCCTCTAAAATATATATTTAACCTTGAGTGCCAAACAACTCTGTCGAAATTGGATCTTGCAACCTCTGGTATTAGTACAATAACAACTAACCCAAGACACCTACAGATTTCTCTAATTTAGAACCTTAAAACAATTATAAGCAAACTATATTCTTATATGTTTTTTTAAATTTTAGATAATAATTAAATTGTAACAGATTTGGTTTTTAAAGAAATATTACATTATATTTTAACAATTTATTCTAATTAGACAGTACTTTTTAATATAATTAACAATATTTTAACAGACTATTTAATTTTTGAAGATAAGTGTAAAGAAAAAAATGTATAGTGAATATTTTATTTCTAATTTTCATCTCTTTTTTCATAGAATGTTAATGTTAGATTGATGCTCTCAGTTTAACATTTTTATCTTTAGTACCGTATAACTGAAGAAGTTAACCGAAACTGGTATTACATTATAACTTTCAATACAGTAATGACTTTAACGTGGATTACCGTTTATTTAGTAATTCATTAGGTAACATTTTAATTATGTATTTCATATTATATAAAATCATTATGATCATCTACGAAGCTCCAAGAAAGGAATCGTGAATGATCATCAAAGTAATCACACAGTATTCATGGACCTATTTGCTTTCGAAGTAATCAGTACGAGATATGGAGACGTGATTACAAAGGCAATTCAAAGTCCTATTAAAATGCAAATTCAACAATAAAATAATGTATGGGGCATTTGCAAAGTCGCCAATGGGAAGAAAGTTTTGTACTACATAAGTACCAATAAACGGACATATTTCTATCCAGTGTATAATATCCACCAACGTTATACACTTATCCTTGATTTGCAAAGAAGACGCGTGGAGTGGGGATTGTTGGCATTGTTTTCATTTACTTTATTTGCAGAATGAGGTTCCCCGGTGGAAAATTGTACAAATGAAGAATTACCAACAACAATATCAAATACAATATACACAAGTCGTGATTTGGGAACGATAGTAATTACTAGGGCTCGGAGTTTTAGGTAAATAAATATTCATTTATGTAAATACATATTTTAAGCATTTTTCTATAAATACATAAATTCCTATTTTTCACTTATCAGCACATAAAAATGCATAATATTTACATTTTTTTATCAGTAAGTTATGCTAGATCTTGCAGTTTATTGCATTTTTGTTCTGTGTTCCTCACTCACATGCAGTTCATTTCTGGAACCTAAAGTAAAAGCAACTGCAAGTTATCGTCTGCAGCAGTATGTTGCAGAATTTAAAGACAATTTTACGACCGATGGGGGCGTTCTGTTCTGCCTACCATGTGGGAAGACAATCAAGGCTGAATAGCGATCTCAAGTTACACAACACATCGATGGCAAGAAACATATTGCCGCAGTTTCGCTTCTTCAGAAGAAGTGTTTCGCGGTAATCGTCGGTCATTTGTGATGGACAACCTGAAGATGTATCTCGTTGTGTATTGTAATGCTTCAGTAGTCAGTGAGGCATAGCATAAATTGCATTCGTGAGTACTGCATATTGTTTATATTCACTAAAACTAAATTATAAATAAATATTTTTACTTTTTTGTCACATATTTCAGGTATTTTTAGTACATAAGAAATAAATATTTCCCCGATTGTTAGCACCTAAAAATCCGAGCCCTAGTAATTACATCGTAGCATTTACACAAAATTTCAGCCTTGTCTTAAACAAGGGGAAAGGATATAATACTGTGAGTTTCAATTATCAATATCACGACTAATGATAGAATGTACGCTGTGGTTGACCTTGACTTTATGTGGATGATCAACCCTGCTCAGGTAGGTGCGATTTCGCAGACGTTAGCTTACTTCTCCCCATGCTGGCCGATTAGTGTAAGTGTTTAGCATAGCGTGCAGTATCATTCGGGTTACACCACTTCTATGATTAAAATCGCGGAGAACAAACCTAACAGCCTTCCTTTGTACCATCTCCAGCATATTTACGAGCCCTTCTTGATGTGGTTCCCAGACCGCTCAGCCTTATTTCAAGATTGGCCACACCACGGTCAAATATCCTAATTCTTTTGCGGTAGAACTACTGCCTTTTAACACCCTCATTACAAAATGAAATGATTTGTACGCTCTGGAGAAGACACATCCCATATAGGTACTCCACATTTTATCATTCCTTACATGGATGCCCAAGTATTTGCGCGAGTAGTTTTCTACAAGTATTTCCGAGTCTGTATTATATTCATAATCATGCCTTCACCCTCTCCCTCTTCTCATGAGACTACATTTACTCGTATTTAACTTCATTTTGTTGTCAACCGCCCATTTATCGACCAGGTTGAGGTCCGTTTGTAACTGAGCGTTGTGTTGTGAGGTATACATTTTTCAGCATATTACACAATCACTCACTCACTTCGAATCCCACACTACTCTGTTGTTGAGGATTGTTTCAGTTGGCAGTTGGGTTTCCTCTCCGTACATTGGGTGCCAGATTGCTGTCGCCCACAAGCAGTTCATTATCCATATTCTGATAGTGGAGGGCGTCAGATGGCAGGGGGAAAAGAACAAGGCACCTGTCCTCTCCATTTTACTTGGCTCAGTCATTTTGCTGACGTCACTGTTTCATGAATTAGCTGTCACCGACGTCTGCACTAAACTTGGCAAAATATCCATGCACATATACTCTCAATGACCATGAAGCATGATGTTCCAACCGTCAAACCCTCAACCCTCAAATTTCTTCGGAGATCAGGGAATCGAACCCCAGGACTTCGGATCTGGAGTCTCAATATGAAACCGAAGACCACAGACGGCGGTGTTCACTTCAAATATTGGTGTTTTTTTTTTCTTACTTCATCAAGGGCCTTGGCACATCGTCGTCCTCAGCACCGTTTACCTGAGTTTGTGTACTGAATTGCTTTAATAACCTGTGTCTCTGCAGTAACTGTATTAGTATGTGTAATTATTACGGTGCGGTATTGGAGTAGGTGCCCTAGGACTTAAATATTTCTGTCGTAGTTCATTCTTTAGGGGTTTTGCGGCATCGTGATCATGTAACCCCGTGTACTTGGGTGTGTGTCGAAATTGTCTGATAACCTGTCACTGTAATGTCTGTACTAGTGTGTGTATTTGTAATTGAGGTAAGATTTGGAAAGGAAGCGACCGTGGCCTTACGTTAGGTACCATCCCGGCATATGCCTGGAGTAGAAGTGGGAAACAACGGAAACCCACTTCCAGGATAGCCGAGGTAGGAATCAAACCCGCCTCTTCTCAGTTTAGCCTCATGAGACCGAGTGAACTCCGTTCCTGAGTGTATCTAAATCCAGAAATAAAATTTCTTGACATAACCGGGAATCAAAACCGGGCCTCCGCGGTGACAGCCAAGAATGTTAGCCACTATTCAACGAAGTGGACAAACGGGACTTCATTCTTTTTTCATGTGTCTTCATCTTCATGTTAGGCGTGGAATATAGTCTATTATGGAGGACGAACAACGTAAATATGGCACAATTTCAGATCAGTAGTAAGTATTAATAATCCGTAGAAGAAACATTCTCAGGATGGCCGGACGTCCTGCTTCCCAGTCGTGCAGTTAACGCTCGGCTACGCAGCTAGGATTTTTCAAATAACCCGAAGATATTTGAGGTGAATAACTTCGATGGCTACATTTTTAAAGTCAGGTCTCCGTCCAGAGAGGAAACTAAGGGGGAAATATTTCATACAATACAGATGTTTATCAGAAATAAAGTCTCGCTACATTTCATTTTAAATTTAATTTCGTCTCCGAATGCTGTTGTGTTCGCAAATTTCCTCTACTAGTATTTCTTCATATTACTCTTATTTGATGAGCACAATTCCGTGAAGTCGTACTTCTTTGTTTAACATCTAATTCTCTTTCAGAACAGTTGATCTCCGTCGCCAAATATATTATTACCTATCTAAGATCTCGTTTTCTCATTCTGATAGAGTTTCTTCTTTCCATTTGGTTCTCATCGTAACTTAATCTTTATCTTCAGTGAACAGTGAAATCTTATTTCTGCGCACTAAAATAACCGGGCAAGTCTTCTTCTCTGCTTTATAATTATAAGGCCTGCAATATCTGTTTTTCACATTTCCATCATAATATTATACTTGCCTAGTAGCCAGTATTGAACGTTTATATTGAGCAATTGGAAAATTTAAATGCGTTAAATGTGTGACAAAAGACACCATATGTGAAAATCAAGTTATAAAAGTTATCGTCTCTCTATAAAGTTAATAGTTTAATATGTAAATGAATAAAGGTGCATGTTTTATGTTGAAATTATGTCTGTATGCATTATCTTCCATATGGTATGTAAGATGTGTCAAGCTTCTGTTGGCTATCGAGTATGAACATAAATAAATACGGATCACAACATGAGTCATCCTGGATTAAGAAAGTGTTCAGTTGACGAAGCCTGAATCGTGTCTTGGACTAGCTTCTTTTTCCAGTAACGAAGCATGGTCCATGTATTTACATTATTATTAATATTATTATTATTATTATTTTAACAACGTTTTGCTAAACTAAAGAGCGTGATTGAACCCATCAAACAAACAATTAAAAATTCCACAGCCTGCTTACAGTCACCCGACCGGGTCAGGAAGGGAATGAATGAAGCCCCCTTCTTGCGGCGAGGATATGAACTGTGCCAGCTGCCGAATCCTGTCGCACTCCCCTGGGGCAATGATTAAATGAAGGACAGATGAATGAAACGATAGTGGCGAGTGTTGCTGGAATTAATCAAACAGACAGACAATACACAACGAAAATATACCTCAAGTTAATAAATGTATTGTTAATGTTTTCCAATGTACCTGGTTATGCCACATTATGGCCTTCATCAGAAAATTTAATTAATATTGACAAATAAAAACAAAAACTTAAGTTTCAAGCTTGTTGAAAACGATTGTTCTACCTTGATCACCTTATCTAAGTGTTTCTAATAATTGTCAACAAGTAAAAATAAATTTATAAAAAAGTGAGGTTCAATACCATTTCTAAAATGTTAACTATCTAAATGATTCAAAAATAGTCAAAAATAATATAAGCACATCTGTTGCAAATTTTGATACATATGAAAAAAAAATCTTCAAAAGCAGCTCGTTGTAGGAAATGCCAATGCTGTGGAACCGATGTATAAGTACAGTGTAAAATTTTGTCTTTTGAGGTTTGAATAAAGAATATTTTTTGTCGTATGTAAACGCAATATCTTATCAAATATTAACCATTAAAACATTATTTTTAATTATCAATTCCTCAGACATGTGATTATAAAGTGATATTTTCAAGGAGAAAGGGGGAAATGGAAAGAAGAAAGAGGGTAAGAAATGACCTCAGGGCTCGAAGAATGAGGACTGAGGTACTTGGAAAGAAGGAGAGCCATGAATGACATGAAGGAAATGTTAAGAGAATAATATTAATAATAATAATAATAATAATAATAATGTAATTTGTTTTACGTCCCTTTTAACTAATGCGGCTTTTAGAGACGCCGGGGTGCTGGAATATCGCCCCAAAGGGGATCTTCAACGTACCAGTAAATCTATCGGCACGGTTCCGTCGCATTTGCTCTCCCTCAAATGCCAGCCTACTACGCCAAGATTCGATCCTGCAACCTTGAGAACAGCAGGCGAGAACTTTACCGCTGAGCCACCAAGGAAGGAAAGAGGAGAGAGTCGACTCCAAACGCAATGGAAAAATGAAAAAGACCCATCTCAGAAATCTCTCGTGGTCAGCCTCTCTTGATCTCACCAGCCGTGAACCCTTGAAGGTGTAGCACTAGCCAGGGTTCACCAGAAGTGGTGGGGCTACACACACCCTGCCTCCTTCAGGGCCTTGAGCAGGAGATACCAGGAAAAGAAAAGAAGAGGTCTGACCCCTCGAAGATTGAGGGAATCTCGAAAGATGAGACAAGGACCAATCAAGGCGGGAAAGTGAAAGACTCCCTAGACCTCGAATAATTTCATACCGACGGGGTCGGAAGATAGCAAGAGTTGACCACAAAGGTCGACAGGAAATATGCCAGAGAGGAGCCCAACGCAATTAAGTTGTTGCTGTTGCTTCTTTTAGGGACTTTGAGACATCGTGGTCATGTAGTCCCGTGTAGTTGAATGTATATAGAACTTTTCTAATAACCTGCATCACTGTTATGTCTGTAATACAGTAGTGTGTGTATTTGTAATCGAGGTATGATTTGCGTAAGAAGCGGCCGTGGCCTTACATTAGGTACCATCCCGGCATTTGCCTGGAGAAAAGTGGGAAACCACAGAAACCACTTCCAAGATGGTTCAGGTAGTAATTTAACCTGCCTTACTTTTGCCTTACGAGGCTGAGTGTACTCCGCCTCAGCCCTCAGACCAGAATTAAATTCTTTAGCAGAGCCGGAAATCGAACCCGGGCCTCTGCAGTGGCTGCCAAGAATGCTAGCCACTACGCACCGAGGTGGACTGCACAAGTAATTTTAGGGAATATCAAATTCAGCTGGAGGTCCCGTGGTCGCCAACCCACGTCCCACTAGTCGTGAGGCCCTGAAGGGAAATATTGCATTGCTGTAGCGTATATCATTCTCCAACAAGGAAAGCAGTGGGGAGCAATACGACTCTCGTCTATGGTAATTATGATGAAGTGAAAAGGCGCTGAAGAAAGTTACGACGCCGTTGCCCTAGTTAGTAATTTAATTTTTCAGTCCTCCGGGGTATTAGTGAAAGACTGTTAAGGAAAAGAGACAATGCCAAAGGGTTATAATTAGCCTGCTACTTTGTTTAACTCGAAGAGTGCTTGCCAAATTCTAGACGTGTTTCCATTTAATTACGCTCTGTTACGTCTGCTCACGCAATCCACAGAGGAACGCTCGGCAAAGCAAGGACGTGTGTCTTATTTTGATATGCATACATTAATACTGTAAAACTAGACAGTAATGTGTGTGTGTGTGTGTGTGTGTGTGTGTGTGCATATACCGGGTCAATCGGCTGTCCCTAATAATATTGCTTTATGCAACCCAACTAACGCGTGTTTATCAGGAAGGTCGATTGTACATCAGGAGGAAAATAACAGTGTTCAGAATTGTTTGCAGGATGTGCTTTTTGATGTGTAATACCTTTCCACTCGGTTGCTGGATTTGTTGTGTGAGTGATTTTGAAAAATGGGACGGAAGTGGATCGGACGGAAGTGTGTAAGACGCACTGCCATGTGGAATGTATATCACATACGGATTACTTCAAGGTTTGGAGGCGCCATCTATACTAATATAATAAGGCTGAAGAGTTTGTGGGTTTGTGTGTTTATGTGATTAAACGCGCTAATCACTGGGACTACCAATCGGATTCGAAAAATTATTTTTGTATATGATAGCCTGATTCAAGAGGAATAGTTTAGGCTATGTAAAATTTCGGACAGACCACTCCATTCCCTGCATTTAGGCCCTTTTGCACAAGTCTACACCGTTCCACCGATCTAATAACTTGACGGACATATTGTCGCTAGGCGACAACGAGTATCACTGTATCATGATAGTCAACGCCGCACCATTGATGGACAGGTTGTCACTAGGCAACAACGATTTACTCTGTATCATGATCGTCCGGTAAAATTTGCTAAAGGACACATGGGAAAACTGACCGATTGACAATCAAGGATTTTATTGGACAGTAGTATTCTCTATGCTATCGTATGCACAGTTAATATTTCATTTTCGGGGCTTAAGACATCGTGGTCATGTTGCCCAGTGTACATGGGTGTGTGTGTAGGATTTATGTGTTAACTTGCGTTATTGTAATTGTTGCACTAGCATGTGTAATCTTATATATAACAAGTAGTTCCGTGAAGAACTATGTAGCCTATTTTCATATATCCTACTTATGTTAATTGCCTCTATCTACATACAAAATTTCAGTATGATTGCTGTAATAGATTCGTAGATATTGAGAACCGACTAAATATTTCGGATGGTCGCCATGTTGGATTTTATAAATGAAGGTCCTAGAGTTATGTACTATTACATGAAGATTATTGTGTACGTGTAGCATTCAAACTTCAATCGCATGATTGGGACACAAGAAGTAAAAAAGACATTTTAAAATTTCGCACAGCTGTCATCTTGTGGTTATGGAAACAATTGAAAAAAAATAGATGCCAGTGGATTAACATTCGTATAAGGATTTTCTGTACCAAGTTTCACTGCACTCGGATGGTTAAATTGCGAGAAACGTCCTTGTGCATATTTATACTTCGCATCGCCGCCATGTTGGATATGTGATTACCAGGTTATTTAAAGTCATATAGGTGAATTTAAGTTCATAGCCGCTATGAACATAAAAAATCCAGTTTGATTGCTATAATAGATTCGTAGATATTCAGAGCCGTCTAAATATTTCGGATGATAGCCATGTTGGATTGTTAAATGTATAGGCTATAGAGTCATGTACCATTAAAGGAAAATTATTTCGTATGTTCACCATTCAAACTTACACTTTGATCGCATGATTACGACACAAGAAATAAAAACTTAATTTTAAAATTCGCAAAGCCACCATCTTGAGGTTATGTAAACAATTGAACTAAATTAGATACCAGTGCATTACAATGGGTATAAACATTTCCTGTACCAGATTTCATTGCGTTTGGAACATTAAATCGCGAGAAAGGTCTATTTAAAATTTTCAAAATCGCTTGGCCGCCATATTCGTTTCGTAGTTAACCGGTTTTTGAAAGTCTTATAGATAAACTTCCAGTAGTGCCCTTTATCTCCGTACAAAATTTCAGGGTGATACCGCTAATAGATTCAGAGATATAGAATGCCAGTGAAATATTTCGCACATCCGCCATCTTGTGGTTATGTAAGCAATTGAACGAAGTTAGATGTCGGTGCATTACAATGTGTATAAACATATACTGTACCACGTTTTATTTCGTTTGGTTGGAAAATCGCGAGAAACGTCTATTTAAATGTGGCAAATTCGCGTGGCCGCCATGTTGGTTTTGTAGTTACCAGGTTTTCAAAAGTCACATAGGTGACCTTCTAGTATTTCCCTTTATCACCGTAAAAAATTCCAGGGTGATGTCGGGAATAGTTCCGGAGATATTGAATGCTGGTGAAATATTTCGCACATCCACCATGTTGGATTGGTGAGACGTAACAAAATTTGAAGGGCACGGACGGGGTCTCCCGGAATAGTGCTATGAACTTACCGAGTTTCATTGAAATCGCTCCAGCCGTTTAGAATTTATTAGGGACACACACACACACACACCTCACACACACACACACACACACACACACGCACACACACACACACACACACACACAAAAGGTGATCTCAAAAGCCTATTTTTAGCCTACTTTCGATTTTTGCAAAAAATGAAAGTAGAATTATGAGATCAACACAGGGCGAAAAAAGTGTGTGTGTGTGTGTGTATGTGTGTGTGTGTATGTGTGTGAGTGTGAGTGTGAGTGTGTGTGTGTGTGTGAGTGTGTGTGTGTGTGAGTGTGTGTGCACTCTGAATGTCTGTCCCCCCCTATCAATTCGAACACTGTGAATGCGAATTGAACGAAATTTGGTACAAAGGTAGCACTAGCAAAGGACACCTCAGTGTCATGTTTTATATCGCCGCCATCTTGACGGAAACGTAATGGCGGCCACACAAATGTTCAAAGCTTAAATCAAATTATGATTAACCTAATCATCCGATCTCTACCAGATTTTGCAACAACATACCCTTATAGAGGAAGCATCCTTTGACCAAATGAATAGGTCATTAGCCTAATAGTTTGCGGATGGCGCCCATCTTTGTGTGAAAATCAATTCCCCCTATTAATTCAAACACGGTGAAACCGAATGGAACGAAATTTGGTACAGAGGTAGGACTAGCAAAGGGCACCTCAGTGTCATGTTTTATATCACCGCTATCTTGATGGAAACGTAATCGCGGCCACCCAAATGTTAAAAGCTAAAATGTAATTACGACCAACCTAATAATCTAGTCTCTACCAAATTTTGCAACACCATATCTTTGTGTGGGAAACATACTTTGACCAAACTGCAAGAACATCAGCCCAATAGTTTACAGATGGTGGCCAAGTATGTGTGCAAATCGATTCTCCCTATCAATTCATACACGGTGAAACCGAATTGAACGAAATTTGGTACAGAGGTAGCACTGGCAAAGGGCACCTCATATTCATGTTTAATATCCCTATAGCACGTTGTATTTCAACAAGCTACTACAACCAACATTCAATCATATTCCTTGAAAAGGACAAAGAGTTATAACAATACCCATGCATTTAGGAGAAAGTAGGCTATATGTTCTTTACTGAACATCTTGTTTCAAAATTGAAAATAGGCAAAAATGAATTGCTGTTCGTTAGTCTCGCTAAAACTCGAGAACGGCTGGACCGATTTGGCTAATTTTGGTCTTGAATTATTTGTGGAAGTCCAGAGAAGGTTTAAAAGGTGAATAAACATGAAAGTTGTAGCGCACGAGTAGATTTAACAAATGAGCGACGGCAGCCGAATCGTTTAAACAAAGTCCCGTATGCGTTCATGTACCATTCATCCGATTGCTATGAAACTTTGGTGAATTGTTGTGCACCCTCCAGGAAAGGTTTCTGACTTAGTAAATCCTTTTTGCAATAGGTAGCGCACGAGTAGATTCAACAAATGAGTAACGGCGGGCGTATCGTTTAAAAAAGTTCCGTATGCGTTCATATACCATGTATGGGATGGCTATGAAATTTGGTGAAATGTTGTTTCCACTCGCGCGAAGATTTCTGATTTAGTAAATCCATTTTACAACATTGTAGCGCATGAGTAGTTTCAACTAATGAGCGACAGCGCGTGAATCGTTTCAACCAAGTCCCGTATGCGTTCATATACCATTCATCCGATTGTGATAAAACTTTGGTGAGTTGAGTACAGTCCTGCGAATGTGTATGAATTAGTAAATCCGTTTTTCAATGGGTGGCGCACAAGTAGATTCAACAAATGAGTGACGGCGCGCGAATCGTTTATACAAAATTCCGCATGTGTTCATATGCCATTCATTCGATTGCGATGAAACTTTGGTGAGTTGTTGAGCTCGCTCCCATGATTTTTGTTTGAGATAGTAAATAAATTTTACATTCGTTTAGAGGTGGTTAACGAAAAAAATAAAAAAATTGGGAATCCAAAAGCACTTCAACAAACAAAGTTACAACGCCAACACTTTCTTTGAATGGCATTGCAACGCATGCCGAGTACAGCTTGTCTATTATATAAAACGAAGTGTCCTGACTGACTGACTGACTGACTGACTGACTGACTGATTCACTGACTCATCATTGACCATCCAAAACCATTAAAGTTAGAAACATGAAATTTTGGTGATATGTTCGTTGTAAGTCGAAAACGCCCACTAAGGAAGGATTTTTGGATATTCAGGTTCTAAAAGGGGTGTTAAAGGGGTAGACCTGCATTTCATTGAAAAACAATATCTCCCGATTGGTTTCATTGGGAGATGAGATACTCGGCATATACACTCATCATTAAAAATAAGAAGACATATGTCTGAGGGTTTTTCGATGTAGTGTATATTTAGGGGATAAAAGTGATTCCTAACAGAGTGTGTATCTCTTTAACGACATAAGCGAGGAGTTTGAAACTCAGCGGAAATAATCAGCTTAAAAATGAGTAGGTGTTCGACCGTTTCTTCATAAATCCAATTTAAGGGGCCCATGGGCAGGGGTGAAATTCTGGGGAGAAAAAAAAGGAAAGAAAGTGTCCTAACTGATTGACTGACTCACCCACTCATCAAACTCAGGGGGAAAACTGTTAAAATATGTAAATAGGTGTTAGACAGTTTTTTGTTCATAAATCCAATTTAAGGGGTTCATGGGGAGGGGTGACATTCTGAAAAATAAATGAAAGACAATGTCCTGACTCATTCACTCACTCATCATCGCCCAGCCAAAATTATTGAAGTTAGAAACATGACAATTTGGAGAAATTATGTTCGTTGTATGTCAAAAATGTCCACTAAGGAGGGATTTTTGGATATTCAGGTTTTAAAGTTGTCTTAAGGGGGTTAAACCTGCATTTCATTGAATAACAATATCTCACGAGTGGTTTCATTTGTGGATGTGCTACTCGGCATATAAACTAATCATTAAAAACAAGATGTTCAGTAAATAACATATAGCCTACTTTCTCCTAAATGCATGGGTATTGTTATAACCCTTTGTCCTTTTCAAGGAGTATGATTGAATGTTGGTTGTAGTAGCTTGTTGAAATACAACGTGCTATAGGGATATTAAACATGAATATGAGGTGCCCTTTGCTAGTGCTACCTCTGTACCAAATTTCGTTCAATTCGGTTTCACCGTGTTTGAATTGATAGGGGGAATCGATTTGCACACATACTTGGCCAACATCTGCAAACTATTGGGCTGATGTTCTTGCAGTCTGGTCAGAATATGTTTCCCACATAAAGATATGATGTTGCACAACTTGGTAGAGACTAGATTATTAGGTTGGTCGTAAATACATTTTAGCTTTTAACATTTGGGTGGCCGCGATTACGTTTCCGTCAAGATAGCGGTGATATAAAACATGACACTGAGGTGCCCTTTGCTAGTGCTACCTCTGTACCAAATTTCGTTCATTCGGTTCCACCGTGTTCGAATTAATAGGGGGAATCAATTTTGACATAAAGATGGCCGCCATCCGCAAACTGTTAGGCTAATGACCTATTAGATTGGTCAAAGGATGCTCCCTCCATAAGGGTATTATGTTGCAAAGTTTGGTAGAGATCGGATGGTTATGTTAGTCGTAATTTGATTTAAGCTTTAAACATTTGTGTGGCCGCCATTACGTTTCTGTCAATATGGCGGCGATATTAATCATGACACTGAGATGCCCTTTGCTAGTGCTATCTCTGTACCAAATTTCGTTCCATTCGGTTTCACCGTGTTTGAATTAATAGAGGGAATCGATTCTGACACAAAGATGGCCGCCATCCGCAAACTATTAGGCGAATGACCTATTAGAATGGTCAAAGGATGCTCCCTCCATAAAGGTATGCAGTTGCAAAATTTGGTAGAGATCGGATGATTAGGTTAATCGTAATTTGATTTAAGATTTGAACATTCGTGTGGCCGCCATTACGTTTCAGTCAAGATGGCGGCGATATAAAACATGACACTGAGGTGCCCTTTGCTAGTGCTACCTCTGTACCAAATTTCGTTCCATTCGGTTCCACCGTGTTCGAATTAATAGGGGGAATCAATTTTGACATAAAGATGGCCGCCATCCGCAAACTTTTAGGCTAATAACATATTAGATTAGTCAAAGGATGCTCCCTCCATAAAGGTATGTTGTTGCAAAGTTTGGTAGAGATCGGATGGTTATGTTAGTCGTAATTTAACTTAAGCTTTGAACATTTGTGTGGCCGCCATTACGTTTCTGTCAATATGGCGGCGATACAAAACATGACACTGAGATGCTCTTTTCTTGTGCTACCTCTGTACCAAATTTCGTTCCATTCGGTTTCACCGTGTTTGAATTAATAGGGGGAATTTATTTTCACACAAAGATGGCCGCCATCCGCAAACTATTAGGCTAATGACCTATTCATTTGGTCAAAATATGCTTCCTCTATAAGGGTATGTTGCTGCAAAATTTGATAGAGATCGGATGATTAGGTTAATCGTAATTTGATTTAAGCTTTGAACATTTGTGTGGCCGCCATTACGTTTCCGTCAAGATGGCGGCGATATAAAACATGACACTGAGGTGGCTTTTGTTAGTACTACCTCTGTACCAAATTTCGTTCCATTCGGTTCCACCGTGTTCGAATTAATAGGGGATATCAATTTTGACATAAAGATGGCCGCCATCCGCAAACTATTAGGCTAATAACCTATTAGATTGGTCAAAGGATGCTCCCTCCATAAAGGTATGTTGTTGCAAAGTTTGGTAGAGATCGGATGGTTATGTTAGTCGTAATTTAACTTAAGCTTTGAACATTTGTGTGGCCGCCATTACGTTTCCGTCAAGATGGCGGCGATATAAAACATGACACTGAGGTGTCCTTTGCTAGTGCTACCTTTGTACCAAATTTCGTTCAATTCGCATTCACCGTGTTCGAATTGATAGGGGGGGACAGACATTCAGAGTACACACGCTCACACACACACACACAGACTCACACACACACACACACACACACACACACACACACACACACACACACACACACACACACACACACACACTGACAGACACACTTTTTTTCGCCCTGTGTTGATCTCATAAGTCTACTTTCATTTTTTGCAAAAATCGAAAGTAGGCTAATAAGCGGACATACGTCTAAGTGTTTATCGGTGTGGTGTATATTATGAGCTGAAGGGGTGAAAATTGGGGAATGAAGGATTCTTAACGGAGCGTGTATCTCTTAAACGACATAGGCGAGAAGTTTGAAATTCAGCGGGAAAAAATTCAGCTTAAAATATAAGTAATAGGTGTTCGACCGTTTTTTTTCTTTTCATAAATCCAATTTAAGGGGCCCATGGGGAGGGGTGAAATTCTGGAAGAAAAGCGTCCACTAAGGAAGGTTTTTTGGATATTCAATCTCATCGACCAACCAAAACTATTAACGTTAGAAGAATGGCATTTTGGGGATATCTTTGTGGTGTGTCAAAAACGTCTACTAAGGAGGAATTTTTGGATATTCAGGTTCTAAAGGAGTGTTAACGGGGTCAAACCTGCATTTAATTGAACAACAATATGACACGACTATGATGCGAGCGAAGCCACAGGTATCTGCAAGTTACAGATGTTTCTACAATAAATCATCTTCAAGTTGTCGATCTTTGGTGTAAAAAAAAATCATTATATCATATTTGCTGAAAACAATTATGATTTATTAAGAGTCTGTTTTTCAATCTCTGGATAAAAGTGATATTCATCCACTCCCCGAGTAACTTTGCTCAACACTTTCATACTGAACGGTAAACGATCATGCGAACTCTGGTGTCAACTCATTGAAACACAAACCACTTGTTAAAAGTCTTCTTATCAGTATTTAAATGTTGATATTATTTAATATGAAACATTATAACTAGTCGGCAAAGCCGGTATTATGTTTCTGCACAATGGCTATTCAGATATTATCCCAGTATTTCAGTGATCAATGTAATATATATCGATGTGTTTATACGGGAACTGGGCTAGACATTCATGGACAACTATAGGAATTCCCTTTACTGTCAAGTAGGCGTATTCATAACTAATTTTAAACTCAATTCAACGCAGGAACATTATCGAAATAAAAGCAAAATATTAATGGAGCATTAGAAAATTCTTCCATATTATTACCGGCACGTGAAAATGAGTGACTGTCTTGTACTCTAAATTTATGTGGATGTAATGGCTGCGTGGATAGCATCTTGGTCAGTGAATCATGAGGTCTCAGGTTCGAAACCCAGTCCCGGCAATTAGTTTTGCTACCGGATTATCGATTTAAACGATATCTATCATAACATTATGCGTCATTTTAACAGAATCGACATGAAATTACAATTTATCTAATTTTAATTACAATAGTTTGCACCAAGCAGGAGTTGGAAAATTCGATTGTATTGAACATTATTTCTCGTAGTCTATAGATAGGCGAGAGACTATGGTTTCATTCCTCCTCTAAATTTACGATATAATATGCGATGTTTGTTCAAACAAGCGTGACAGTAGCATATCTCCAATTCATCTATACATTCATCATAGTACCAGTATGAAAACGGAGCGTAAATTAATATTTTAAGAATGTCCAAGCTGTGTAGTATACGAGTAGGATAACATGTCAGATGTTACACATCATATGCGACTACTGTAAGGCTCGTATCTTTTTTTTACCGTATCGCTTTTAGTGCCGGGAGTGTCCAAGGACATGTTTGGCTCACAAGAGTTTGTAGCTGCTTCTATACCCATGGGGTGAGCTACAAGTACCCTCGCGCCTGGATGAGATGAAATGAATGAAAATGAATGAAAATGAGCAAATTCAATTTCAAGTAATTCCAACTTTGGCTACCAGACGTAACTGACACCTAGCGGCAAACGATGGAACTTGATAGTGAGTTTCTCCCCAAATAACCTACAAATTTAGCTACACACTACCAATTGTAGTGAACAGTAGGTTCCTTTTCATGCCATAAATATATGACATGGGCCCGCCTGCTTTTATTACCTATCCAAAGGAAGGCATACTGATGGATTTTAACGCTCTAAAAAAATTCGACGACTTTGACCGGGTTTGAATCCGCGATCTTGCGCATAGCAGTTGAGCATGCCACAGAAGCCACCGCAGGATGTGCTTGCAACGCAATTAGTAACACGCGGGATACAAGCAGAGAAATATGGACCATCCTCATAACAACGCTAGTTGGGCTGCATAAAACAATATTATTAGGGCAGTTGATTCACCCTGTATAATACAGCATCGTATTATATAAGGTGCGTTCAAAAAGTAACGAGCCGGAGGCTGTAATGAGCAAACCGGTGACGACATAGGCTAATCGTGGCGTGTGTAACGGGGTGTGGTTCCGACCAGAGCTTGGAAGGTCACAGCCCGTCGCTAGAGGGCACGCATGCACGTCACGTGACGATACAAAGCCAGCAGCATCAGGCATCAATCGTCCAACCAAGACAAAGACAGTAGGCCATTCGACATGCTTTCTGGTGTGGTTCCTGTGGGGCACCCATTGGGCACACACTTTCCGCAAGTTCAGTCGTTCCTTCATGATGGTGTGCACACTTCCGACGCCCAATCCGATCACGGCGGCTATGGCGTTCACTGTCACTCGGCGGTCCTGGGTAATGAGTGCATCAACCAGCTGGACGTTGTCATCGGTAATGCAGGTGGGTGCCCCAGACCGGGCATCATCGGCTAACGACACCCGTCCTTTCCTGAAGCGCTTGTGCCACTCCTTGACACTTGCAAGGGACATGCAGTGTTCGCCGTACACTTCTGACATTCGGCGATGAATGTCCGTTCCCCCTACTCCTTTCGCTGTCAGAAACCGAACAACACCTCCTTGCTCTTCGTTTGACGCCTCCATGTCACTGTTTGCAATGCGACTGGCAACGTTCGACGATTGATGCATGCTGCTGCTTGCTTTGTATCGTCACGTGACGTGCACGTGTGCCCTCTAGCGACGGGCTTTGACCTTCCACGCTCTGGTCGGAACCACACCTTGATACATACGCCACGATTAGCCCATGTCGTCACCGGTTTGCGCATTCCAGCCTCCGGCTCGTTCCTTTTGAACGCACCTTTTATAATACGCTAAGGGATATGTTTCACAAAACTCAAGCTCCGAAACCAGAGGGAATTAGAATGTGTGGTTTGTACCAAAATCTTCCCAATCGTCTCATTAGTACAGGGAAAATCTTATATTTCTTCAAAGGTCAACGGAAATATATTTATTTGTTTATAAATTGATTTTAAACTAATAAACAAGATGATAGCCCCTGCTAGAACTGTGGCGCGTCCAGCCCACATAGCAATAGAGCCGGGTGGGTAGTCTGTACACATCGGGTGCAAATAACCCATTATGCGAGTGTTCTCGCACGGATCCGCTAGTAATTATAATTAAAAATTGGTAATTGAGGTGGAGAATGGAATGGCGGCGGGCGTGACTTTAATATATGCACAAACCTGCGATTTAGGTTGCTGTCTTTGTAAACAAAACACTGACGAAATATGTTACAACGCAAGTTTATAAAGAAATTTAAAGAGGTTGGGATACTATTAGTTTTGGAAGTAGTCATGGCGTTAGTATCCCATGCAGAGGTTAAAATCCGCCATTACAAGGTAAGCTGTCCAAAGACCATGATGGCAATATTCGTAAATCAACATGACAGCTAGCTTTGTACTACTTACAGTCCCTGGCCAATTGAATATGTCTACCTAAAGAAGCATAGGAAAATAATTTTTCTATCACAATTTCTCATAGTATTCTGTGTAAATACATTCTATTTTCATAACCTACGACTTATATTCAATACCAAAGATCTTCAAATTTCACTCTTTTTTTTTGCTGTGGAAGGTCAGCACCATTCGCTTTTTGGATGGTGACAAGTTCTTTGCTACGCCATTTCTGAAAATATTAGTGAGTTTATAATGAAGTAATTGTGTTAATTTTCCCACGGAATAGCATAACCTTATCCACAAAATGCATGTACATACAACCAGTAATGAAAGTAATAGGATAAGTCTAAGCTAACGTACCAATAGAAATTTACCTATAAAAAGCAACTTGCGCGAAGAGCAATTTTATGAGATCCAAAAGTATTTTCCTCCAAAGTACAAATTGGCACAAACATTGTGGGGTTTGAAGCCATTTTTTCAGTGTTGCCTTAGTAAATAAGAGTCTAGTGCTCTTCAGCTCTTCTGGGTACATTTGTGTTGACCGACTGAAAGGCACTAAACTCTTGTCTTCTTGGCACGAACATGAAAACAGTGCTGTCAGCATAATATATGTATTTGCCAACTTTTCCCACTCAAAAATGACCTTGATCAAAAAAAATACAATCTTATTATAAACTCTTTGCATAATGAATGAAGTGGATCCATTAAGAGAGAAAATATGAAGTGGCCACATTTTTTGGCTAGGAATTGTAACATGAGAAGCGCCCAGATTGGTCATCATCGTATACACTTTGCCTTCTTTCACTAAATACTAAACACCAGCGCTTAACCATTTAACAGAACATTACGACGTCTCCATAGACACTCTGAGGCTGACGCTCATTCATAGCGCAAGACAGCACGTACTTCCTTGCGTGACCACATTTAAAGCACATGTCTTTCCGCCATACTCATTTGTACTAGAATGAACTGTGTTTGGGCACTCAGCGCATGCGCCAGTGCTCCTCTGCTCTCGCTCTACCTGTTGGAGATTCAGGAAAGATTGGCCTTTATCATAGCGGTGTGTCTCCAGACTTTGTAACTAAGCTCTCCTGCGAAATAAAATGGCGACACTTACATTCGGAACGCCCCTCGCAGTAGTTAAGTTTACGATGTCTGTCAATGTGTATGTGTCCGGCAGGGTCAGTATTATAGCGAACGCGTGGAACCAACACAGGAGTTCACTGAGCAGGGAGTGTATTTACTGCCCACCAAGTGCCAGCTTGTTACGCAATTTACGCTTAGTGCGGAGAGTTAACTGTTCCAGTTGTACTCGGTTCCCATTAGGATTCTATTAACTGCCCTCACTGAAAGACATGCAGAGTATTTCAAAAACATGATCATCCGTCCACCTTCGTGTCAAGCGAGCAGCTTGACCACTGTACCATCGTATTACTGTATATAGGCTGAAAATGGGATATTTAGAAACTGACGAGAGGGCTGGAACGGGGTGCACTCAGCCTCGGGAGGACAATTGAGTAGCTGTCTGATAGTGGCGGTCACGGAGACCAAGATTAACGGTCAAGGGGACCAGACGCTTAGTCCAAATGGCTGGGCATCGGTCGCATGGTAGGCCTAGACCCTTCATGGGCTGCAGCACCAAGGGGTTTCGTTTGGTTTGAAAAGGAGATAGCATAATTTGAAACATTCTGTAGAAACGTTCATCAGTTTATCCTAAATAGCTCATGGCTCCATGGTACACATGAGAAAGGAGGCTCTCGACTAGTGGTGGGAGTATCGCCCTGTGGCGTCTAAAACTCGTCTCGAGGTCGCCTGGACAGACTATGCAAGAGGTAGTGTTGTAGTTTTAAGGGTGGAACTACAAGGTTATCCGTCATCGATATGTAGATAGTTTTACCAAAGAAGAGTTATTGGTGCTCTCCAAGTTGTTCATTTATTATGTGACAGTCAATGCCGTGATAGAAATCTTGCAACATGTACCAAACTCATGGACTCAAGACCCTGTGTTAAGTGAATACCTATTAATTCTTTGGATTAAGCATGTAAAGAACACGACCTTTCTTATCGTCATAGTCATTATGCTTTAATACATGTGGCGGATAAAGTATTGTTGAAAAAGCTAAACAACGTTTGACATCCTATAATGGCTCAGTAGGAGAGAGGTTGGTAGCACCCCATTGTAATGAGTGCTATAAAAGGAAAGTGGAAATGAACAATGAAAAGGATTGAGGAATTGGTATTTATTTGTATTCTATTTTGTAAAGCCCAATTTGTTGTGAAATAAAAACAAGGTATACCAGATCACAATGTCTTTTAATTTTAAAAAATGATGATAGCCATTTCTTTATTTTCATTTTTTCACACATGGATATTTACTATTTCCACTTTACATTTTTTTACATTCCCCTTTTTTAGTTTACACATTCTGTACATTTTTGTTGATGTGAAATAAAAACCAAGTTTACCAGATCACAATGTCTTTTAATTTTAAAATGGCGATATCCATTTCACATTTTCACACATTGATATTTACAATTTCCACTTTACATTTTTTACATTCCCCTTGTTTAGTTCACACATTCTGTATATTTTTTAAAATCTTTTTTCGTAATATACAAAAGCAAACATTTTACACTAAAATGTATTACTTATCTTATTTTTACTAAACTACAGTAGCCTAACATTATACATTCTATTTACAGTTTTTACAAACAATATTACAATATAAAACACACTACAAATATTACAATATAGTGATCATTAGACATAAGTAAAGTAATAGTCGTCAATGCGACTGTTTCCCCATGCAAGAGTATCAAATGTGTTGGGTATAATGTATCGCTTGTTGTCTTCATTACTTAAATCAACATTTTTATGCAAATTGGTATGTAACTGATGATTTTTACTTCTAAATACACACATTTTCTTATATAATACAGTTTTTATAATCACTTATATCTAACTCTTTACTAACAACACTCTTTTTCACTCCTTTTATTTTTTTTACTACTACATCATCAATTGTCATATAGCTGTATGATTTAGATTTTGTGCCTACAAAGGTGTCTATAATAACACCAGCACATTCATCCTTAAATTTCCCAAGAACCTTTTTGTTTACTAGAGGCAAATGGTAAATATTGTTACGGCTGTGAGTTTGTGTCATCACTCGCCGCGTGAGTCACAACTGCCCCAGGGCTGGGCTGTGCCCTGCCTCCTGTATTGCGCGCGCCTTATGCAACAGGGCTACTAGGACAAAGGGATAGTCCAGAACATTCGTGACTGGACCAGCGCTGGAAACCTCGAGAAGCCGTGGACTCTGGATGGATCTAGAAGCATTTATTGAGTCACCGGCCTGCTATATAAGAGTGACCCGTGAAGCAGTTGTTGTTGTTGTGTTTTACGAGCTAGTGCGAGCGATTATCTTGTGCGGCAAAAGTGTGGTGACGAAGTGCTGTGCGAGTTACGAAATCCTGTGGCATTGTTTCTCCCAGCTTGTGAACAACGTACATCAAGTGCTCGTAAGTAACTGTATTTGTTGTACCTGAGGAAGAGGGGCAGGTAGCTTCTGCCAAGGCCACCGGACTCATTAGGACGGATTAACTTCTGTGGTCTGTTGCAAGTGAAAGGGGCCAAGAGCGCATAAGGAAGAGACTTGAGGAAACTGGAGAAGGCTCCTAATTGCTTGTATTTGCTGATTAGTGTAATTTTCTGGCCACAATAAAGTTAATTATTTCTTTAAGCAGTAATTGGTGTTGTGCTTTGTACCCCCACCGTAATCCAGTTAACAAAAGTGGCACGTAACAATATTATCCTCGGGATAGTCACTTGTATCAAACCTATTTAGCTCAGTTTTGATATCCTCATAAAAATCATCAGTTTTAAACTCATAAATAAAAGAATATGTGTCTGTGTAGAGTAATTTAGCATTATCAAGATAGTTTTTTTACATAATCATAGTGAAATTCATACATAAGTGTTTTTGACAATTCCAGAATGGTGTAACCCACTTATATGGGTTTGTTGTAAGTTACTTTAAGACGATTCATTTGTATTACAACTAAATCCTCATGTATAATTGAACAGCTATGAAAGTTAGGTTTGCTTATTATGTTGCTCGCACCATACCTTTTACCATCATTCTCCCACTTTATCAGCTTTACATCAACTCGTTTATCAACATTCTCCATAGTCTTTCCAAAAACACTATTATTCATGAGTTTATAAAAATCTTTTTCAAACGCGTTTGTTGACTGTGTTCTTAAATTATTGTTTAGATCAATATATGGTTTGAGCCATGCTGACTGATGAAATTGCAATACGCGATGAATTTTAGTTAATTTCAATCCATGCTGTAGACACTGTTTCAAGTTTTGATAATGTATTACATATTTACATTTATCATTTACATTAGCAATTAACATTTTTGTTCGTGATGTGATGTATGGAGATTTCATATTCTCAGGACAAAATGGTAAATCATTATGATCACCATGTAACTCTTTAGGGTACTCAAGATTTACCTCTAAAATATATCCTTTATCATCGTTATCATTAAGAGTGTCAACATGTAAGACATCAATTTCAGGTTGTGTCAGCCAGCGATAATTTTTCAGTGGTAGATATTGACTCATAGCCCAACCATATTGGTTATTTGCATCGAGGTAGACAATATACTTTGACTCTTCACAAGGGTTGTAGCTAGGCATGTATTTATTATTCGCTTTAGAGTACCGTCCACTACATTGACTTAATCCACCTCGAATTGATGATTTTATAAAATTGATCATGTCTATATCAGTCATTAATTCTAAATTTACTTTCTTTTTTTCAACATTGAACTGAAACTTAACCCAGGAGCAGTGAAATACTGACAAGGATCAAGGTCATAAGTTTTCATACAAACATTCCGAAAATTTTCTAAAACATCTGCTAATAATAACACATCTGTCTTCAAATATATGTCTGAAAATTCTCCTAAAGTTTGAATGTCGAACTGTGTCCATACACGATGTGCATGTAAATATTCCTGATCACTGATATGACTTGTGTTTAAGGAACTGTAAAATGCATCTTTCGGTGGTAAAGAACACTCCTCAAGACGTTCCACACAGTTAATATATTCGTAAGGGAATATACCCTTTTGACGAATCAAATTAAAATCATCTTCTTTAGGAAAGACACGTTGAATTTCATGAAACTGATCTGATTTTAAATTACAAGCAATTTATCAAGAATACTCGTCATAATGCGGAATGAATCTAAAAATCGCAGTTTTATCGTTTTCTTATTGTCAGTTTTGATGTATTTTGTGAACGATATGTATTGTTCCTTATTATTTGCAATCACATCAATTTTCACATCTGAAGCTCCAAATTCTTTAACTTTAAAGTGGTTATCGTATTTGCTACCGTTATGTAGAATGACCGGAATGAATTTATTTACTCTATAATTTAAATTACATTCTTGGTGAGCAGAACCACGATATTTTCCTGTTAAATGGTCATGATCGCGAACCCTGTCTGTATTTAAACATTCACCACATATAAAACAATTAGTTTCAGTTTCAAAATTCATTTGCTCTGATGAAGTTAGTGGCTCCATTGGAATGATCGTATTTAAAATAGAGGATATACGGATGGCATCTTTCTCAAGCCTTTCCATAAAAACTTTAGGTGCATCAGGTCCTCTAGAGAGCTCAAATTTATTTAAAGAGTCATAACTACATTTAATATAATATGCAAAGCTAAAAGGCTCATGAATGTGAGTAGTGTTGGTGAAAGGTTGGGCTGGATTCGATGAACATGTATTAAATGGTTTTAGCCAAGCCTCGACGTCAGCATATATAACAAATGGTACTCGAAGCTGTTTCTCAATCCTTAAATTTTATAATGTAATTTTTAGGAGTCGGTAATACCGTACAAACATGATTACATCCCCATTTTTGATGTTGAGTTAGTTGATCCTCTTTTCTGAAATATAGCAAACAGCCATCACACAACCACTTTTTAGATTTATCTTTTGATATCTGACTACCAACAAGTCTACTTAATTGTTTTATCCAACAATAGTGGGCATTTTCACCTTTAGTTATGTATAGTAAATTAACATGAGCATCCTTTTTTTTCCTGAGTATAATATAGAGGACCTACTATACTCTTGTTTTCAATTCCATACACATTAATACTTACATTGTTCAGCTCTTCAAAATGTTTAATGTCTTTTATCGCCATAGGAAATTCCATTTCTTTTAAATCCAACACTGAAGAATAGTGAGGATAAGATGACGTTCTATCCATATTCTCCACTGCTGGATGGAGAGCTGAAGTTACAGCCCACGCAAAACATGCGTCATCATTATTCAAAACGTTCACAACAGCTTTCTTTCGTTTGATCCATCCTGGCAAATCAATGTATGATGATGCTCGAAGGGGGTTATATTTATTTAGGTTGGTTTCTAAATAAAGTACTTCAACCAACGCCCAACCTGACTCCCTTTCCTGGAACTCTTCACTCTTCACAATGATAGCACTCGAAATATTTTGGTATATATCACTAATATTAGTTGATTCGCTAACAATTATGTTTTTGTATTAAAAGATTTGATATCTGTAATTTCACATTCGCTCTCTTTTTTTACATAGAGTCCAAAAAGTTCAAAATTCATTTTAATTGTTTTATGCTCTAATAAAACATTACCTACCAAGCCAAACACAGTAGGTTGAACATTTTTTAAAAATGATTCAATACTTTGAGTTTTTTCTTTACTATAAAGTCTATAACTAGCAATTCGACTTTTAAATGCACTACCAATTTGTTGAATATTTCCAGAATTTCTTTCATGGCAAGCGTTATTTTTATGTCGAATACTTCGTAAATGTCCATGAATGATTGATGAAGGTATATCAATATTACATACATCACAATGTGTTATCGAAGGTTCACCATTCTTCTTTCTTTTTGTTGCACAACTATTTTCACAATCTTGAAAACGTTTACGATTTTGAGCATCACATTCATTTAAAGGTTCCGTGCTAGTTGATGGTTTTACAGTTTTTAATTTCTGTTGTTCCCCATGCACTTCAACCCTGTGGGATTGATATCGCTTTTCAGCAGAAAAACCAAGATCACAAACTGAACATGAAAAAGGTGCTGAACTGACATGCATTAAATTTACATGCCGTCCAAGACTATCTTGTCTGTTAAATGTGGTAGCACAATGACTGCACACAAACATTTTAATGTCATGTTTAGCATTTGCGTGTCGTTGAAGGTTGTCAGGTCTTGAGAACTGTTTCTTACAGTCACCACACTTGAACATTATGATCACTTTCGAAATTACCTATAAAAGAAAGAAATCATAAATGTTAATAAATGATAAAACCAAGTACAATATAAATAGTTTAATTATATTCCAGTCAATGGTTATAGCAGGGCATTTAAATCGATCTGTGAACTCCTAGCAAGTCTAACTTCATGTAGTTCTAACTGGGGTTACTATATACCACTGTCACTGACACCTAGCGGTTAACAATGGAACTTGATAGAGTAGTAGAAACCAGCGGTCGCCAGTTAAGTGAGCTAAGTGTGACGTCATAGCCAGTCTTAAAGCAAGTCTAAACTTGTAGAACATGTCACGTGATAGAAACCAGCAGCCACCAGTTAAGTGAGCTAAGTGTGACGTCATAGCCAGTCTTAAAACAAGTCTAAACTTGTAGAACATGTCACGTGATAGAAACCAGCAGCCACCAGTTAAGTGAGCTAAGTGTGACGTCATAGCCAGTCTTAAAACAAGTCTAAACTTGTAGAACATGTCACGTGATGGAAACCAGCGATCACCAGTTAAGTGAGCTAAGTGTGACGTCATAGTCAGTCATAAAGCAAGTCTAAACTTGTAAAACATGTCACGTGACAAGGTTAAGTTAGGTAACGTTACGTTATGTTAGGTGAACTGAGGTTAAGTCTTTAAATATTCCCTCTGTCACTGACACCAAGTAATGAACATTCGGACTTAATAGAGCGGTAATCAAAATCTAACCTACAAATTTAGCTTTACACATCATGGTCAAGTAGTTCCAATTTTTGACTGCCAAATATACCATTTTCACTGACATGTAGTGGTGAACATTGGAAAATATCACTCTAACTGTTTTAAAAGTTATTAGAGGGGCACTTACCTTTTATAATTTATCAACTGCTGCCACTGAATGAACAGATTGTAGGAATGTGGTAACCTAAAGGTACCCAATTATCTGTAAACAAATCAATCAATCAATCAGTCAATCAATCAATGAATACATTCCAATCAATAACTTCAACATCAATTAGTAATAAAAGACTACAATCCAGTAATAATAAGTACTTACCTTGCAAAATAATTTAATGATTTTCTACCAAAAAGGCTTTTTTACAACTTTTGAGCAGTAATAGAGCACTGTTCACTCAAAGCGAGTAATAAAGACTGACAGTAGGGAAATATATGACTCCTCTCTTATATAAACTCTCATCGCTCGTGTCAACAGTTTTTAGCAGATCATTGCAATTCCTATCCCAATACAGCTGAGAGTCTAAAGTACACTAGGAACACCTGTGTGGTATCCAATGACTGCTGACTTTGCATGATCATCACCCATTGTCTTCATGAACACTTGCGGTTTCAAATTACTGCAGCGTTAGTCATAGCAACAGATCTGCGCGCTCTCTGCCATGTCTGTAATACGACACAGGAAATATAACAAGACATCTTACTGCACGACCCATCTCCACAGTTTTAACATCTTAAGAACATGTATTATTCTCTTTCAACTACAAATGACTCGTTAGAACACATCCATCCACCAAGTTAGATCCCTTGTATGTTCACGAGTATTTCGTCACTTTCCTTTCATATCGTTATCACATTATAGTAGTGGAGGACTGGTGAACAACGTCAGTTCAACACACTGCTTTACACGCAAAATGTAGTTAGGCCCTTCGACATAATTTAAATAAATTCATGGGCTAGTCCGTAGGAACCAGTCCAAATGGGACTCATCCACAAGGACTCGTCCACAGGGACTCGTCAACAATGACAGGGGCCCTCACCTCAAGGCCTAACATGGCCCTCTTTGATTATTGGTTTGCTGAACAACGTTTAATTCCATATTGGCATTCATACTCTCACATGTTGCACTTGGAAAGCGAGATTCTCTAAAAAATACAATTTCACCCCCTAGTAGGGGTAGGGTTTATTTTGGGATGGAAATATGTTGTCCATTGGAAAGGGGGTATCAGCTCGAGTTCAATGACACCTCATTCGTCAAAATCCGACCATGCGTTCGAGAGATATCGCACCGCCGCACAGTGGGTCAAAATCGAAATCTAGGAGGACAAAATTATTAATTTTCATAATTTAAAAATCAAAATTTATTAGTTCTTCAGCATTCTCATATAATTGCCGCTCACTATTCTGGGATATAAACGCATCTTGGTGTAAATCTGTCACCACTGTTCGAGCAGTCTGAATTGGAGGGTGAATGTAAGTGGCTGTGGTTTGGTTGTCTTTGTGGTTAGTGTGATACTTTATGATGGAACATGCATCAGAAGGTATAATCTTTGTAACGTGTTTCAGTTACTAATGGGCGTAATTGTTACGTAATTTTAGCTATATTTGCATTATATAATATTTAACTATTATTTTTAAAATTATAATTTCACATAGAATTTTAGTATGCCACGTCACTCTGCGTCACTTTCTACTTAATATTAAAATGTAGATAAAGTCTTGTAGTTTACGCCTCTTATAAGATTTTTTGCATCTTTTTGCGACTTACTTAGTTATTTCACGTTTTAGAAGATGCCACTTAACCAGTTCTCACACGTTTACAACTGTTTGAAGCACTGGGTTCGACGATTATGTCAAAAGTGGAACTTGGAGACTTTGTTAAAAGTAAATTAGGGGTAGAAAATTGTTCTGAAGAGATAACTGAAAGATGTATCCAACTCCTAGTCATAGACAATTTCTTGCATGTGTAGACGTAGCTTAAAAAAAGGTCTTAACTGATGTTTATTATGAAGTAAACAAATTATATACGTTGCTTTCACTCTAAATTCATGATTAAAACGTAAAAATAATTTTGTCCCCCTAGATTTCGATTTTGAACCATTGTGCGCCGCCATCTCGTGTGGAGGATGTGGAGGTGGAGGATATAGAACCCGTACAAAACCACTACTTACAATCCCAAACACAAAGACAAAATCTGCTCGAATCTTTTCGGTAACAAGAAAATTCTATGACATATGCAAGAAATTTATGAATTTACGTCCAGAATATTGCAACACAGCGTCCTTCTATATAAATTACCGACATGGAAAGTGCACCGTCCCATATGTTCGCGTAAATAAACTGGCGAATATGAGACAAGAAATAGCACTGTACCTTAATATCCCTAACTCCAATTTCTACACAGCGCATTGCTTTCAATCGACTTCGGTGACAATATTAGTGAATGCTACTGCTGATCGGCACTAGACATCATGCAGGCTGTAAACAATAGCATTGCCAAGCAAAGAAAATGCTCTCTGCTTTCGAATTTCTTTGACCCATGCATGCGCTCTGTTCAGTCAGCAAACCCAGCGTGCTCTGTCACTAACTGAAGTGACTGAATCCCACAGATATTTATCAATATTTATGTCAAAACATATAATTAAGTTATAATTATCGTCGAACATGAACAGTCGTATGCAACTCGCCTATAATGGTAATTAAGACACTCGTATGGAAATTATAAAACTCGCTCCGCTCGTTTAATAAACATACTCGTGTCTTAATTATTGCCATTATAGGCTTGTTGCATAATGTACTATAATACTGTATAGTGCTGTACATTATGCAACTAGAAAACCTTGTTATATATTATTATGCATTATTGTTCTAGCTAACAACTGTAGAAGTGCAGGGTCGTAAGAGCTCGCAAAGCTTGCGCCGTGTGGATACCACCCATATAACACACTAGATAGTGCAGGTTGCCTGATTCAAAATGGAAAGGAGAAGAAAGCTTGATCCCGCTCAAATATAAACCACGGGACTTTTCAGGTTAAAATTCCACCTCGCAGCCACAAGGATTCGAAAACCATCTGAAAGGCAAGCAGTCAAGTCCCTGCATCATTGCGCTCCATATTTTGAAAAACCCGTAACAATAATTTATTATTATTGCATTTTTGGGATTTTAAGGCCAAGTAATACAAATTCAGCAATTCCTTCAGGTTTTTGCCGTGCCTTTTGCGGGAATTCACCACTAGGGCTCGGATTTTAAGGTAAATAAATATTTTTTTATGTAAATACATATTTTAAGCATTTTTCTATAAATACATAAATTCCTGCTTTTAACTTATTAGCACATAAAAAGACATAATATTTACATTTATTAAAATCAGTATGCTAGATCTTTCAGTTTATTGCATATTTGTTCTGTGTTACTTCAACGGGGAACCTGTGAGCTATCTGATCTTCATGCAGAGCGTATGTCAGCTTGCAACTGTGTTATTCTAAACTTGTCGCCCCTGGCCACTCACTGTGGAAGCCGGGGATTTCCTTGTCCATAATCACATTGCACCTCGTGCTAGACCTCCCTGCCCCAGCTACCTGGAACTAGTGTCAGTCACGTGCAGTTCATTTCTGGCACTGTGAAGTGTAAGGCAGTTCTACGATGCCTAAAGTAAAATCAACTACAAGTTATCGTCTGTTGCAGAATTTAAAGATCATTTTACTTCTGATGGGGGCGTTCTGTTCTGCCAACCATGTAGGAAAGCAATCAAGGCTGAACAGCGATCTCAAGTTACACAACACGTCAAGGGCAACAGGCATTTTGCCGCATTTTCGCGCCTTCAGAAGAAGTGTTTCGCGATAAATGTCGGTCATTTGCGATGGACAACCTGAAGATGTATCTCGTTGTGTATTGTAATGCTTCAGCAGTCAGTGAGACAGCATAAATTGCATTCGTGAATGGTGCATGTTGTTTATATTCACATTAATAAAATAAATTATAATTAAATATTATTAATTCTTTGTCACATATTTCAGGTATTTTTAATACATAAAAAATAAATATTTTCCCGATTCTTAGCACCTAAAAATCCGAGACCTATTTCATCACATATGGTCCAGTACGCCAGCGGTGGTCCGGACAGGGTTTACCATGAGCCCACTGATGAACCTGACATGGAGCACGTAGGCAAACCTGCGCAGAATACACAGCAAAAACCTAAATGAATTGCTGGAGTATTTATTATTATTATTTTACATCGTTATACCCATCTGTGGAGCGCAATTGAGCTTATTTAGCCCTAGCTAAAGCTCTTTTTGTTTTCCTCAAATTTATCTTCATCTGGGCACTGAAGATTTTCCTCCGTTCTTCAGTCCATGATGTATTGGTCCTGGTATTCCTATTTCCTCAGAGATTACTGTTCTGAACTGGAGTAATCTTGTAGTATTTACTCTGTAAAGCCAATTTCTTGAAGGTCTCTTTTTGAGAATGTCACCGTAGAACTTCACTCGCCTTTTCCCGAAGGTGTCCGTGATCTCTTCCGCATGCTGATGATCTTGAGATTTCCATTTCATCCAGTTTCCTGCCGAGTACACTGGACCAAGGATCTTCCTCAATATATTTCTTTCGTTTCTATCTACGTGTTTAATAATCTGCCTCCAATGATAAAGGTTTCCGAGGCGTACAGTGCTTCAGGTTTGATTACTGTGATGTAATATCTGTGTAATGTCTTAATTTTGTGTTCTTAGATATTGATTTTTTGTTTAATCTGTTCCAGGTGATTCTATAGGCCTTCTGTAATTTTGAAATTCTTTACTTGTTTCCCCACAAGGCAATCTTGAAGGCTGTATTACTTTTCTTGAGTACTTTATTTGTTGTTATTATTATTATTATTATTATTATTTTACACGCGAATGGACCACTTAGGATCACGGTACAACTTCATTTCTTTTTCTTGGTGCGAAGTTTTCTCTGCACCCAATACTCCTTCATGCGTTCACTGGCCTGTTTACGCTGTTAGTCCGTCCAGGCTCTTCCGGTCTTCTTAGGTCTTCTTGCGGCTTGAATCCCTTCCAAATTACTCATGATGTTCCAAAATCTATTTCTGTCCAACAGTTGGTCTTCAGAGATATTCAATCTTTCCATATCCGCCTTTGTTTCCTTAATCCATGCTGTTGTGGTCTTCTTTCTCCAGAAGTAATCAAATATCCGTTTGGTGAGTCTATTTTGGTCCATTCTGTATAGATGTCCGAGAAACTACAACCTCTTCTTCTTCATAGTCTTAAGAGATTCTTTCTAATTTCTGGTAAACTTCTTCATTACTTCGAAGTTTCCATCTACTTTCGGTTTGAACAGCACCCATAATTTTTCTGAGGATTATTATTATTATTATTACTATTATTATTATTATTATTATTATTATTATTTTATGTATTTATTTAAGCGGAAATTCCCTTACAAGAGAGCTATTAAACTTGACAACGTGATGTCATTTGGAGGTGTGTCTCCTCCGCTCCTCCCAAAATCTTTTCATCTCATCCATCCACTTTTTCCCAGATTGTCGTAATGAACCTGGTTCAAACTTAACATTCGCGATTTTCGTCTGGCACTCAGTTCGTTCTTCGAAATTTTCTATGCTGATTTTGTGTAAGTTTCTCCGTACCTCTTTAAGCCATTCTGTAACGCATTTACTCTGTGTTATGATACCAAGTAGTCTCTTTGGCAATCTGGAGGTGGCCATCCTGTGCATGTGAGTGTAAAATTTGGCTCTGCGTTTTCTAATTTTGTCTGTTATCGTATTATTATTATTATTAATAATAATAATAATAATTATAATAATAATAATATAGACTGGTTGTCAGGCAATATGCTCGAACATGCAAATGTCTAGAGCTTATGGATGCGATGCGCCTTAACCCCTATAATAAAGAGTAATATACTGTGGAATGAATTTCCTGATGCATAGCACTCGTTAGTTTAGCCAATAATGCATGTGGTAATAGAAGAAGTGGTCAGAGTAAGCCTCTGGCAGTAAGTAGCTTACTGTATACAAACGGGATTGTACCACTAAACTAGGCAGACATTCAACATTGTTATAGACCTTTATCCCACTGGCAGCACGGAGCAGTCTGTATCAGAACCCATGACACTGGCAAACTCATTCACATTGTAATATTGATTAAACCTCAGCTACTGGGGAGGTATTGTACATCTTATGGGCATGGCAGTATTCCTTCAGAATGGCTGCGTGGCGCAGCAGTATCGTTCTCGCTTGCTTGCCCGGGGATGTTGGATCAAATTTTGGCACAGTTAGTATTTGAGGGTGCGCAAATGGACGAAGGGGGGGAGGGCGTGTCAGTAAATTTACTGGAATGTTAAAGATCCCCTTCGGGGCAAAATCTGGCGCCCCGGCGACTGTAAAAGCCACAATATTTAAAGGGCACGTAAAACCAATAGCATTATAGTATTCTTTCAATGGGAAGACCATAGTTTATTCCTTTTAGGGGCTGTCAGTAGTCTCGTGCACTTAGGTGTGTATTGTATTGTTCTGACAACCTGTGTCATTGTGGTGATTCAGCCCTCAATGTAATTGCAATAATTATGCGGATTGGGATTCGGTGTCCTGGGACTTGAAACAAGGTACCATTCTAGCGTTTGCCTTGAGTGAGTGTTGAAATCGTTGATGTTACTTCGTTATGTGGTTTAAGATGTCTTAAATCATCAACCTGATGTATTTGGCTGTGATTGCAATATTTTGATAACTTGTGATATAGTGGGGTCTGTCTAAGTGTGTGCACTTGTAATCAGGGCTATACTAGGGGATGAAGTATAATAGCAGATGACCTCGTAGTTCCGCCCCTTAAAACAACAACAGAAGTATAATAATAATAATAATAACATCTCCAACTATAAATACTTAGTGGAGCCTATAAGGAAGCAATGGCAGATTGTCTGGCATTGTACCAAGGATTCTAGTGCATGGGTTGAAGGAACATTATGTAGACACAAATTTATACAAGTCGATGCAAAGAGCAGTCATTATTTCGACAACCAGAACAGTTTGAAAATTCATGGACTTGTGATTTTTTAAAGGTGGTGATTATGCTTTGATTCCTTATTAACTGTATCGTTTCCATATAAATGTAATCATGAAACCTAGAACAGCTCAGTGGTATTCAGTAGTCATTCACCACAAATCTTCGCCATCAAATACAGGAATATGGCCGTTATAGATATTACTCAATGTAAGGATGTTAGCCTGTGAGAGAAAACCATTTTTAATCATTATACAGCATGGCCACATTGTCCACATATGTGTAATTACAACAGCCCATGATTCATGTTTGTGGCTGAATAGAAACAGAAATGACAGAATAAAAGAAACACATATGATTTGTTCTCCAAATATCAAACTCCTTCGTGTACGGGCGACCAACAATGAAAGAGTACAGGAAACAAAAGAATAATGTAAAAGCCGAAAAGCTGGAATTTTCGTCAACATGCGTTATTATGTGGATTGAGTTGGGCTACTATTCAAGAATATGGATCAGAAAAGTTTAGGATTTCACTATTTCCATTGAGCCACGTATTACATTTATTTATGAGGGGTGTTCAAATGAGAAGGTACGAAACGATGCTGTGGGTACAATTTATTCGTTATTCAAAAGTCATCACCACAGGTCTGTGCACAGGTGTCCCGTTGCTTCACTAGCCGCAGAATTCCCTATTCCCAGAAGTCTTGTGGTTGTGACAGGAGCCAATCCTGTACGGTGTCCTTTAGTTCGTCGTCCGATTGGAAACTTTTTCCCTTTGAGATGTTTTTTTAACGGACCAAACAGATGGAAGTTGCAGGGTGACAATCCCGAGCTGTAGGTTGGATACTGAAGTTGCTCCCACTTGAACGTGGCCAATACACCTTGTGTGACGTTCGAGACGTGTGTTGGCGAGCTTTATCATGGAGCAGAATCACTCCCTTCGTGAGCAGTCTAGGCCGTTCGTTGTTTTTGGACTTGCGTAGGCAATGGAGTGTCGCACTATACACGTCACTGTTAATGGTTCGTCTCAAGGGAAAACGTTTCCAATCGGACGACGAACTATAGGACACCGTACTGGATTGGATCCTGTGACAACCACAAGACTTCTGGGAACAGAGAATCCTGCTGCTAGTGAAGCAATGGGAAACCTGTGCACAGACCTGTGGTGATTACTTTTGAATAACGAATAAATTGTACCCACAGTATCGTTCCGTACATTTTCATTTGAATACCCCCTTGTATTTATTTATTTATTTATATTTCGCATTTAAGTACACGTGGCTAAATGACCAGGATGCCCTAGCCCCTCAAATGAAACAACAATAACAGCAATGAATTGCAAATGGTTTGGAACAATTTTAGAACGAAACACACAACGTGATGTCATAAATAAACTGTTGATTTGTTATAGGAGTTTTGTGACACCATGGTCATTTACCCCCTTGTACTTGGATGGGTGTAGAATATGTGTAATAACCTGTGTCATTGTGATGGCTGTGCTAGTGCGTGTACTTGTAATTGGGGCTAAGATTTGCGTAGGTGGAGCTATGACCTTAATTTAGGCACCGACCCGGCTTTCGTATGGAGTAGAAGTGGGGAAACCACAGAAAACACTTCTAGGACAGTTGAGGTTGGAATCGAAACCTCCTTGTCTCAGTTCTGGCTCACAAAGGTAAGTGGACCGCGTTTGAAGCCAAGGTCATGATTAAATTGCTTAGCAGAGCCGGGAATCGAACCCGGACCTCCACGGTGTCAACAAAGAATGCTAGTCATTACGCAATGAGGTGGACATGTAATAATTAAACATTCATGACAATAATAACAATGCTATTGGTCTGACGTCCCCTTAAACTACTGCGACTTTTAGAGACGACGGCGGTAGGTTCCCAGAATTTTTCACCGAAGGGGATTTTTAACGTGCCAGTAAATCTACTATCACGGCTCCTTCGCATTTCTGCACCCTCAAATACCAACTGGCTGCGCCAGAATTCGATCCTGCAACCTTGGGAACAGCAGGTGAAAACAGTTACCGCTGAGCCACGCAACCATTCTATTCATGACAAGACAGACGTTGTGTGACTAATGTATCAACTCAATATTTCATGGCTCCAAGTAGTAGGCTAATAAAACGAACTCAATAGTTTCACTAGTTCGACTTCATCCACCAGGACAGCCACTGCACTTAATGTGACTCACAAGTCACTGTATTATCCAGCGTAAGGTTTATTAAGTAACCTACATAAAATTCAACATTTCAGCTACTGCATATCACAATTAAACACATAATCCATTATTTCCTCCAATATTTAGGGGCAGATGTCCTCGCTGTTCCGCCCCTTCAAGCAACAATAACTAACTAACTAACTAACTAACTAACTAACTACGTCCAACATTGTGTACACAAAATTCTGTATAAGATGTCCGTGTCTCAATGAATGAATATGAATGCCTTTTGCTTTGTGCTCAATTTGTAATTAAATAAATACGTTTGGAATAGCAACTTGCCCTTCGTGATGGGATTACGGTCGCGTGTCAGTGCCCTCACGGTCAACTTCGAAAGTTGGAGTATGCTGTAATGAATGAAAATGAAAATCCACAGCCTGCTTCCAGTCTCCGACCGGGGCGAGGATATGAACTGCGCCGCCTGCCGAGGCCTGAGCAGTGAGCACTCCTCTGGGGCAATGATTAAATGAATGACAGATGAAATGAAATGATAGTGGAGAGTGTTGCTGGAATGAAATTTGGCAGGGTAAACCGGAGTACCCGGAGAAAATCCTGTCTGCCACCGTTTTGTCCAGCACAGATCTCACATGGAGTGACCGGGATTTGAACCACGGACCCAGCGTTGAGAGGCCGGCGCACAGTGGTCCTTTCGCACGATCTGGGCGCTCAAAATGTAAAAAATAAATGTCGTGTATTTTCATGTTGTATGACATTTTTAGTATCAGCAATGTCAGAGGACCTCAGAACTGTACTTATATGTCTTATTTGTTCACCCCCTGGATTGTGAAAGACCGCTGAAGTAGGACGTTTCTTATCGCATCTACAGCTGGAAGCAAAGGTGATTATTTGTGTTTGAATCTTGTGCTTGTAAAGACTTGTTAGTTCAGCTATCTTCATCGCTTGCCATTGGATATGACAGACTATGTGATCTTTCTTAATGAAATTTGCAAAATCTTATAAAAATCGCTGTGTTTATGTGATAAACGTTTGAAAATAGTGAATTTTTGTTATAAAATAATTCTTCTTTTATGGGTTTTCAGACCAGGAAATTCACAATTGTCAACCATTGGTGAATTTCTTTCCATTAGCCTATAGCCTACACCCTATTATGTTTCCTGTGTAAAAATAATTTGCAACTTTTTGCAACTTTGGCTTTTGCCCTCCTTTTAGTGTTGTCGGGAGGATTTTCGCGGAACGATCTTTCCGAAGCTTGGCGCCATGCAGGTAGAAAAGCGAAAGGATTTGAACCTATCTAATGGAAAACAGCGATCTGAAATCCCTTGGACAGTCCGTTAAAATAATATTAGAAAAAAATCTTATTCATTTTTCCGCGCAATTAAGAAAAACGTGGGTTGCCAATCGCAGGACCTTAAGAAAGTTTGTCACGAAATAAGAATAGCCTGGAAGGGAACATGGAGAGGGAATACAGGTAATGTGGGTCGTCCTTCTCAATCATTCGAGGAGTGGAGTGAATTTTCGAAACGAAGGAAATTGCGACCTTTAATACAAAAACTCAGCAGGGAGGAGCTAGCGTTAGCCGGTCAAGTGAGTATACTCTTAAAAGGAAGGAGAGACACCACTGAACTTATTGAAAAAAATGCAGAATATTCTGCCAGTTTAGCGGCGTTAAGGAAAATCCAAATCCAGTTGAAAAATATTATTTTTATTATTATTACAAGCTGTACCCGGCATGCGTTGCAATGCCAATCAAAGAAAGTGTTGGCGTTGAAATCCTGTTTTTGAAGTGCTTTTGGATACACAACATGTTTTTCAATTTCCGTTAACTGCCCCTATGCTATCGTAAAATGGATTTTCTAATTTAGAATCAATCGTGGGAGCGTGCACAACAACTTTCAAAAGTTTCATCGCAATCGGATGAATGGTATATGAACGTATACGGGATTTTGTTTGAACGATTCGTGCGCTGTCACTCATTTGTTGATTCTACTCGTACGCTACCTATTGAGACATGAATTTGCTAAGTCGAAACCCTACCCTGGCGTGTACACAATAACTCATCAAGGTTTCATCACAATCGAAGAAGGTTATATGAACGCATAGGGGATTTTGTTGAAACGCTTCGCGCGTCGTCACCCATTTGTTGCATATACTCGTGCGCTACCAATCCTGAAATGGATTTATTAAGTCGAAACCCTTCCCTGGCGTGTACACAATAACTCACCAATGTTTCATCGCAATCGGATGAATAGTATATGCACGTATACGGGGTTTTGTTTAAACGATTCGTGCGCTGTCACTCATCTGTTGAATCTACTCGTGCGCTACCTATTGAGAAATGTATTACTAAGTCGAAGCCCTTCCCTGGCGTGTACACAATAACTCATCAAGGTTTCATCGCAATCGAAGAAGGTTATATGAACCCAATAGAGGATTTTGTTGAAACGCTTCGCGCGTCGGCACCCATTTGTTGCATCTACTCTTGCGCTACTTATTGTGAAATTGATTTACTAAGTCGAAACCCTTCCCTGGCGTGTACACAATAACTGATCAATGTTTCATCGCAATCGGATGAATAGTATATGAACGCATACCGGATTTTGTTTAAACGATTCGTGCCCCGTCACTCATTTGATGAATCTACTCGTGCGCTACCTACTGTAAAATGTATTTACTAAGTTAGAAACCGTCACGTAAGTGTCCACAACATCTCACCCAAGTTTCATCGCTATCGGACTAATGGGATATGAAGACATAGGGGAGTGTATTGAAACGCTCCGCGTGTCGTCGTTCATTTGTCGAATCTATTCGTGTGCTACCTACTGTGAAATGTATTTACTAAGCCAGAAACCTTCTTTGGAGTGTCCACCATATTTCACCCACGTTTCACCGCTAACGGCAGAATGGTATATGACCTTATACGGGACTTTGATGAAACGCTTCGCGCGTCGTCCCTCATTTGTTGAATCTACTTGTGCGCTGCCTGTTGTATAGTGGATTTACTAAGCCAGAAACCTTCCATGAAGTGTACACAACATCTCACCCAAGTTTCATAGCTATCGGACGAATGGTATATGAATGCATACGGGACATGGTTGAAACGCTTCGCGTGTCGTCACTCATTTGTTGATTCTACTCTTGCGCTACTTATTGTAATATGGATGTACTCAGCCAGAAACCTTCCCTGGAGTGTACACAACATCTCACCCAAGTTTCATCGCAATCGGATGAATGGTATGTGAACGTATTGAACCCGATGGGGTCATGCTGACTGGTATCGAACGTGGATCTCGGAGATAAGTTGAGCTCAGAATGGAGGTTCCACCAGGGAACGAACCCGAGATCTGTTGAGGGAGTTTCGTTGTAAAAACCCCTAGAGGAAATTATATATTTAATCACTGGTGTGATATCAGTTGATACTGACATTATTTATTGAAATAATGCAGGGAAAATGAGTGGAATATAGCATTATTGGACTACATGAAGTAAGCTATGCTGGACTTGGAACACAGAAGTGGCGAGTTTGACAGTTTACTAATGGCCCCAGAATTGTAGGAGGAGACTCATGGAGCCATGTCAATCTCGTTGACCTACTTAAGTCGTCTGCAAGAGGTCGGGGGGTTGAATAATGACCCTGTTCTTCCCCGTTTGAGAATAAAAACGAGAATGGAAGGGGAAGATCCCAAGGAAAATCATTGATTACTCGTGATTGGAGAAATGCATTGACATGAGAGTTGCACACAGGTGAATCTTTAGCCAGGAGGCTAATTATAGAGCCATCAAACTGTGAAATCAAGGCATATTTAATGGAGTGCGCATGAACACAGGACTATTGGTGTTCACGGCGTGACCTGACTGTCGCCGGGGATTTCCACATGACGCCGCGTCCCCACGCCATGGATAAGGCAATTAATATTAATTAATTGACCGATCGATCCTCGAGCACGCATGCATTTTTGTGACCAGCGAAGAAAAAGGAACAATATGAATATTATTCCAAGACCAGAATCATCCTGGAACAGAAGATGACACTGCAAGGGAATCTGAGACCTACTTTTTCGTGTGAAATGGATATAAGGGAGTAGACCCTTGGCAGGAAAACAGTTGTTGGCAGCAGTTATCGGTTGGCAGTTGTGTTTGGAAGCAGAATCTAGCGCGGAGCGCCCAGGCGCGCACACAAAGACTTAAACATTTTACTGGTAATCAGTATATTAGCCGTGCAGTGTAATGCACCAGTGATAATATATTCATGCATGGTCATGAAATAAGAATGAGTACGGTAATCAATAAACTTGATTATGCGAAATGCATATTACCGAAGTTAAGATAGGAGGCTCGGACTTCAGTTTGGGAAGCCGTGCAGTAAGATTGTTATATACTGTTTATTAAGGACAGTCGTGCCGTATGTGTAGTCGGCAGTACGAGCAATTGGTAGTGTTCACATAGGAATTACCGTGTGATATACAGTACTAGGCTGAACTGTTGAAAGTAATAATTTATGTAAATACAATGTACAATGTTGAGCGCAGTGAAAAATAGTGATTGGTTATACATATCTTGAGTATACCAATAATCAACGTTCATGACGATATGTAAGCATATTAATGCAATATCAGGAAGGTTATCAAGGGATAATCGATAGACTGTTGGTGAATCCGTAGGCAGATGATCGAGATGTTCAATCAGGAGGTAGTAGGACCGAAGAAGAGGCCGTCCGCACCAGCAATTCTGATATATTGCCAGGAAATTTCAACCAGTCAGGAATATAAAAAGTGACGTGTGTTTGTGCAGTGATCTTATGTAAAATATCTTGTAAATTAATAATATAACAAGTGTTATAAAGTGTCATGTGTTTTGGAAGCATTAGCTTCATCATAGAAATGGAAAAGTGTCGTGTGTTTATGAATCAAATGTCATATAAGATGTGTATTAGCTGTATGGAAATGTCTCGCTAATTATGCCAATGGCAGGCGACACTGGAAGATATGGGTGGTTGGAGCCACCTGGATAAGCCTATCTAAGTACCCCACAAATCATGTTGTTATAGAAGTTATAGCCACTGCATGTAATGTGATTTCGGAATTATAAAATATGCCAGTAAGAATCAATATTAGGAGGTAGACCCTCAAGTGTTTATGGTTGTTTTGATTTCAGTAAAGTTAAAATGTTGTTATACATCAGAGAGTGGATTAATCGTTACCACTATTAATAAAATGGCAATTCAGTTATGTAAAACTTAACGTAACGAACACGGATGTTAGATTATTGAAACGGTTACGTTGTGTCGGGTTAAGGTAATTTATGTCAGTAATAATAATTATAATTATAATAATGATAAAAGGTATAATTGAATACATCAGGATAAAAGGTTGTAAGCAAGATATATTTACGCTAATTGGAATATTTATCTAGCCAAGCAGTAGATTATACATTAAGGGTTGAGAAAAGAGTTAATATGAGAATATAATGTGTTAATGGGAATATAATTATGCAAGGAAATGGAAGAGCTTAAGAGTGAATTGAATTTGTGGCTTGTGTATAAGCTTGTAGAGTAACGGATAGAGTTCTCTTAATAATTAAAGGGCGAGATCAGAGCATCGGATTATGGAGCCAGGTAATCTATTCGAGGTGTGAAGTCTCGTACAGCCTTGGGCGTACAGAGATATTAATTTATGCCGGAGTGTATTTAGTGTGATACCCTAACTCCGATGATGGATATGGAATGTTCCTGGTTCGAATCCTGTGGTAGGTGAGGTGAGGGGAGAACATTGGAAACCTCTGCGCCATACCTGATCGACCGAGAACTTATTATTGAATGATTCGGCTCTTGTGAAGCGAATCTTATTGACGGCAGCTGGGTTTTTTTTTTTTGAGCGTATGGCTTTTAGTGCCGGGAGTGCCCGAGGACATGTTTGGCTCGCCAGTTTTGTAGCTGCTTCGAGACGGACACCCAATGGGTGAGCTACAAGTACCGTTGGGGAGGAAAGTTGGAAGGGAAGGGCGAGGAGTTGGAAGGTAGCGGCTGTGGCCTATAGTGAGGGACCAAACCCGGCATTTGCCTGGAAGGAAGATGGGAAACCACAGAAGACCATCTTCAAGGTTGCCGGCGAGGGGATTCGAACCTCCTCGCCTCCCGGATGTGAGCGACTGCTATTAGTCATGCCGTAACCACCACGGCTAACTCACCCGGTACGGCAGCTGTTGACTGACCGTAGCATTTATTAAGATACCGGCTACCCACTAGACCTGTGTTTGATGAATCTCGTGCTTTCATATAATGATACGGACCTGTTGAGGCCGTTATTAATATCCTAAGGTTAGGAATAAATATTTAAGCTCATCCAGAACCTATTGCATACTATTCAGTTTAAATCATATGGGCACGTGGATCATTGTGACCACAATATTGTATTCAGAATCGTGATACTGCTTGGGAAGATGAAAGCCAGGAATCAGGAAGGCGAGGGACGGTTTACAGCTGTAACCACCCCACTCCATTCCATTGTATACAGGCAGCTCCAAGGGGCTGAGTTGTTAAACGAACCGTGAAGGCTAGCGTTGTGAAAGGACAGATTTGAGACCTTGCTTGTAATGAAAGGAAGCATTGTTATATTGTGTAATGAATGTGTGTGGTTTAAAAACACATTGCTAATCATAGATCACCCTGATGATATAAAATTTTAGTAATCTTACGAATGGTCGGAAGTTGCATTTTGTACCGACACTGACACGAGTTTATGAAGTTGGGCACTTGACGCCACCGGCTACGCTCGCAATGGTAGCTTAATAATACCATCCGACACAGCGATAACATATGTTGGAATTGAAATCACAATGGCATGCAGTGGAACTATAAAAAGAGGGGAGCGGAGGGGTAGACTTCCGTAAGTGTGGTGTTGCAAGTAGATTGTAGTGCAACCCATGAGTTGGCTAATGCATGATAAGCATTTGGTGGGAGAGAGAGATATAACACAAACAGTACACATGATGTAAATTAAGATGTGTTGTAAGAAACAAGTAATTTTGTGAATTTAAAGAAGTCACACTAGGTGACATGAGTGTAAAAGTACAGTTTTTGTGAAACGTTACATGTGCATCAGCGCACTAGAGTGAAGTTTAAAGTCCACCTAATGGTAAAGGATTGAATAATGATATGGATTTAATTTGTTAAACTATGTGAATAATTGGTGGATTGTGGGAGTAACTTTGTTTGTTTGTGTATTATGTTTGTTAGGATTATGTTCTTTTTATGTTTGAAGCCATGATGTTTATACTGAATTAAAGCCTTTAGAGTAGGGTTGTGCCTTATCATTGTAGAGTTGATACCTTTTAGTCTCGAATCAAAAATATGCAACTGCTCTGTGGGAGAACGGTACACGCCGAGACCTGAAGCTAGCTGGAGGCAGAAGCATGTTTTCCATGGAAATTACTTACATGGGTACAGTATACGGGACGTTGTCGAAACGCTTCGCGCGTAGTCACTCATTTGTTGAATCTAAACGTGCGCTTTGTATTGTAAAATGGATTAACTAAGCCAGAAACCTTTCCTGGAGTGTACACAACAATTCACCAAACATTTATCACTGTCAGACGAATAGTATATGACCTTATATGGGACTTAGTTGAAAAATTTCGCGCGTCGTCGCTCGTTTGTTGATTCTGCTCCTGCTCTTCCTATTTTTAAAGGGATTTACTAAGCCAGAAACCTTCCCTGGCGTGCACACATCTCAGCCTAGTTTCATCGCTATCGGACGAATGGTATATGAACGCATACGTGACTTTGTTGAAATGCTTCGCGCGTCGTAGCTCATTTGTTGAATCTACCCGTGCGCTATCTACTGTGAAATGTATTCACTAATTTTGAAACCTTCACGTAAGTGTATACAACATCTCACCCAAGTTTCATCGCTATCGGATGAATGGTATATGAACGCATAGGAGACATACCCACAGACATACCCACAGACAAACTATCACGTTACATTGATTTTTATATATAGATTAGGCTAATAAGAGAAGTTGAACCTCAATTCTTGTTGTTGCTTATTTTAGGGGCTGCGACATCGTAGTCGTATAGTCAATGTATTTTGGGTGTGTCTGTGTAATTTGTGTGATAACCTGTGTTATTGTGATGCCTGTACTACTATTTGTTCATTTGAGATAGGATTGGGAAGACGGCGGCCGTGGCCCTAAGTTAGGAACCATCTCAGCATTTGCCTGGAGTAGAAATGGGGGAATCCACGGAAAACCACTTCCAGGATGGTTGGGGTGGGAATCGAACTCTCATCTTCTCAGTTTTGCCTCAGGAGGCTTAGTTTACCCCGTACCAGCCATCACACCAGAAGTAAAATTTCCTGGCAGAGCCAGGAATCGAACCTTGACCTCCGGGGCGACAATCAAACTTAAATTCTTATAAATGAGAATAAGGAAATTGTTTCACATAATTTTGAACAGTTATTTTGAGGTTTATAGACCATTTCTATATGCAAAGATATTTTGCGCGCCCAGATACCCTAAAGGACCACTGTGCGGCGTGCTGCCGCCTAAGCCACGGAGGCTTCGAGTATGCTGTAATATCAGTTGTATTTCTTAGGGGTATAGCGAAACTCACTTCGAAAATCGCGAGTTATTACAGTAGACATTTCACTACTATTCGGAAATTGGGCTGTGCTGGAATGAAATATAAATTAATTCGCATACACAGTAAACGCGAAATCAATCGATATTACAAGAGCTGCGATTGTCTTCGCTGTACGATATCGTGTTGTAGGCATTTTTAGTGTTCCCTTAGTAAATGAAATATAAATGCTTTTCAGTTGCTCAACACGATTGTACCCAAATTGCAGTGGGTGTTCCTTAAACCTGAAAACAATTACATGATGTATTAATTATTTCAATGTATACGAGGCACGTCCGGAAAGTAAGTTCCGTTTGGTAATAAAATTAAATTGTGTACAGATACAGAAAAATTATTTATTGCACAACATTCTACACCTCTTAAACTACTTTTCCACATAACTGCCGAACTTTTGCAGGCATTTGTCATAGCGTGGCACAAGTTTTTGGATACCTTCTTCATAGAAGTTTGCCGCCTGTGTCTTCAACCAGTTGGAAACATCTTCTTTCAACTCGTCGTCATTGTTGAAGTGATGACCGCCAAGGAAAGACTTGAGATGTGTGAACAGATGAAAGTCGCTAGGAGCGAGGTCAGGGTTGTACGGAGGGTGGTCAAACACGTCCCAGCCAAATCCCTGTAGGAGGTTATTCGTCACATTTGCAGTGTGTGGTCGTGCGTTGTCGTGAAGAAATAAAACACCTTTTGACAGCAACCCTCGGCACTTATTCTGTATTGCGCGGCGCAATTTCCTAAGTGTCTCGCAGTAAGCATTTGCGTTGATTGTTTGACCACGCGGTAAGAAATCAATGAGTAAGATGCCTTTCCAGTCCCAGAACATTGTGCACATCATTTTCCGAGGTGTCAAGATTTGTTTCGGCTTAACCTTTGCTGGGGATGAAGTGTGCCTCCATTCCATTGATTGCCGCTTACTTTCAGGGGTGTCGTAAGAAACCCAGTTTCATCTCCTGTGACTATCTGTGTCAGAAATTCTTCGCCGCCTTCATTGTAACGGGTCAAAAACTGAAGTGCGCTACCCATCCGTTTTGTTTTGTGTTGCTCCGTAAGAATCTTTGGTACCCAACGTCGTCAAAGTTTACGAAAGTTCAGTTTTTCGGTAACAATTTCATGAATTAGTGATCGTGAGATTTGGGGAAATTCCATAGCGAGAGCACGAATTGTAAACCTGCGGTTTTCCCGGATCTTGTCATCAATCGCGTGAACCAGTTCTTCTGTAACCAAAAATGGACGCCCACTTCGTTCTTCATCGTGCACTTCACTACGCCCTGCATTGAACTGTCGGACCCATCTTCTCACCATTGAATCACTCATCGCATTTTGTCCATATACTTCGCAAATTTGCCGATAAATTTCAATTGGTTTCACTTTCCTAGCATTCAGAAAACGAATCACAGATCTGATTTCACAAGCGGCGGGATTTTCAATCAACACCGACATTGTACGAATAAACATGCACAACAACGCGTACGTGGCTGACAGCGCTCTCCAAATGGCGCACGTTTCTTCTCCTTGATACAGAGCGTCTACCGCCCATATGCGGAACTGCGCTGCAGCGGAACGTACAACTAGTTGAAGACACAGGCGGCACACGTCTATGAAGAAGGTATACAAAATCTCGTGCCACGCTACGACAAATGCCTGCAACATTTCGGCAGTTATGTGAAAAAGTAGTTTAAGGGATGTAGAATTTTGTGCAATAAATAATTTTTCTGTATCTGTACACAACTTAATGTTATTACCAAACGTAACTTACTTTCTGGACGTACTTCGTATTTTTTCAGGTTTAGGGAATGTCTTTGCCATACTTGGTACGAATACCGTTTACTACAATCACATCTAATTCTTGCGCATTTATATAACATTCTTAATGCTTCTAACGGCCATCTCTACTTAGTATAAAACTAAGTCCCCGATTCTTGGTTGTTACGAGCAAACTCGAGAGCCACTGGATAGATTTTGATGCGGTTTTCACCATTCTGTAAAGGATATCTCGAGAATGATCATAAATAAATTATTTTCTACAGAAATAAAAGTAAGCCAATCAGTAACGATTTCATTGGAAAAGTCGAAAAAAAAAAACCTGACCTCCGAGCGCTTTGTAAGCTTACGCTGGGCAAACCGTTAAAAATATCTAAATACTATGAGTGTAAGAATTGTGCAGCATGAAAAGTTCTACAAAAGATGCCGCGAGGACATATCTCTATCTTCAATACATCGCCTACTATAAGCGATTTTAGATTGGACGGAAGGGGAATTTGAGTTTCACACACCTCGCCATTTTAAATTACGTCTGACAAGAATTCGTTGCACATGCATCTCCATGATAATATAATTAATAGTCCAGTCAGTGATTTTACCCATCATGCTGAGACGTAAAACGGATATAGGTCGTAGTTCATTGACATCGAAAATAAAGGCACTTATCATATAATGCATTCATAACTGTTCCCGGGCGAAGCCGGGGCGGGTTGCTAGTATATAATAAAATACAAACATTAACTTAAGTCTCTTCTCAATTAGGCATTACAAAATTTTATCAAGGATATGTTTCTTTTCTTGCATTTTCCACATGATACCGATCGCATAGCCGTTAACAAATATAACAAATGCATTCCACGTTCAGTGTTTAGAAATGCTTTGTGCTATAAATTTTATGTTGAAAGACATTCACCGCGTATCTTGTTACAAGATGTCTCAGTTCATAATTTGCTCCAGTCCAGTCCATTCCTCTTCGAATATAGTATCAGTGGTATAAAAATCTCTCCGAATATATGACTTCCTGCGATCATGTCCTGAAGTAATTCTTTGTAAGGTGATGTAGATGAAAGAGGCAGTTGTAATTGCAAATCTTCCAAAAACATCAGTTCTCTACATACAGTAGTTCATATACTAGTCTGGATGATGTGTACTTGGAGACGCATATAGTCCGTTTCAGAAACATTGCTTTCAGTTTTTCTATTGCCCTCATATTTGACTTTGTTAAATGTTCCCATATTAAGTGAAGACCATTCATGTTACGTCGTTGTTGAACGTAACTGGTGAACATACTCTACATGTAGTCACTACAACAGCAATAGCTTCGAGAACGCATAGATATCATACCATCCTGAAAAGATTTAACTGGACCCTGACCAGCTCGAATAACGTAATAAATAGGCACAGTGGCCATGGTATCTGAAACACCTTCAGTACCACCGTTTCATAATTACCATTAGGTGAACTTAGAGGATCGTTTCTAAACCTTGTTGTTTCGACAGTGCTGAACTTAAACTACTGTATACATGAAAGATCAATATATTTTTTCATGATGTGCTTATTAAATGAAAATAACAAGAATGTTCTGTTGAGACTGATTAAAATCAGTAACTTTTGATTGCTGTTTTTCAGCTACATCTATACTGTTAAGTGGTGCCTGTCCCTATGTCGTGTTGTTACTAAATCCCACAAAAACTTCTCAACCGATTAAGCTGAAAAATTGGAAATTCCATGAACACAATTTCCGTACCTGAGAAGAATGATTACGTGCCGAGTGCGAACGTGCCGGACGGATGCGACCCAGAAAAAATCGTGGCTGCAGCGACCCTGCTAGTAGCTTACAGTGCTCCATGCGACCCATTGTTCGAAAGAAGAACAGAAGATCTTATTTCCAAAGCGACGTAAATCCATGAAATGCAAAACTTCAGAAATCGCGTTTTGTTTCTTCGTATAATTAAATTCAGATATAATTATGAATACAATGTAATTGTATTCATTACTTTTATGCACATCCTGACACTGTGTTTTAAAAATCTCCTATCAATGGAAATTGTGGTAATCGTCTCCTGTACGTTGGAGTTAGGACGTTTTGGAAATAAATAATATATTGGCATACGCTTTGAGTGGCATTTATGAACATTTGAATGGTTTAAACACAATAAACACAATCTGATGCTCTACATATTCTTCAAAGTTAGCCATGGCCTTGATTTATCACGTGATGTCACGTGATGTCCATAGAGCCATCGGATTGGTCAAGACACATTGGAAATAAATACACGTTGGAGTTGCATCACTTTGCAAATAAACTTAGTTCTTAGAGCTCTGTTAATGTGGGATATAAGACGTATTTTGGCTTAAAACCTTTGCTATACGTTGAGAGAACCTATAAACTTGCTATGAAAGAAAAAACTGATAAACCGTCAATTTTGGATTTACGTCACTTTGGAAATAAGCTCTTCAATTTTCACGGCGCCTAAACTAACCTGAGCGTAATTTTAGCAGACACAGATGTGTTAGCAATTCTCAGATTCCACAGATACATCAGTGCTTGGGTCGCTAGTGGCACGATGGCAAATTGGTGGGTCGCTTGCGGCATGGGTCGCATCCGCAACGATACCACGATATGATGTATTCTTCTGGCCGGAAATATGCCATGTACTATCACAACAAATAAATGAACACTTTCCTTATACTTTTGATCGCACCATTAGTTAGGACAATGATACCAACACATGAATTGGAATTTTCTCTGCAAAACAAATTCATACCCAGGTTTTTGCGCTAAATAGTTTGTAAAATCTTTCTGTTGTTTTAGAAGTAAAAGCGTGCAATTTTCTTATAATGCCAAATACCAAATGAACTGTGCATTGAAAGCAGTTCTAATGCCTTAAAATTACAATAGACTGATATGGAATACACGAGGTTTTTTAAACAAAACACATAAGAAATCATATGTTGAACCCCTCAGGCTGACTTCCCTTAAAGCGCTGTCGTAATATACACAAGATATATACGAATTGACCAAAAAGCAATATTTACGAATCTTTATAAACAAAGTAAGCTTTCTGTCTGAACATTTGGAACGTTTGGCCCAATGTGGTGATTAATGACCTATTATACCCTCAGTTTGAATTTAGTCTGTTTGATTGTTCGTTGGTTTGTCTGTTAGTAATGGATCGGCGTCAAAACTACTGGATCAAATAATATAAAACTCAGCAAGTAGAAGGCACCCCAAACATATCACTCGGAAACAAAGTTTTAGCATATTTGCCTCTTGAGAGGAAGGGGAGGAAGTCTCTTTTGGAAATTGACATCTTGAATAGGCAAAATATCGAGGTTGCCGTATTAAGGCCGAACATAATTCATTTTACGGTCCTCGAAGCGAGGAACAATACTTGGCAAGTAACAAGGGACCGCGGAAACCACATTTTAAGGCCCTAAAACCCACAGTTTTGAAGATATTTCCTGAAAACTACCTTAGCTCTGTTAAACTGATGACGGAATAGCAAGCTCGTAACCATGGCAACAGTAGCTCAAGAGGTGATATGTAAATATGTAAACCTTTAGGGCCTTGAGTAGAATGCAGGAAATATCTTGAAAAGAAATGAAGAGGTCTGACCCCTCGAAAAATGAGGGATCAGGAAAGCTGAGACAAGAGCCAATTAAGGCCGGAAAGTGAAAGACTCCCTAGGCCTCGGATACCTTAATTCCGCCGGGGTCGGAAGAGAGCGCGAGTCGGACAAGGAAGGCCGACAGGAAAGATGATAGAGAGGAGCTCGGCACAAGTAAATGGAAGGAATGCTGGACTCATCTTGGTTCCCGTGGTCGCCAGCCCACGTCCCACTAGTCGTGAGCCCCTGGAGGGTATATTTTTTGAGTTCCAGTAAGTTTTGCGCTTTCTTATCTAATCTCTGCGTAATCCTTCCACTGCCACCTTGTATCGAAATCTGAAATATATTAATTAATTTGCCTTTTACGACATGACATCATTCGACTCTAAGTGCCGTGGAATCTTCAAACCCTTCAAAAACTCGACTTATAAAGCCAGGAATCAATTCTCCAATTATGGGAACAGGAAGCGGGCACTTGACCACTGACCTACCATAGAAGCAAAGTGCTCATCAGCAAGGGAGCTAGCAGTGAATAAATATAACTCATAGGGTGGTTCACATCTCACACCCGTATTTGTAATATCACTTTCTTAAGGGTGATCAAGTGACTCATTACAGATAATTACTTTCTTGAAGTGTACTCAGTTTCATCAAGATCAGTGAGGTGTTCGTATAACAACAACAACAACAACAACAAAAAACAGGAAAATCACAGTGATTTTACCATAAAACATGATCCGTACTCACATGTGTAGCTCCTAGAGTGAAGTAACTATGCCCCATTACTTACCTGCAAACAAATACAAAAATGGCATTAATAACTAGGCAAGTAACAATGCTGACGACAAAGAATAATAATAATAATAATAATAATAATAATTCAAAGTACAGCCCTGGAAGAGGAGCTCAAAAGCACATATAAGCAGATTTCAGTAGCTAACAGATCATTCCAGAGGTCATATTGATCACGAAACAACTTAAAGACCGTCTCTAAAGACAAACTCCACCCAACTACAGTAGCCTACATACACACAAATACTTCATTGTTCGTAGAACAACGAACACAGATTTACAACAGAGCCAAGATAGCTTCCTAATTAAGACATTTTCTGGCTGGATCTCGATGTGAAGATGAAAAGAAATTAAAATTAAAACATACAACTATAAAATTTAACAAATTAACATATGAAAACATTAACTAACTTATTACAAAAACAAGTAGTTCCGTGAAGAACTAAAGCCTATTTTCATACATCCTAATTATGTTAATTGTCACTATGAACATACAAAATTTCAGTTTGATTGTTGCAATAGATTCGTAGATATTGAGAACCGACTAAATATTGCGGATGGTCGGCATGTTGGATTTTATACATGTAGGTCTTAGAGTTTAGTACTGTTACATGAAGATTATTGTGTACGTGTAGTATTCAAACTTCAATCACATGATTAGAACACAAGAAGTAAAAACGAGATTTTAAAATTTCGCACAGCTGCCATCTTGTGGTTATGGAAACTATTGAAATAAATTAGATGCCAGTGGATTAAAATTTGTGTAAGGATTTACTGTACCAAGTTTCACTGCACTCGGAAGGTTAAATTGCAAGAAACGTCCATGTGAATATTTATTATTCGCGTCGCCACCATGTTGGATTTGTGATCACCAGGCTATTGAAATTCCTATAGGTGAACGTATGTCCATAGCCCCGATGAACATTAAAGAATTCAGTTTGATTGCTGTAACAGATTCGTAGATATTGAGAACCGACTAAATATTGCGGATGGTCGCCATGTTGGATTGTTACATGTAAGGCCATAGAGTCATGTATCATTAAAGGAAAATTATTGCGTAGGTTCATTATTCAAACTTTCACTTCGATGGCATGATTACGACACGAGAAATAAAAAATAATTTTAAAATTTGCACAGCCGCCATCTTGAGGTTATGTAAACAATTGAACTAAATTAGATACCAGTGCATTACAATGTGTATAAACATTTGCTGTACCAAGTCTCATTGCGTTTGGAACATTAAATCGCGAGAAATGCCAATTTAAAACTTCAAATTAGTTTGGCCGCCATGTTCGTTTTGTAGTTAACCGGTTTTTCAAAGTCTCATAGATGAACTTCCAGTGGTGCCCTTTATTTCCGTACAAAATGTCAGGGTGATACCGGTAATAGTTTCTGAGATACAGAATGCCGGTGAAATATTTCGCACATCCGCCATCTTGTGGTTATGTACACAATTGATCGAAGTTAGATGTCGGTGCATTACAATGTGTATAAACATATACTGTACTAAGTTTCGTTGCGTTTGGTTGGTTAAATCGCGAGAAACGTCTATTTAAAAGTCGCAACTTCGCTAGGCCGCCATGTTGATTTTGTAGTTACCAGGTTTCCAAAGTCACATAGGTGAACTTCTAGCAGTTCCCTTTATCACCGTACAAAATTTCAAGGTGATATTGGTAATAGTTTCGGAGATATTGAATGCTGGTGAAATATTTCGCATAGCCGCCATGTTGGATTGATGAGACGTAACAAAATTTAAAGGGCATGGTCGGGGTTGCCCGGAATAGTGGAATGAACTTACCGAGTTTCAATGAAATCACTCCAGCCGTTTAGATTTTATTAGGGGGGAACACACACACACGAATCACACACCACAGACAGACACACGGACAAAGGTGATCTCATAAGCCTATTTGTTTCATAAATGAAAATAGGCTAATACATTAATAAAATATTAAAAACTTAAAACTTTTAAAATATTTAACTAATAAACAATTAAAAATGACACTTATTATTAAATGATGAAACTATTAATATAATGCAAAATTAAACTGTTAAAAACCTATTAGATATTAAACAATTGAACTATTAACAATTATACTTTAAACAATTAAACTATTACAAAATTAAACTATTGAACTATTAACTATTCAAAATTAATTGAACTATAAAACGATTAAGAATTAGACTTTTAAATTTTAAAAATTAAAATGCTCAACTATCAAAAATTAAACTGTTAAGATGTTAAATATTTACATATTAAATCGTTTAAATTAATGTATTAAACTATTAAAAATTAAAATATTGGCAATGTAACTGTTAAACTATTAAGCACTGTTAAAACTATTCAAGATTTAGCAATTAAAAAGTAAAAATTATAAATTAGCCTATTAATATATTAAAAAAACAAGATGTTCAGTAAAGAACATATAGCCTCCTTTCTCCTAAATGTATGACTATAGTTATAAATCGTTGTTTTTATCAAAGAGTATAATAGAATCATTTCTTGGTTGAAGACCTTAGAAACTATTTACCTCTACCAAACACCACACCCTCGAAAAAACTGCTACCATCATTGAAGAAAGAAAGAAAGAAAGAAAGAAAGAAAGAAAGAAAGATAAGAAGTATCTCAAGAATGTTATGGATCTGGAGACATAATCGACCGGACTGGCTGCGTGGCTCAACGGTAACGTTCTCGCTTGCTGGGCCCTAGGTTGCAGGTTCGTATCCTGGCGCAGTCAGCTGGCATTTGAGGGTCCACAAATGCGAGGGAGCCGTGTCAGTAGATTCACTGGTACGTTAAAGATCCCCTTCGGGGCAAAATTCTGGCACCCCGGCGTCTCTGAAAGCAACAGTAGTTAAAAGGGACGTAAAACCAATAACATTATTATTATTATTATTATTATTATTATTATTATTATATAATCGACCTGACGTGGGCAACATCCAACTTTGAGTTGAGGCATGTCTTTACACGTCTGGCTGTGCATAGTTTTCACAGCCCTAATTGTATTAACAAATCTTTCCATGACCCTACAGAGACGTGTGTATACCAACTATGTGGATATTTTCGATTGCTATTCGCCTGAAATAAAAGTATTAATATCCTGAACTAGCACCGACGGCTAGAGGTCAGGTACTATTTGAAATCGTTTTGTTCTTTACTTCAAATAACATTTTCAAATAACGCACAATAGGCTGTAATAATAATAATAATAATAATAATAATAATATCGTATGGCCTCGGTGCCGGGTGCAAGCTTTGTAATTTGACACCCAGAGGGTATCTTGCATGTCGAATTTCGTTGCTCCTTGAAGCACTATGAAAGTCAAGGAGGTTAGATATCTAAGCTCCTTGAACACTATAGCGCTTTCTAGTAGAGAAATGAAGAACTTTGTGTTGGCGGTAACTCCCGAGATTACTTTTGCCATTATGAACCCGGCCTACTGTATTCAAATGGGTTCTTTGACATGCAACATCGCATGACATGGTGTCGCAATTTTTTCCGCCATTCAGAAATCACTTGCCACGGCCAGGGGCGAACTTGCAAGTTTGGGGTTAGTAGACCGACACGTTGACCACTCACCCACCAAGGCAAGCAAATAGAAAGTAAAATTGTATCATAGTATCATCTTGTCATTCTTAAAATTCGATGCGCATAGAATGCCAATGGTATACTAATCATTGGAGTCCCACGTAGACCAGTCGTGACATCTAGTTGAGAAGTATCGAACAAGATAATACTAACAGGGCGAGTGCATTCTAGCGGCCATAAAAATAAACTTTTCAATAAAATCTGTAAGTTAATCTGTAGGCCGGCATGCATTTCTCCGCCAGTTGGACATGATCATTCACTTTTTTGCTGCTAGATGTCTCGTGCAAATCTGCTGGCGAATTTTGTTTTAATTAAATATATATTTTCCATCGTAATATGCGCAATATAACGCTTAATTTTAAAACCTGTGAGTCATTACAAAACAATAAATATAACAAAATTCAAGCAAAAAAAACTAATTCTGATGGGGTTTGAACCATTGCCATAAGATTGATCGGCTAACGCTTTACCACGGAGCCAATCGTGCCAACGAAAACCGTCCGATATCAAATGAGTTGCATGGAACGTAGTAGCAAATTATTATTTAGAATAAACGATTTCATCAGCGGAGTATATTATTTATATATAAAGCATTTCATACAAAATTTATTTATTTTGTATCAGTACGCTATATTGCATGCAATACTAATAGGTGAAATATAAGTAAGGAACAAGATATCCGCTGCCATCATGCTTTCTAACTGAGAAGGCTCAGCTTTTTAAAATCACTTCTGCAATGTAGTATTACAAAATAAACTTTTAATTTCGAACGTGCCTCTTCCTTTAGAACAGTTAAAACGATTATCGGCTCTATAATCGGACCTGGTGGGTCCCATGATATGGATTATAAAGTTTGTATAGTTCACTCGGCTGCCATCCCGCAATGGTCCGGCGGATGACCTTGTAGTTTGGTCACCAGACGCGTCCTATATGATGGTATGTTGTTACGAAATTTAGTAGAGATCGGATGATTTGGTTATTCGTTATTTGATTTTACTTTTGGAACGTTTGACTGGCCGCCATTCAGTTTTGGTATAGATGGCGGCGATATAAAACATGACACTGAGGTGCCCTTTGCTAGTTCTGCATCTGTACCAAATTTCGCTCAATTCGGTTTCACCGTGTTTGAATTGATAGGGGGAGGACAGACATTCAGAGTACACACACACACACAGAGACTCACACACACACACACACACACACACACAATTTTTGGCCCTGTGTAGATCTTATGTCTACTTTCATTTTTTGCAAAAATCGAAAGTTGGCTAATAAAATTAATTATTTATTACTTAATAATATACTGGTTCAGGCTTTTGCGACCAGTTGAAGTACCTACAGAATCGTATTTCGGCTTGTTAGGCCGTGAACACTTCTTGATAGACTTTCAACCCGCAAGTACTGCTGGCATTTTCAAAGATTTGTTCTGAATGATTTCAAATAGCTCTTGTCCGAGGTTTATATATGCTAATGGAATGTCCTGGAAATAACACGAAGCGGGAATGGACTCGAGCAATTTCTGGTTGACAGTAGTTAAGCTCCCCTTCACATACGGCTAGGACAATTTTCTTAGCTGCTGTGGGATAGTCCAGCCTCGGGTACGTGAATGAGGGAAGGCTAGCGTGACGTGGGCTGCTTTCCAGGAACGTGTCCTAGGAGAGGCTGAATTACGGTTCCCAAATCTTATCCAAATCTCAATTATTCTATTAAAATTGTGTGGATGTTAACCAATTTCGATTGCTTCTCTGTACATTTTGGCATGGTGGTTCGATGTTCTAGAGATTATTTCTATGCATTTGGTTTGGATCGCGTGATATCTTTCCCACCCACGTCACACTAGCCTCTCCTCCCTCATTGACGAACACGGAGGTGGAGCCGACCGGGTGAAACTTTATAGGCTGTTTTGGTACCAACGCTAGCTTGCCTTGTAGTAGTACCTGCTGACAACGTTAAAAACGCTAGCTGTCATCGCGTACGACGGTGTAGTTGTGTTGTACTTCTATAGATGGCAGAAAATTCGGAAAATTGGTGAGTATTCTTGTTAATGTTGTATATTTAATTAATATTTGAATATATATCAATAGTAAATACATATTGCAGTACTTAGAAAGGAATACAATCGGTTTCGAACAATATTATACGAAGAAATTGAATTATATTGAATCACACATCGATTTTTAGTCGATACACTGCGCTCGAAAACGATATCAGATACTATCGATATAATTCAAAGTAAGAGCTGGTGGCTGGTTGTTCCAACGCTTCCCGTAATTCAAACGTGATATTTCTTAATTCGTTTGATAGGAAGTACAGCACGGACAATTAAATAATACTGGTGTGTGATCAGTGCAGCTGTAATTTTGTCTTACAATTCATTTTTAATATTGTAGTATAGTAGCCTACTCTTTCTATGTGTACATATCTGTGGGGTAGGCCTATGTCATGCTATGTGCTTTGTGGAAACATCCACAACTATTCTGATAGAGCGTATGTTTTCTTCTCTACCTGATATCACAGGGGGAAGAAATCGCCTATTATTAGACCAATTACTAAAATATGAAAGAAAGAAAGGAACATAAAGTAGCGGTGGGGGGATAGAGTAGGGGAAAGGGATGGGTAGGCACGGGCCGGGAGGGGAGAGGAGCGAGTAGGCCAGGTCGGGGATGGATCGCGCTCGAGAGTGCATCGTCACGCCATCTCATATTGTCAGTTGGAACTATTTGCGTCGAGCAATAGGTTGGGGTCAAAATTTTGCATTAAGTTGCAGCTCTACCCATATATCCTCCTTGGGTGGAGCATCCTACATCAGGTAAGGAATTATGTCGAGAAGTAACATTAACCTCATCATCGGAGACCAAAGAACCGTGAACTATGCTAAAATTCAATCCCACTTCACGTTGATTCGTGAATATTTATGTATTAGCTTAATGCAGTCAATGTCCATTCATTTTAGGTAGAAGTAATTAAAAAGCTACCTATTTCAATAGGTACCATGTTGCGACCTCCGGAAAATGTCGACATAACTTCGCGTTTCACATCCCCAAAACCACGATCAGTTCAAAAGTTTATATATAATCTCTATATACAGTGTGGTCCACCCACCCCTTATTATTTAGTTTTATGAAACCCAACTAACACTGCATTTCTCTTGATGGTCGATATTGCTCTGCCCTCTGACTGTGTGACAGCAATGTAATTGGGTCATGGGTCCATCAAAGGAAAACTGACCTTAAACTTTTCCCCGCCAAATACTATGGCCCATTCGACTAACATATGACTTATTGCTCCTTGAAATAACACACATCCACGTAATACGATCGAATTAATAGCTTACGCCACGTGATCTGTAATAGTAGAAAGTTAAATCAACACCATAAACCGTGATTGAAGACTTTCAGATGGACTTAAACGTTTGAGGTGGGACGGCTACAGCAACAACTGCAAGTGCAGCGCGCGATGTCTACCATGCGTTGGTGGCTGATTCGGTTAAGGCACGGCCGGAGACGGCGGGCGAGAATGGGTGGAATGGTGCATCGAATCCAGTGGTAGGCATACTTTTTTGAATGAATGTCCACGCTCCATTTTAGTGGGGATGTAACTACATAGCCACATTTATTCCCTTACGATGTATTTTTGTGAAGAGTAGGTTGAAGTTGCTGATTTATAAAGGAAATACGATAGCTTTTGCCACGTGACCTGTAATGGCAGAAAATTAAAAAACTGTCATGGATATTAACATAACATATCGACGTGTCACTCCGGAGATCCAGGTTCGATTCTCAGTTCTGGCAAGAAATTCAATACTGGTCTGAGGGCTGAAATTGGATACACTCAGCTTCGTGAAGCAAATCTGAGAAGAGGTGGGTTCGATTCCCACCTCAGCCACCCTGAAAGTGATTCTCTGTGGTTTCCCACTTCTGCTCCAGGCTATTGCCGGGACGGTTTCTAACTTAATGCCCCGGCTGCCTCCTTCCCCATCCTCACCTTAATTGCTAATACATACATAATACAGACACCGCTATAGACAGGTTATCAGAGGAATTCTACACACACCCAAGTACACGGGGTGAAATGACCGCGATGTTCTAGCCCCTTAATGAAACAAGATTCTGATCGCCAGTGCTAGCATCGAAGTATACGTATTCCTTAAAATTTCCCGTGGTATTATTTTGTTCGGGGTCTACTCAGCCACGGGTGATCCAAATGAGCATGCAGGATTCGATTTCCCCTTCAGCCATCCTCAAAGTGATTTTCCGTGGTTTCCCACTTCGTCTCCAGGCAAATGCCGGGATGCTACCTAACGTAAGGCCACGGCCGCATCCTTCCATCCTCCTTGCCTAACCCTCCCAATTTCCCCATTCCTCATAAGGCCCCTGTTCGCTTTGCAGGTGAGGCTGCCTGCGTGAGGTGCTCGTCCCACCTCCCCAGTTGTATTCCCATCCTATGTTTCAAGCTCCAGGATCTTGGGTGAAAATCTAATCGGACCATATTTCTACGACGGCCATCTTACGGGAGCACGCTACCTTCATTTTCTGCAAAATGAAATCCCACAGTTGCTGGAAAACGTGCCACTGTGCGAGCGATTGCGAATGTGGTGGCAACAGGATGGGGCCCCACCTCAAGGATCATTAGTAGTCAGGAACCATCTTCATGATACATATCCAAATAAATGGATAGGAAGAGGAGGACCCGTTCACTGGCCTGCCAGATCACCCGATCTTACGCCACTTGACTTCTTCCTGTGGGGTCACTTAAAGCAGGTAGTATATGCACGGGAGCCTGAAGATCCTGACCACCTTCGGCAACTAATCACCAAGGCATGCCAAGCTGTTACACCTCAGATGTTACAACGTGCAAGACTGTCTGTAATACGTCGTGCGAAATCTGCATCAACCAAGGTGGTCAACATTTTGAACACTTGCTACACTGAACATGCAGAGTACCTTGCTCTATTCCTACAGGGGGGTATGGTGGCGCAGCGGTCAAGCTCTTTGCCTCTCACCAACGCCATGTCCTTCGGTTCGAATTCACGTAAAATGGAGATCCCGTGGCTTATGATCGCGAGATTAACGGTCACGCTAAACTATAAGCTTTCTTCCTTTTCTTCGTACAGACCATTATGTCATCGTCTAACCTGCCTACGTAGCATCGAATAAAAATGGTCCTTTTCAGGATCAAATAAAAATTCATTCATTGGAACAGGAAGATGTGTGTCCGTAGTGCAGCTACTGTAAACGGCATTAAGCGAAAAAAACTTATTTGCCTTGGGATCGAACCTGCTACATTGCAGCATGGCTGACGTTACAGCAGAGAAGCACGATCTAACCATCTTAGCTACCGTGAGCCGTGGTGGGATACTCTCACGTATTGAGTCTATTTGTAGTCCTCATAGACACGTCATGTCCTTCGTAAGGTAGTGTTGATCGGATGTGTCGATTTACACATTCGTTATAGTTCATGGCATTGAAATAACACTGCTGCCAATGATTTCGACTATATTCGCGAGCATGAACTCAACCGTAAAATTGTACTAGGCCGTAAAGGAGCAAGTACTAATGTTTTTAGGACGACTATGATATACGCGTTAGTTGGGTTGCCTTCCTCCAAAAAAAGTAAGGGGCTGGTGGACCACACTGTATATAAAAATGAAAGTTTGTCTGTTTTTTTTCTGAATTTCCACCGAAATTTGAGTTATTAACGCGTTTCAGACTGGTTTATGACGGATGCGCGCAAAAACAAAATTTTTGCCTGTCTGTTTGTGAACAACTTTGCACGTGCATCACTCGAGAACGGCTGAGTGGATCAAGGTAAAATTTGGTACAGATGTCCATCAGAGGCACGAAAGTAATCATTGATGTAACTCTTCTCCATACCTCTCATAAAAGAGGGCCTACCCCTTAAAAAGCATGCTAAAATGGGCGTTGAAAGACGAGACAAAGCTCATTTTCAGCGTCTCCGGTTAATTTAGCTTCAGTAAAGAAATAACGACCTTTACGTCTTCTTCTTCGTTTGGGCCTACTGAGGACCACGGGGCTCGTATCTCCTCGTCGCTTTGTCTTTTCTCTTCTTCCAGTACTCTTTCATCATCTGACTATGAGCCAGCTTTCTTTCCTCCGTCCATGGTGGTCTGCTGACACCAGTGTTCTTCCTAGCTGTCAGTGATACAGGAAAAACTCCCTGTTGGATGGCTTGCCGGAATTGTTGGCGGTCCTGTATGGAATTAAGTGGGATCCCTAGGTGGTCTAAATCCGTCCTGACCGTAGAGATCCACTTGGTCCTAGAGGCCTTCCCTCTTCCTGCCACTGTGAAGATGTTACTGGTGAGCCGGCAAGGGATCATGCGGGTCAAGTGTCCATAGAAGGCCAAGCGCCTCTTTCTTATACAAGTCACCTTTACGTCTATTTTTATCGTTTACTGAACCTGTATGTTTGAATCTCTTAGCCAGTTGATTTATTGTCCGATTTATAAATATATACTTTATTGCGCACAATGTGCATGGACGTGGTTCTTACGAACCATCATTAATACAAAATTTTGTCGTTGTCACTGTAAATGCCTTTTTCCGAGGGGTGACCATATATTTCTAATTTTCACAGAATTTCGTCAGAGACACCCCTCTGCACTTGCACGTCCTCACGTGGTATCTGTCGCAAGGACCCTTACAAAGCTTGCACACGCATAGTTCGTCTGGTTGGTGATAGACGTCTCTCATGCAGATCCGGTGGTGGAAACCATGGACCGCAAAGCGCGTCAAGATGTGTCTCAGCTCGTAGGATCCTTGCATCCAGTCCTGTGTAGTCATAGCGTCCGTCGTATAAAATTCATGCCAAATGTCATTTCTCTTTGCGGTCATGAGACGCAAATACTCCCCAAATCCCGGTGTGTGGGGCAGAAGCATCTGTAATCTGACTTCTTCCATAAAGGGTAGTTCCCCTGCCATGACATACACAAGGCGCGAGGGCGTGAACTTGGATAGGCATAAGGCTCTTTTTAGATACATTGCCTTGATCCTTTCCAGCGTTGCCAGATGTCTGTGCCTAAGATGTTTCCAAATACTTTCCAGGCCATACATCGCGACTGGTGCTATTTTTAACCAAAAAAGTCGTATTGCCGTCTTCAGGGATAGGCTGCGTAGATGCTCGATGTCGCTCATAGCCGTCAGTGCAGCGTCTAGCCTCTCTCTCACGTGCATCGTGAAGACGTTCCCAGATGTCTGCATAGTCACCCCCAGGTACCGGAAATGGGAGACTGTAGTCAGGGCGGTGCCTTTGTAATGAAACGTCGCGGGCTTTCCTCCCCTTCTGAAGGACATAGTGACTGTCTTCGTCTCGTTCAAACTCATTTCGTTATCTTCGGCCCATACTGCTACATTGTTCACGGCGGATTGTAGGTCTTCTGCACTTGTAGATGCCATTACCATATCGTCTGCGTACATATAATTTTTGACATTGGGTGGAACTATTGTAGTGACGTCAGCTGTTGCTATTGTAAACAATATCGGACTGAGAGGATCGCCTTGAAGGACTCCGTTCGTTTGCTCGATTGGTTCAGAAGTGATGATACCGTCAGTGATTTCTATTAGATTACTACTCAGCAGATTCCTAATGAATCTAGCTAAGTAGCTAAACTCGCCTACCAATTTCTCAAGTTTGTCGATGATAATTTGTCTGTTAAGGGTGTCAAAAGCTTTTTTGTAGTCAATGAATACAGCATGCAGTTTCCTCCGTGGTAATGTTAAAGCTTCCTCAATATCTAACTGTAAACATTGGATGGCTTGTGTGGCAGATCTACCCTTTCGAAACCTGAATTGTTCGTCAGGTATCCACCCTTCAATCGTGGACGTGAGGCGCTCGCAAATTAATTTTGTGAGGATTTTCAATAACGAACACTCAAGGGCAATCCCCCTGTTTGAGTTCGGGTCCCCGCTGTCGCCTTTCCCTTTGTACAACATTTTAACTGTCGATTTCCTCCAGTTCGCGGGAATTGTACCTTTACGTAGGCATCCGTTAAATAGAGAGGTTACACATCTTTTCAATTGTGTTGTGGATTCCTTCAGATGCTCATTGAAGATGTTGTCTGGTCCACAGGCTTTATTGTTCTTACTATTGGTAATGGCTTTCAACACCTCTTCCTCGGTAAAAAGTTCGGGTTCTTCTGCTACTGTAAGGTCTCCCTCTGGTCGCGGAGCGGGGCGAGTGTCCCGGTCTTGAAGGACCAACGTTAAGTGATCTTTCCAGGTCTCTAATCGATATATTTCGCTGAAATTTAGGTTGTCTAGAGTTTAGAGCCTTATAAGGGTGAGTTTCTGCTTCTTGTATGAGTTTCTTTTCTTGTATGTTTTGGAACAATTCCTTTGCTTCTTTAAGGATGAGTTTGTACAGTCTCCTTATGTCATGGTAACTCCTCAGATTGCTTTCTAAAGGTGTCATTCGTACCTGATGAAGGGCTGCTAGAGCTTCTCTACGTGCGAAGTAACAACCTCTGTTAAACCACACCTGTGACTTCCTCTTTGAATGTACTCTGGGAAGTACTGCCTGCAAGATAAGTTTTTCCAAATTCACCGTTGCGATGTCCAAGTCTCCGGATGCTATCACATCTAATACTGTATCAATATCCTTATCTCTTAAACTTGTGGCGTCTATTACCCTAGATAGCTTTATGAGAGATTTCTTCTCTGTTCTCCTTTCCTCGGACAGTTCGAAGTTGGTCTCTACTGGGATAGGTTTCCTTAGCGTCTCCCCTGTCGTGGTTTGTGTGACAGACTTGATGTTTACGTCTACTGGGATAGGTTTCCTTAGCGTCTCCCCTGTCGTGGTTTGTGTGACAGACTTGATGTTTACGTTATTGGTTAGTACGATGTATATAGCACTAGACCCGTTGTGACATAAGTACGTTAACATGTTATTATCATTCACCAAGGTTAGTCCTTCCCCTTCTAAGTATTCTAACACCGAGTTTGTTTTGAGCGAGGGCTTTTCAATATGGCAATTTAAATCTCCGGCTATTATAAGGGTATCATGTGGCTTCACTTTCTCCATTGCAAATGTGAGTTCTTCTATGATTTCACTTGATGTATTTTCTGGTTGTAAATACATTCCTAATATAGTACAGACACTTGTTTTTACCATTAGTGTGTTTTCTGTTTTATACAAGACTGAGAAAGGTGAAAGTTGTGCCTTTAAGATGCATGTAATGCCTCCAGAGGGTCTTCCTCTGGCCCCTTGTTTGGCGGGAACATTAATGGTATAAGCCGTCTTATACGACCACTCTCTTGTCAAAAAAGTTTCTGTCAGTATTACTAAATCGTACTGGTCGAAGATATCTGGGGCTAAACTGATAACCCCCATGAGTCCCTCAACGTTCCAAAGGAGGGTTTTCAGTCTTCTCGAAGGTTCTGTACTTCCTAGGTTCAAGTTACTGCAGGACGACTCCTTCGTTCCGTGGTCTTCTTGGTGATCGAAAGGGACGCACAAGAACTCTCTTAGGCCAAAAGTCCGCTTGTTCAACTTGCTCTAGGTGCTGCCAGGATATCCCCAGTTTGAAAGCCTTGTTAGTTCCTAGGGTGTCCAACTCTTCACACGACATGATACCGTCAATTCCTTTCGAAGACATGAATTCCTTTACCCTCTCGGTAGTCGCGTTTGAAGAGAGGTGACCCACATATAGCCAGGCAATTCCTTCTCCGGCTTGAATGATGGAATTAGATTCATTTGTTCCTATGATGATGTGTCGGCTTTCTTTATATCTGTTCCTCCTCCTCCTCCTCCTGACTGTCTCCCAATCCTTCTCTTCCTCCTCACCTCTGTCATATGTCTTGTCATCTCTTTGGAAGCCATGGCCTACCTGATAGACATCCGCAGTACCATTAAATCCTTTGTCTTCTTTCGCGAGGTTTGTGTTCTTTTGAAAAGTATCTGACGCCTCACCTATCTTTCGTAATTCTGCATTCTTAATTGTAAGCTTGTTAGATCCAGCAATGTAGTTGTCCTTTTCCTCATTATCATTACTGCTTGATGAAGTCGCTTTTCCCTTCGTGTAATGCGCATTTCTCAGTTTAGTACCTGGCATCTCATTTGTCATCTTTAGTGCTCTATTCCATGGGGTCCGGTTTGCATTCTCGTTACTCTGAGATATCACTGGGCTCGGAGTTCCCTTTCGATTTTGATTGAACATTTGCCCGGCAGATATAGATTGGCACGGGTCGCCGTTACTCCCTGAGGCTTCTAAGAGTGAATCAGCAGACGGCACACATAGTGAATTTGGTGTTTGTTGCTTTATAGCTTTTATTTCTTCCGTTATAAGGCTTTTTATGCTATTTGTGAGTGCATCCATCATTTGATTCATCTTCTACATGACGTTATCTGTGATTTTCTCTTGCAATGTCTTGTAGGCCATGAGTTGGCTGTTGGGATTACTTGCAAGGCCACTAGATGACTGGACTTTACGTTGAAGCACTGCCGACTAGATGTAATTTGTGCAGTAGAATGATCCACTTCGCAGTTATTGTCGTTCACGTTCTTCGCCTGTCCGGCAGAGGTCTTCACCGCTTGTCTCTGCTCCTGGCCTGTAACTTCAATGATATTCTTTGATCTGGTAGGTGTCGTTTCTGTTTGTCTCTGGTCACGGCGTGTATCGTAAACGTTTTTCTTTTGTTCGGTAGATGTCTCTACCATTTGTCTCTGTCCACGGCCTGTTGCTTCAACGAATTTCTTTGACCTGGTATATATCGTTTCAGATTGTCGCTGATCACGACCTGCTCCTTCATGCGTATTATCAATAGATGTAGCTGGTTGTCCTACAGGGTGGCCGTCTACCTCCTCACTCATCACATCTCCTTGGCTATTCATAACCTCTTCTAGAGGAGTCTTACTTTTACTAACAACTGTCTTACTTTCCCTTGCAAGTGAATCAAAACACTCTCTAATCTCCCTTACCGCTTCTTGTATGTCGTTCTTCACTTCCTTTTTCCTATAACCTCCTTCTTGTATCACTTTTTCGATGATTTTTAGAGCACTTTCTAGACGATGTCTTGTAGTGTCCGCCATTGTCAATAATATTTATAGGAATGGGTCTCCCTGGAAATGTCATTCGAAACTTTTTTCTTGTTCTAGCGCACGTTATGTAGCTTACGGCAAGTATTGTGAAGACCTTCGCTCGACCATGGCCGCCGGTCTCCAGCCGTATTGGCCGGGTATTCCCTCGCTCTTCTGTAGACGTGAACTCCGAGCTAATTGGATGTTTCAGTCTTTGAGTGTTTTATAAAGCTACTGAGTACCGATACTGTATATCTTATTGTGCAGTGTTTTATTGTGATTGTGTCTAGTGCTGTAATGCCTTATGTGGAATATTTGTTACGTGAACGAGTAGGCTATATCTGCACAATACGTACATAAAGTGCAGGAAACGATAAAAAACAAGATGTTCAGTAAAGAACATATAGCCTACTTTCACCTAAATGCATGGGTATTGTTATAACTCTTTGTCCTTTTCAAGGAGTATAATTGAATGTTGGTTGTAGTAGCTTGTTGAAATACAATGTGCTATAGGGATATTAAACATGAATATGAGGTGCCCTTTGCTAGTGCTACCTCTGTAAAAAAAATCATTCAATTCGGTTTCACCGTGTTTGAATTGATCTGGGGAATGGATTTGCACACATACATGGCCACTATTTGCAAACTATTAAGCTGATGACCTTGTAGTCAGTCATAAGATGCTTTCCACAAAAAGGCATGTTGTTGCAAAATCCGGTAGAGATCAAATTATTAGGATGGTCGAAATTTGATTTAAGCTCTTAACATTTGGGTGGCCGTCATTCCGTTTCCGTCAAGATGGCGGCGATATAAAACATGTCACTGAGGTGCCTTTTGCTAGTGCTACCTCTGTACCAAATTTCGTTCAATTCGGTTTCACCGTGTTTGAATTGATAGGGGGAATCGATTTGCACACATACTTGGCCACCATCTGCAAACTGTTGGGCTGATGATCTAGCAGTTTGGTCAGAATATGCTTCCCACATAAAGATTTGTTGTTGCAAAATTTGGTAGAGACTAGATTATTAGGTTGGTCGTAATTACATTTTAGCCTTTAACATTTGGGTGGCCGCGATTACGTTTCCGTCAAGATGGCGGTGATATAAAACATGACACTGAGGTGGCCTTTTCTAGTGCTACCTCTGTACCAAATTTCGTTCCATTCGGTTTCACCGTGTTCGAATTAATAGGGGGAATCGATTTTCACACAAATATGGCCGCCATCCGCAAAATATTAGGCTAATGACCTATTAGTTTGGTCAAAGGATGCTCCCTCCATAATGGTATGTTGATGCAAATTTTGGTAGAGATCAGATGATTAGGTTAATCGTAATTTGATTTAAGCTTTGAATATTTGTGTGGCCGCCATTACGTTTCCGTCAAGATGGCGGCGATATAAAACATGACACTGAGGTACCCTTTGCTAGTGCTACCTCTGTACCAAATTTCATTCCATTCGGTTTCACCGTGATCGAATTAATAGGGGTAATCGATTTTGACACAAAGATGGCCGCCATCCGCAAACTATTAGGCTAATGACTTATTAGATTTGTCAAAGGATGCTCCCTTCATAAAGGAATGTTGTTGCAAAATTTGGTAGAGATCGGATGATTAGGTTAGTCGTAATTTGATTTAAGCTTTGAACATTTGTGTGGCCGCCATTACGTTTCCGTCAAAATGGCGGCGATATAAAACATGACACTGAGGTGTCCTTTGCTAGTGCTACCTATGTACCAAATTTCGTTCAATTTTCTCTCACCGTGTTCGAATTGATAGGGGGGGGACACACATTTAGAGTACACACACTCACACACACACACACACAGACTCACACACACACAGACAGACACACACACACACACACACACACACACACACAGACAGACAGACACACACACAGACAGACAGACACACTTTTTTTTCGCCCTGTAGTGATCTCATAAGTCTACTTTCATTTTTTGCAAAAATCGAAAGTAGGCTAAAAATAGACGTAAAGGTCGTTACTGAAGCTAAATTAGCCGGAGTAACCGGAAACTTCATAAGGAGATGCCAGTTATGTTTGGCAGCGGATGGGGAACATTTTCAGCACCTACTGTAAGCATGGTGAGTAAAAAATCATGTACCGATTTCAAGCGCCGTATCCTGTCGTACATACGCGCACGCGATCGCCGGGAACTGAGTTGTCACTGACGGAGCGCGTGAGCGATAATGTCCTTACCAAGCAAAAACAAAGGCCCTGTAGGATAACATGTCAGATGTTACACATCATATGCGATTACTGTAAGGCTCGTATCTTCTTTTTTTTTTTTTATTATTTTTTTTTTCACCTTAAAAGCGAGTTGTAGCTGTAGAACGTGGTATACGATTACTTGCTTCCGTTATATTGAAATGAAGGGAATTTGTATATCGAATGTTGTGAAACTTGGCCAGAGAGCAAATTGGATTTAAGGCGAACAACAAGCATTTATTAGGGACTTGGCACACGTGCAGCAAGGTCATGCTCAGACTATCTGCCGCGTGGTTATTTATATCAACACATTGCGCTTTCCACGCCTGAGTGCAACAAAACACTGTTACCCAGTCAATAGCATAGTAAAAGATTTTTTTTTCTATTGCCAGTCTGTTAGATGCACCGCTGTCTATGGTAATCCCACTCTCAGACACGGCGGCCTCACTTCGGGGGCCAAATACGCCAGTTTATCGCAGCACGTTTCAGTCCTGCCACTGTACCACGTCACTAGTTCAGACAGGGAGTGCAGAGAGAGTATTGGCTCTACAGTCTGTCCTTGTTGTTCCCGTTTCGACGCATCTGGGTGTGAGATGTGTTTATTATCAACGTGACGAATATATTTTATGGCCGAGTACCTTCCTGACGCTAATATTATGAGAAGATATAATGAGGGATTAAGCAACTTCGGTGGAGTAGCATGCTGACCTGCTATGCCCAAGATCGCAGGTTCAAACCCGGCCGAAGTAGTCAGATTTTAAGAGCGTTAAAATCCTTCTGTATGCCTTCCTTTGGAGGGGAAATAAAGCCGGTGGGCCCATGTCATAGATTTATGGCATGTAAAAGAATCTTCCACTAACTGCAATTTTGTGAAACTAACTTTGTAGGTTAGATTTCATTAACGTCTATGAAGTTCCAACGTTCTACGTCAGGTGCCGGTTGCGGTGGCATCTAGTAGTCGAGTTCAAAGCTATGTGTCATTGACGGTAGCATTTGGTAGCAAAGTAGGACCTACTTGAAATTGATCGTCTGCAGTCCTTACCTGAATTACAGATAACACACACTAATACAGCCATCACAATTAACACCGGTTATTAAACAGATTCTACACACACCCAAAGTACACGGGGCTACATGACCGTGTTGTCGCAGCTCCTAAACTGAGGAACCAACCAACATTGCTTCCTATACTTACATTGATCGGTAAAATTCCCTCTATTTGGCAGTGATACTAGTGGATGCCATTTTCGTACACCTTGTATGCGGGGTAATCATGTGTTCATCAAATAACAATATTACGTAGTAGATAGAATATGTGGTCCATATGAAAGTAAAACCGATCTGTTCGTTCGTTTGAGTCTTCAGTCTTACTCTACAGTTATTCCTTGCGTTTAATGATATGATACTTTGTGTTATTTTGATAATTGAATTGATAGAAGCCATTTCTCAGCGTTACCTAGTTCTATTAAAGAAAGCTTTTCAGTCGGTCAACACAAATTGTGTCAATTATATTAGGCGAGGAAACAAGTATTTATATGCCCTTACACGAGGAATATTAATGAAATAGGAAAAGATACCTTAAGTCATTAAAATGTAAAATTTTGGGTACACTGTACCAGTCTCAGTTATACAACCTCTGTCCAAAAGGTTCGGTGAAAGGGTCTATTTTACGAACGGATTGCTGGCTTACCTGAAAGAGCAGTTACTGCCCTTCGAAGTAATCCCCGTGGATGGTTATGCACTTCTGAGAATGGCTGTACAAGTCCTCACCCGTCTCTCACGCTTTCAATTCAGAGTTTTGACGTCCCAACTGAAGGCTATCCCTAAAGAAGACTATGCCAAGAGTTTCCAGGACTTGAACAGCCGTTCTCAGAAGTGCTTAACTATCCACGGGGATTACTTCGAAGGACAGTAACTGCTGCTTAAGTTAAGGGGATAGTGTGGTAAAAAAAAAGAAACTTTTTCCCTTATTCATGAATTGGTCTCAAATTTTAAACATATAATTTGTGAGTAGTATTAAATACAATTACCAACTTACAACTCAATTGATCGAACCGTTTATGAGAAAAATATTTTTTATGTTATTCTTAAGGGTTTTTCGAAAATCATCTTTTTTATATTAAATTTACTTTAATGTGCTTGAAAATTTGAAAACTGTATCTCATAATATAGCCAAACAGTCTTGAGTAAGGTTTTTTGGGTATCTTGTGTGGTAACCTTTAAATTAATTTAAAAATTTTGAATCTTCTTATTGAAATAATTAAAACATATTCTTATCAATATTTTCGTTTCTAAATACTTTAAAAAAATTATACTCAAGACTGTGAGCACTGTTAGTAGGGGAATTCTCCAAAAATTTCATCAAATTCAGAAAATATTTACTAGGAAAAAGTTATATTTAAATGCTCAATTTCACAAATTAAACTTAACGCATTCAAAGTTTCACAACACAATCGTCCGCCGATACTCGCTCTAAAATCCACCTGGGCTGTATGTTGTTTCTTCTTTTCTCTTTCGAGCTTCCCCAGTGTGTATGGCCGTCAATTTTGACGCATATCGTCTTCGATTTTCGAATTCTAAGCACCGTTTTGCCTTTTGTTTCCTTCGTCGCTCGTCTCTAACTTTGCTCATTCGCTTCCTTATTGCTGACAGTTGAGTAGTCTCTGCTGTTCTTGTTGCTTCTGTCTGATAGCACCCTTGATTGAACTGTGAAACAGCTTCTGCCACAGCTAGTTCTATATTTTTCTTGGATACAAATACATCCTTTGGGCACTTTGACCAGATTATACTATGTAGACACTCATTTGTTTACAAACGACTTCAAAGACCTTATGATCACAGAGCATAAATAAATACCTGCATCTCAAAGAACACTGGAATACCTGGAATGCTCTAGAGATGGCACCAAAGTCCAGATTCACTCCTTACATTCATATAATTTATTCAGAGCAAACAAGTAACATTATGACAGCTTTCAAATGATGCCACCACCACTCCTCAGCTGCAGGCTAGTATTTAATATTTTTTTCTACATTTCTCTTTGGAAATTCACAATATCCTTTTGTACTATGAATGCACATATATGAATGAACATATTTAGGCAAAAAAGCAAAACACAAAAAATCAATATTTTATTGCCAGACTATCCCCTTAAGCCAACAATCCGTTCGTAATATAGACCAATTCACCGAACATTTTGGACAGAGGTTGTATTATAACCTTCTTCACCAGACAATATATTATACGAATTAAGTTGTAAGATTGCATATAATGTTATAAAAAGTATGAGTTCAAAACATATTTCCAAAACGCAATCTAAAAAGATTAAAAATATTGTAAAAAACATTAAAAATCAAATCCGTTACGACTTTCTTTAAGTTAATGATGAAAGAACAAAATTTTCAAAAGGAAATACAGTAGTGGAGATGTCAATGATCTAAAATGAAAGAAAAATGTTGAAATGAGAAGTATTTTTATTTTAATACAGAGAGAAGACAGAAAAAGTAAACCTTGAAACACTTAAATGGAACTGATGAAGTTGTTCGTTGAAACATTTTGAGGTTGGGATGAATCATGATCTTATGCTCACGTAGGAATAAAAGGCTTTATGATATGTTATCTGTGTGAAGAGAACATAAACACATGGTCCTATTCATGTCATTTCGTACAAATGAGAAATATTACATAAGATAGTTATCACAAAATAACGCCCCTTTTATGTTAATTTGTGATAAACATATCATGTACTATTTCTCATGTTAGGGCATATAAATACGGTACTTATTTTGATAAGGAAATGTGAAATTGAAACTTATTTCATGACAGTAAGTTATTTAATGCTCGAAATCATTAGTCAAGTTGAAAATCGTAAATTCCTCAATCATAATAATCTCTACTTAGTGTAAAACGAAGTCCCCGATTCTTGGATGTTACGGGTAAACTCGAGAACCACTGGATGGATTTTGATGCGATTTCACCATTCTGTAAAGGATATCTAGAGGATGATTTCTGTAGAAAATAATTTATTTATGATCAAAGGAAGCCAAGCAGTAACGATTTCAGTGGAAAAGTCGAAAGAAAAAAAAACTGGCGTCCGAGCGCTTTGTAAGCTTACGCTGGGCAAACTGTTAAAATTATCTAAATACTATGAGTGTAAGAATTGTTCAGCATGAAAAGTTCTACAAACATGTCCGCGAGAGCATAAGCCTATCTTGAATACATCGCCCACTATAAGTGTTTTTACGTTTTAATTTCTTCCAAACATGTCCATTCAACTACTGAGGCGACAGTTTACGAGCTAGCTAAGGGCGAGTCTATCATCACTGTTACAGCCTAGCTAGCGGGCGAACCTATTGTCCCAGATACAGCCAGCAGCTAACTGTTGAGTCGTGTTGAGTTAAGACTTCTAAGAAGGGTGGTTTTGTTTGGAGTTTTCCTGGAAGTGAAACTCGGGTTTTCTTCATTTCGCCTGTGAAACACAGTCAAGTTAAGATTGGACGGATGAGGGATTTGAGTTTCATTCACCTCGCCATTCCCTGGAAGTGCAACTCTCATTTCGCATGTGAACTTTTCGTCCCGCAAAATTCACAGTCAAGTTAAGATTGGACGGAAGGTGGGTTTGTGTTTCATGCACCTCGCCATTCTTAAATTACGTCTGACAAGAATTTGTTGCACATGCATCTCCATGATAATATAATTTATAGTCCAGCCAGTGGTTTTAACCCACCATGCCGAGACGTAAAACGGATATTGGTCGTTGTTAATTGACATTGAAAAAAAGCGCTTATCACGTAATGCATTCATAACTGTTCCTGGGCGAAGCCAGGTCGGGTTGCTAGTTTATAATAATTTCCCCGATTTATGAACTCATTCTGGTTTGTGTTTCTCTACGTTCTGCTAATTTCACCTCTATAATCTCTCTTCTAAAAAGTGAAAATTTAATATAATGACCATTATAAGACAAAGGAACGCGTCATCCTTCCTTAGCTTGTAAGCTAGTTATTCGATTATTCCATTTCCTCTGATTGTGTCTCTAAGGATGTGAAAATTCACGACCGTGAAAGACGGCATATCAATCAGTCGACTATCATTAATTGCTTCAAAACCTACAAATCATGTCATAACTGCCGTATGGAGTGTCTACAAACATGGTGACTGTTGTCACAACAATGAAATCAACCCAACAACAACAACAAAACTACTAAAAAAACATGTTTGTAATGATTGGATACATGTGATAAGGTTTCATCCTTAGTATTCTTTCTTAGCTAACTGGTAGGAAATGAAACTGCAATAACGGCTACCATGTAAATCACGCTCCGCTGTTATTTGCTAGATATTATCCATCCCCGTGACTAATTGGTCAGCAGGCTAGGTTTGTGCCCAAAGTGCCTTTGGTTTCATTCCCGGTCAGGCCGCGGGGACATTAATCCCCAATGGTTAACTCCTCTAGCTCGTTGACCAGGTTTTTGTGACGCTATCACTAAATTTATCCTCGTTACGACACAGAGGCCACCCTGGAAATCAATTCGAATGAAATGTACCAGGCCTCTCCAGAGACAACATGCCAGTAGCAGTAGTAGTAGTACAGTAGTTACCGGGAATTATCAATTTACCTTATTTCTTTCAAATCAATAACTTTTGAATGGATTGACTGAAACCTTTCTTTTCCTATAGCCCCCTTAATTTAACCAAAGACCCAAAACTAATAGGTCATCGGCTTTTTAATATCTCGTTAACCAATAATGCTAGGGACTTTTATGAGGTATCCTAGGACTCGGGGTGACGCCCCCTGTTTTCCTATAGCCCCCTTAATTTAACCAAAAGATCCAAAACTAATAGATCATCGCCTTTTTAATATCTCGCGAACCAATAATGCTAGGGACTTGTATGAGGTGATGTAGGACTTGGAGTGATTTTGTGATTTGCAGAGATGGGTAAATCCACAGCAGAATATTTGCGAAATTATCGACAAAAGAAACGTGAGAAAAAATTAAAAACCGGAGGAGTAAAGCCGAAAAAAATGACTTGACGTTATATTTCATCTCAATTTCATAGTAGGATAACATGTCAGATGTTACACATCATATGCGACTACTGTAGGGCTCGTTTTATATTTAAATCAAGCTCCATTAAAGTACACCTTGGCTTTTGTCCCATGGCATAGCCGTGCTTCCTAAATTGAGCACCACGGACGCGAGGGAAGCTGCATTAAGTCAGGATATTCCGAGAGCGCTAACGTGCTACATCGTGCCTCTCTGGCATCGGGAGAGCGTGGGTTTGAATCCCATCTCAACCATCCTGAGAATAGTTTTCGTGGTTTCCCATTTTCACCACCAGGCAAATGCCTGGACGGTTCCTTTCCACAGGTCCACGGCCAATTTCCTTTCAAAATCCCTTCACTTACCCGCCCTGAAAATAAAATAAATGGCCATTGGCTGCATTAATAAAATTAATTAAGTCAGGATATTGGAGGTTCGAAATCCGGAGCTGACAGCGGCTATCCTGAGTAGGATTTTCCCCGAGTTTTTCCACACTTCCTCTAGACAAACTCCAGAATAGTAGCTTATTTCAAATCCCGGGGAACCTACATCATTCCTGTCCTCAATACAGTTACACACACTACTACAGTCATCGCATAAATGCAGGTTATCAGACAAGCTCAACATAATCTCAAGTACACGGGGATGATAGACAAGATGCCCCAAGACCCAAAAATGAATTAACAATCTGACCTTTGTAACCTTCAAACCAATGATGCCACGCACGCCACAACAATATGCATCGATTAAGTAAAATAATAATAATATGGTATGGCCTCGGTGCCGGGTGCTAGCTTTGTTATTTGACATTCAGAAGGTAGCTTGCATGTCGAATTTCGTTGTTCCTTGAAGCACTATGAAAGTCAAGGAGATTAGATATCTAAGCTCCTTGAACACTATAGCGCTTTCTAGTAGAGAAATGAGGAACTTTGTGTTGGCGGAAACTCCCAAAATTAATTTTGCCACTATGAACACGGCCTACTGAATTCAAATGGGTTCTTTGAAATGCCAAAATCTTACGACATGCATGTCGTAAATTTTTGCCGCCTTTCAAAAATCATTTATCACGGCCAAGAGCGAACCTGCAAGCTTGGGGTTAGTAGACCGACACGTTAACCACTCACCCACCGTGGCAAGCATCGATTAAGTTCTAATAGGCTACGGTATATCTGTGTGTGCGAGATAGTAAATGTTTTACATCGAATTGTTTGCACTCAAAGTACCTGTAATTACACATTTGTTTCTCTATTCTCTCGAATACAATGTGCGAAGAGGATCAATAGGTAGTTAAATACTGGTCATAAATTACACACATGAGAGTGAGAATGTAATTATAAATCTGGGGATAACTCCAATGGTTGCAGAGAAAAATCGAAATATAGAGATTAATAGCACGTTCCTATTCACTGTCCGTAGGCAAGGCAAGCATAACTATGTAAAAAAAATGGTACTTTATACGAAGCTTCTCTTCGATCGCTTGAATAAGGTAGCACAAAGAAAAAAGGATATCTGTAACAAACACCAATTTGACATTTCTTTAACAATGGAAGAAAATTATTTACCTGTATACCAAGCTCAAAATGTATAAATAAAGATTCGCTGTGCCAAGTTTCACTGCTCTCGGATGATTAAATCACCAGAAAAGTACAGTTAAACATTTGCATATCAAATGGCTGCCATGTTGTATTTTTGTTTACCAGGTTTTTGAAAGTGATACATATATGTACTTAACTAAGTCATCTATCACCATACATAATTCTAGTTTTACTGCTGTAATACTTTCGGAGAAATCGTGAAGTGGTGAAATATTTCTCATAGCTACCATGTTAGATTGTTTTATATGTAAGCCACAGATGTGTGTACTAGTACAGGAAGATTACTACGGTGGTTCAGAATACAAACTTTCAATCCGATTGCTGTATTTGGACACAAGAAATGAAAAAGTTTCTTTTTCTAATTTGCATAGCCGCCATGTTTAATTTCTTAAAACAACTGAATTAAATTATATGCCAGTATATTAACCCTTGCGTAAAGATTTACCATGCCAGGTTTGGTTTTGGCCGTGAAATTAAATAGGGTATTACGTTTATTTTAATATTTGAACTATGCATGACCGCCATTTTGGTTTTTGACGTATCAGATGTTTGTAAGTGACATAGATGAACTCACTATAGTATAACAGCTTAGGCTTTCACGGCCGGCGTTCATATCTATGTACAAGTTGTTCAAGGCTTGTAAGCCGTGGTTCAGGCAGGATATTAGCTCCCGACGATTCACGGAAAACTGCGTCCGGCATAATAAGGGTCCACTCGTTCCGTTAGTTAGCAGTGGCTTCCACTTACGATAAGAGCGGACCCTTGATAATGCCGGGCACAGTTTTCGGTAAAATATCGGGAGATAACATCCTGCCTGAACCACGACCTACAAGGCCGACAACTTGTAGCCTATGTCACTATATGTATGTTCTAAGGCCATACAAAATGTGAGGTTGATAGCGGTAATAGATTTGGAGATATTGAATGCCAATAAAATATTACGCGTGGACGCCATGTTGGATTGGTGACATTTATTAAAATACAAAACGCACGGCCAATGTCAGACAAGGTGGTTGTAGGTCCTTACCAAGTTTCATTGGAATCGGAGCCGTTTAGATTTTATTAGCGAAGACACACACGCCGACAAAAGGTGATCCCACAAGCCTGTATAAAAGATTATAGACTACAAATGAGCGATTTTGGAACATCTTGGTTAAACCTGAAAGCGGAGCCACTGACCCATGAGTGCAACCGTATTTTCACTTAATTGTATTTATACTAGCGGTAGTATGCCCAGCGAGCAGTGCTCTGGGGATGCGAAATAAAAGCAATTGGAGGGGCCACTGTGTCGTTCGAGAGAGGAATGTCCTCACGCTTCATTGCATTTAGAGAGTATTAATGCGCCTCTCCTGAAGTGAGTGCGGGACTCTGTCTCATGCTATTGGCTACTCGTGGTTGAGCACTCGCAGTACCACTAACTCAAACAGCATTGTTGTAGCCCTAGTCAGCCAGCTCGAGCTCTGGTCGCGCATTCGTGCTGTTGACTGCAGGGGATTGACCTCAAGCAGCCCCACTATTACAACTCTCGGGGAGTAGTATAGATGGCGATACATTACACAACAAAATTCCTTCAAACACAAAATGGTGGCATCCATGACGTCATGGAATACACTAAAGGTTTGAAAGATGCATACCTGTTAGCCTAAATTCTAGCCTAGGTGTTATTAATTCTTTACTTAGCTTACATACACACATCAAAAAAAGTTTTGCATCACCTCGGTTCCAAGAGTTCCGGAACCGTTAAATACAAAGGGAATAGAGATCAACACAAACAACATTTCAGCTCGTTTTATTGCTCATGAGACCCACACATTGCATGTTGTACCATCATACAGCTAGACTTTCAGCATTTGTGGTCCAGATTGCAGTACACACCACTACCTCTAATACCCAGTAGCACGTCCTCTTGCATTGATGCATGCCTGTATTCGCCGTGGCATACTATCCACAAGTTCATCAAGACACTGTTGGTCCAAATTGTCCCACTCCTCAACGACAATTCGGCGTAAATCTCTCAGAGTGGTTGGTGGGTCAAGACGTCCATAAACAGCCCTTTTCAACATATCCCAGGCATGTTCGATAGGGTTCATGTCTGGCGAACATGCTGGCCACTGTAGTCGAGCGATGTCGTTATCTCGAAGGAACGCATTCACAAGATGTGCACGATGAGGTCGAGAATTGTCGTCCATGAAGACAAATGCCTCTCCAATATTCTGCCGATATGGTTGCACTATGGGTCGGAGGATGTCATTCAGGTATCGTAAAGCCGTTTCGGAGCCTTCCATGACCACCAGTGGCGTACGTCGGCCCCACATAATGCCACCCCAAAACATCAGGGAACCACCACCTTGCTGCACTCGCTGGACAGTGTGTCTAAGACGTTCAGCCTGACCAGGGTGCCTCCAAACACGTCTCCGACGATTGTCTGGTTGAAGGCATATGCGACACTCATCGGTGAAGAGAACGTGATGCCAATTCCGTGGGGTCCATTCAGCATGTTGTTGGGCCCATCTGTACCGCGCTGCATGGTGTCGGGGTTGCAAAGCTGGACCTCGCCATGGACGTCGGGAGTGAAGTTGCGCATCATGCAGCCTATTGCGCACAGTTTGAGTTGAAACACGACGTCCTGTGGCTGAACGAAACGCATTATTCAACATGGTGGCATTGCTGTCAGGGTTCCTCCGAGCGGCAATCCGTAAGTAGCGGTCATCCACTACAGTAGTAGCCCTTGGGCGGCCTGAGCGAGGCCTGTCATCGGCAGTTCCTGTATCTCTGTACCTCCTCCATGTCCGAACAACATCGCTTTGGTTCACTCTGAGACGCCTGGAAACTTCCCTTGTTGAGAGTCCTTCTTGACACAAAGTAACAATGCGGACGCGATCGAACTGCGGTATTGACCTTCTAGGCATGGTAGAACTACAGACAACATGAGCAGCGTACCTTCGTCCTGGTGGAATGACTGGAACTGATCGGCTGTCGTACCCCCTCCGTCTAATAGGCCCTGCTCATGCATGGTTGTTTACATCTTTGAGCAGTTTTAGTGACATCTATGAACAGTCAAAGGGACTGTATCTTAGATACAATATACACAGTCAACGTCTATATGCCGGAGATCTGGGAACCGAGGTGATGCAAAACTTTTTTTGATGTGTGTATATACACGAAACTAACTTTGTAGCGACCAATGGTTCGTCAAGTAGCAACAATGGGTTTGTCTCATCATAGATTTAGAAGAGTACAGTGCAACTTTTCATCTAAATTGAACAACTAAAAGTAATGTATGAACATTCGTAACTCAATACCAGACGTTGCACTTTAACACATGTCACTACATCGGCATTTAACGACGCACTATTTGAAGCCACACAGGTGAAAAAAGGCCGCAATTCTTGCCAAAGCGTCAAACAAACTAACATCAACGTTCACATGCCATCCGTGACATCATCAACTTCACTAAAACTTTATCCTCGACTCGTAGTGCCCCCGTAAATTGAATTATAGTGAGACCACGGTGGCTATTTTGGAAATTATGAAGAAAGTTATGGCTGTCATAGTTATGACATGGATAGTCATGACGTAAGCACGGATGACGCAGACGTTATGCCAGCAGGCTACTTGAGTTGAGATTTTTGTGACGTCAGCATTTGTTCGAGAAAGATCCGAGATTTACGACGCAGTCGCAGGAAACGTGGAATTGTGCTGAGGAAGAAATTATGCTATTGGAGGGGAGGCTCGAACCAATGAACGATTGTTTGAAGGAAGACGGAGATTGCTGAAACTATGATATTTTTAATACTTTTTGGATTGCAGAATTGTGGAAATCCATTTGCAGTAGAGGCATTGATCTGGAATTTTGGTGAAATTTATTTTCAGTTTTTGAATTTTGAAAATCCGTCAAGTATTGACGAAGTTGGAACTTCTAGCGATGACGCAGTAACACGCTATGGAAGGGATGGATACGCCCCTTATGAAGTTTATAAAAGGCCTTGCGCAGAAGAGAGGAGTCTCAAATCGTCAGGTCTCAGATCTTCAGTATCAGTTCTTATATAGTCGTTTTGGTGAGACGTCGAGTGAAATTAGTAGAAAGAGTCGTCATTATAACGCGTGGTGAAGCCACCGCAGTGAACTATCGAGCAGACAAGCAGTGCAAGTTTACAGTGAGTGAAAACTAGGCGAAGTTAAAACGCACATTATAACGCGTCTACAAGATTAGCTATGAACAGTTAGCGTTTGCCTATAAGCTAATTCTATTGTGCTGTGCTACATTAAGGAGTGTAGAAAAGTTGAACAATTTCACGAAGTTATTTTGGAAGATATTGGCATTTTTAGACGACTGACAAAAGTGATTTTCTCGCCACCTGAGAAGCACTTTATATCGTCAGATTCTACGGTACGGCTGACACTGCTAGTGCAACAGGGAGACTTAAGATTGAATTGTGACACAACGCTACAGTATTATGGAGCAGTTTAATATGGCAGTTTGTTCTACTATTACCATAACCGAAGAGAAGATGGAAGGCTAAAGGACTTTAATGCAATTGGGACATATATCGATGGAGTAAGATAGCAGCATGGAACTTCGCTAATTGCTATTCCACACAAGCGAACATGTGGTGAACAACCATCTACACCCATGTTTCGTGGTCCAACGCTGAATACTATCAAACAGCAATGGAAACGATTTCATACTCACTGTATATGAATATTTCGATGGAAATTACTACAAAAACTTCATGGCGATTTTCTACAAGAACTTCAGGGATTTTTCAAGAGAGGTCAGGGAGATCCCGACTCACAAAGAAGAGTTTTGCCGGAAGGATGTCTTTCGTCTACACGGAGCAGTGCAATTTCCGGAGGAGGAAGCAGTTCGATTCTCCGAGGGCGCTGTTTCCTGTTTCGAGGATGGAGCTCATCTTTAAGTTGGTGAAATGGATCCATCAGCAGTCTTCTTTGGGGAATTTTCCTCTGGAACTTCAATCGGCAGATAAGGTAGTCGTGAACGTTTATTGTTTTATTTGAGCTTTTTAGCGATATCTGAGCAACCATTTTCCCATATTTTCTGTCCTCATGTATTTTGCCCTATATTCTTGTTTGAGATTCCTGTACTCAGTACACCTTGATGAGTTATGCTTTTTTTCGACGATTCATTAAGACATTGTTATGTCATGGACATAGTCAAATGATTTTGGATCAGTTGAGACTGACATTTAGATATTTCAGTAATTTGCTTATTTTTGTAGTCACGATTTGACTATAAGTTAATGATTTTCATGGCAGATTTAAATTCAGACAGCGTGTCACTTTATTAAAGTAATTTCTACCCAAGTTAATTACTTTGACCAATTTTCTGTCATCATCAAGAAGGAAGAATATTTAAATGATTTTAGAGCGTTAAAATCTATAACGTTGTCGACGATCTTGGAAATACTAGTCGTTATTTGAAATTGATTGCAACACAGACATTTATCGTCAGTTATGAACGACCATTGCATCATAGACAATTTTGTGAAAGATGAACTTTGATTATGAATTATTGAATGCATTAAAGTCATGAACTTTTGTTAGGAGTTTTTTCTCAATTAGAGATTTGAATAATAATGTTTGCATTCCACAGTCTAATTGGATTCTATTCGACTATTTTGCAGTTTAGTCGCACTTTGTTTGATGATAGTATTTTTATACTACAATACTTTGAAGATGATAATCTTAAATTTTGATAGACCAGAGAGGCGTATATAAGCGTATTCACTATTAAATTTGTTTGTGATTGGCAAATTTTTACTTCATTTCGATTCATGAATGAAATCCACGAAGGTTAAATGACAACGGTTTTGAAACTATTAATGATTATAAGAATTTTTGAAGTGGAACTATGAATGTATAATCGCTAGTGCAGCGGACGTGTTGAAAGTCGCTGATGTATAATGCCCTTGAATAAATGAAGGAGGTTCCCACAGTAATTAATGATGTTGAAGAATTTGTTAGTGGAGGTTTTCGTAAGTTCTGTGGAAGATTTTGATGCCATATATATTAATATATGATGAATTATGGGCATATTTTAATGCAGTTTTGTGCATTTTTTTTGTAAGCGAAGTATTTTCCGCTGGAGTGTATTGTCTTAGTCCTTTGAAAATTAATCAAGTGAATTTACTGTTATAATTAACAAGAGTATTGAAAGAATTTGAGATAAGATTTTGAATGAAGATTACCGTCACAAATAATTATAATAATTATTAAACCTTTATTAAACCAGATTGTGACATTAATATGTATAACTAACCTTCATTGGTCGATTATATTGACACGATTATGAAATTACCAACCGGATGAACATGTGGTTAAATGTATTTCTTAAATTAATAATTTGAATAATTTAAATGTTAATATTGTAAATAATGATGTAAATATCTTTGACAATAATGTGGAACGAAAGTAATGTTAGAGGCGTGTTTAAAATTTTTGTAATTGTCTTCGACAATATTATAAACAATTTCTAATTGTTATAAATAATTTATGAGCTTTTGTTATAAACATTTAAGAGTTTGTTCTATACTCTAAACAATGCTTATTAAACATTTGGATGATAATTTAACAAGCTTAGGGATTGTCAGAATAATCCAGTGGTATGTGAGTTGAGCATTTGAAAGATTTGCGTAACAATATTTGTGTTGTCTTGCGGACATTTAAAGCGTTTGAGAGAGAGCTGGATTCTTACGCAATGTGGCATGACAAGTGAGTCCATTTGACAAGGTGTGCGACATGTTCAAGGGTAGAGCGCAGCTGGCCAGACAACTGGTTATCAGCGGGCAAGGTCGTCTACATTGTGGCCTTGTGCCTATATATAAGTGTGATGTTTATTAAAAGAAAACAAATGCTCTGTATATGTGTCTCGTCCTGACTTCCTTATCCAATCCAAGTGTGTTTAATATTACGTTACTTTGAGCTCGTGGGAGCTAACATGTTGTATGATAACTTTGCAAGTCCTATAGGAGGACATAGTCAGATTGACATGGGCTACTGATAGCCACATTTATTTTGTTGAGTTTGTTAAAATCATACCCTTTATTTGAAATAAAATTTTTGTACAGTTCAAAGTTCTTGTCTTCGTTCTGGTTCATTTTTAAATGTCATGGTGGAGGTTATTGTGGGAGCATACTTTAGAGATCCTGTTGACAACCCAATCCCCGAGATAATTTTTAAGAGGTAAGTAAAGGTAAGTATGAACCCCCGTCTATTTTGGTGTGTTCCACAATAATTTCCTGTTAACTTCTGTGCTCAAATCTCGGTAGTATCTGTCAGTGCCATTTTCATTGGTGTAGCTGAGCCGGTGCGGTTGATTATTGGCAATCCGATTGAGGGGGCGGATATCTGACAGCCTACTATCCGGGTAAACGGGGACAGTAGCTACTATTTAGTGCAGTCCCTCTTACCAACTAGCCTATAATTTAAGCACCACCTGCACCAGTTTCTAATAAATCTTAAATCATTTCGATGTGAGCATAGTGCCATAGGATTCAGATTTAGTACAAAACCGGCTTTTAAAAATTTAACAATAGATGACACACAATCAAATCATTTGGCTTAATATCTGGCATGATTTCTTCAGCACAGTTTTAACGCTTCGTTTGTCGAAACCACTTCGGCAAGCTTTCAAATAGTTTGGGATGACACTGCGAGATCAGTGGAGACCGGCGTTGAGGTTGCAGCGTTTTACGACGTAATGTATGTAGGCCTCTACCGTATATATTTCTGACCTCATGGTGTAGTGGCTAGCATTCTTGGCTGTCACCGCGGAGGTCTGGTTTCGATTCCTAGCTCTGTCAAGAAATTTCATTCTGGTCTGTGGGCTGGAACGGAGTACACTCAGCCTCGTGAGGTAAGCCTGAGAGTGGGTGGAATAGAATCCCACCTCAGCCATTATTCATTTTCCGTGGTTTCCCCCAATTCTACTTCAGGCAAATGCCGGGGTAGTTTTTAATTTAAGGCCACGGCCGCCTCCTTCCCAAACCTTACCTGAATTACAAATACAGACACCGCAATAATAGAGATAATCGGATAAATTCTGCACTAGCCCAAGTGCACGAGGCTAAATGACCACGATGTCCAAGCCCCTCAAATGAAACATCATCTCGGACCTTATGTGCATGAGAATAGTTTTGTCTATTGGATATTACGAATAATTTCGTATTATAATATTATACTTTAGCAGTGACTTAAGGAACGCTCGGACTGAGCGGCAGTGCTCGCGGTGGATAAAGGCAAGAGGCTCACACGACAAGATGGCGGCTGATGCAAGGTACCTGGCCCATAGTTTAGTACTAGCAGAAGTACCCATTCTTCGAACGGTCTTCGGTATTAATAAACAGATGTTATCAATTGATCTACTGTTGCAATGTTTAGGGGCTTGGAACCTGTTTGTTGGCAAAGAAAAATGATTAGCTAAAATGTGCTCAAATTAATTTACCTAACGTGTTCTTCCTGGCGTGAAAATAAAAATGAAAACCTCGTAGACGAATCGCAATACACGTCACATACGAACTGACCCTAACCGATGTGTCAAGTGCCCAACTACAGGAAGACCCCTTTTATAAATTATAAAGGCTTGTGGTGCATGAAAATTCAGTTTTCTTTAGCCTCCAATGGCCCAAATTCCTAAAATCAGCAAAATACCGTCTACTATTTCAAATCAGGAATTTTTGAAAATAATGTTGCTGTTTGGAGATATAATAGACCTTCTGTACGACATCGCACGTGTAAGTCGTGTGAAAAAAAATCTAGGGTACTCCTTGAACCCCTTAAGGGCATTGATGAATTTTACAGTTTTTGTTGGTTCCGTGATAACCTTATAGCCATTTGCAACCTTTCACAGAAATGTAATAAATGGAGTGGCATTACTTATTCCAGAAATAGATGGAAAGTTGGATGCCACCTCTTGAGATACTGTTGTCATGGTTAGTGGCTTGCATTCCTTCTTTAGTTTATTAAATTAAATTAGTTTTCTGGGAATATCTAAGAAACTGTTGGGTTTAGAGCCTTAAAATATAGTTTTCGGGGACCCTTTACGGCTCTTGAGGGGCCCTGAGTTTTGTTCCTGACACCAAGGGTTTGAAAATGAGTTTGACTCGTCGTTGTACGCCATAATAATGATAATAATTAAAATAATAGTAATAATAATAATAATATAACAATATAGGGATAGGGATATAATAGACCTTCCGTACCATACCCGCACGTGTAAATCGCGTTAAAAAATTCTAGAGTACCCCTTGACCCCTCAAGCGCATTATATGTATTGATGAATATTTCAGCTTAATTTGGATCCGTTATAACTTTATTGCCGTTTGCAAACCTTCACAGTAATATAATAAATGGAATTGCATTGCGTCTTACAGAAATAGATGGACCTCTGCGATTCTGTTGCCATTGTTACCGGCATGCATTCTTTCATTAATGTATTAAGTGAAATTAGTTTTTTTGGGAATATCACGAAAAATGTTGGTTTTAGGGCCTTAAAATGTGGTTTTCGGGGTTCTTTTAGGGCCCCCGAGTTTCATTTCTCACATTGAGGGGCTGAAAATGAGCTTTGTCTCACCCTTCTACGCCTATTTCAGCATGTATTTTAAGGGGGTAGGGCCCCTTTTATGAGAGGTACGGAGAAGAGTTACATCAATGATTAGTGTCGTGCCTCTGATGGATATCTGCATCATATTTTATGTAAATCCACTCAGCCGTTCTCGAGTTATAAGGACACAAAATATTGTCCAGAGACAAACAAACAGACAAAAATATATTTTTGCGTTCATCCGTCACAAAACCGTCTGAAACGGGCAAATATGTCAAATTTCCGTGGAAATGCAGAAAAAACAGACAAACATTCATTTTTATATAATAGAGAAGGGATATAATAGACCTCCGTACCATACCCGCACGTGTAAATCGCGTGAAAAAATTCTAGAGTACCCCTTGACCCCTTAAGCGCATTGCATGTATTGATGAATATTTCAGCTTAATTTGGATCCGTTATAACCTTATAGCCGTTTGCAAACCTTCACAGTAATGTGATAAATGGAATTGCATTGCGTCCTACAGAAATAGATGAACCTCTGAGATTCTGTTGCCATTGTTACCGGCATGCATTCCTTCATTAATGTATTAAGTGAAATTAGTTTTCTGGGAATATCTCAAAAACTGTTGGTTTTAGGGCCTTAAAATGTGGTTTTCGGGGTCCCTTTAGGACCCCAGAGTTTCGTTTCTCATATTGAGGGGCTAAAAATGAGCTTTGTTTCACCCTTCTACGCCTATTTCAGCATGTATTTTAAGGGGGTAGGGCCCCTTTTACGAGAGGTACGGAGAAGAGTTACATCAATGATTGGTGTCGTGCCTCTGAAGGATATCTGTATCAAATTTTACGTTGATCCTCTCAGCCGTTCTCGAGTTATAAGGACACAAAAAAATGTCCACAGACTAACAGACAGATAGACAGACAGACAGACAAAAAAATATTTTTGCGCGCATCCATCATAAAACAGTCTGAAACGCGCAAATATCGCAAATGTCCGTGGAAATTCAGAAAAAACAGACAAACTTTCATTTTTATATATATAGAGATGATCGTGGTGTTGTATGTGATACAGTATACTGATAGAAATAATATGAATTTAGTATGAAATGATTTATAATGAAGGCATAATAAGCTGAAGAAATCATTGATTGCAAGTCATTAATTGTTAAGGAGTTGGATCTAAGGCTGTTGATAACACTTTAATGTTCTCGCCTTCTGTCCCCAAGGTTACAGGATCAAATCCTTGTGCAATCTGTTGGCATTTGAGGGTGCGCAAATGCTAGGGAACCGTGTCAGTAGATTTACTGGCACGTTAAAGATCCTCTTCGGAGCAAAATTCTGGCACCTCGGCGTCTCTAAAAGCCACAGTAGTTAAAAGGGACGTAAAACCAAAAACGTTATTATTTTATTATTATAATACGTATAGAGTAATGGTTAGGTTTAGCCACGTGTTTAGCGTGACCCGTTCACAACCAGGCAAGGTTGGTCATTTGTTTGACTTTTTTTATATTTATTGTTTGATAATTACTCAGACGTTGTAATATTAAGCATATATAGTGTGCATTTTGTAATGAAAAATATTATATATACGTATAACATCACATCATTTCAACACGCTACCTCAGCGATTTTCTTAGCCGACGTTGAACCGTAGTAGAGTCTACTACAGCCTACATAGCTCTGATCCATGAACATTTTTATTTTTTTATTTTTTTTATTTTTAGTTATTCCTTATATTACTAGTAATGTTTTTTGGTAGTTATCTTGAAAACTAGCCAAAGGACGAGTGTATGAATCCTTAGGCAGTGAACTAGCCTCTGTGTTGTGGAAGCGTGCAATAAAACGTTGTGTGTAATTCGTGATAATTTTCCATTAGAATATACGCACTATGTGTAATTATATGGGTGATTATAAAACAACAAGTATAATAAAATGCAAATAAATAACCCAACCTTTATATTATTCGAACCCGGGCTACATGGGTGAGAGCCAAGCATCTAGACCACTCGACCAAAGTACCACATTCAGTTTCGCTGTCGATAATAAGTTCAAAAAGTACCGTAATGATTGCAAATAAGGAAAATCTTTAACATTGTATAACGTATAATAAATACCCCACGTTGTATTTCAACAAACTGGCTGCGTGGCTCAGCGGTAACGTTCTCGCCTACTATGCCCAAGATTGTAGGATCGAATCCTGGCGCAGTCAGCTGACATTTGAGAGTGCCTAAATGCGAGAGAGCCGTGTCAGTAAATTTACTGTCACATTAAAGATCATCTTCGGGGAAAATTCTGGCATCCCAGTGTCTCTAAAACCAGAGTAGTTAAAAGGGACGTAAAACCATTAACATTATTATTGTATTTCAACAAGCTACTAAAACGAACATTCAATTATACCCTTGATGAGAACAATGAGTTATAATTATATCCGTACACTTAGAAGAAAGTAGGCTGTAGGTCCATGTTCTTTACTGAAAATCTTGTTGATACATATAAATGGCTTTAGGAAGTAGCGGTCCGTGGCTCTTTACGTCTCAATACGTACCCTAAGAGCACAGAGGGTGGGCTGATGTGGACAAGACGCTATTTCTGATCACCTGTCAGAATGTTATCTGTATATAAAAAGTTAGTTCCGGTGATCCGGCACAGTGAATCACTGTTCCTGGTATCCGCAAGGAGATAGAACAAGAACATGTCTGCCTTGCAATTAGCTCCAATGTATAAATAGTACGGCACTGAATGAAATGTCCAGAAATAGATGATATTCTAGAGCACACAGTGCCGTGACCCCTTGGCTGCAAGTGATGCAGGATATGGAGGAAGAAAACAAGAGTAGTAATTATTATATAGTTAGAAACTTGGTGAGATTTGCCAGGCAGCACAGTACTGCTCGAGTGTAAGCTGCGTGAACCTGAGAGGGATGTGCATCGTGGACTATCAGTAGTGGTGTTGACGAGTGATGAGGTTTCCCGGTCCGTGCATAGTACAGAACCAAATGCATTGGTCGGTGACTCACTCAGTCATTCCTAACACCACAGTGGTTTGAGCAACGGCCGAATGTTAGCAGTATTGGAATAGAAAGGAATACCATATATCACGGTGGGCTGTTGACAGATCCTTCTCTTCACGCCTGACCCTTCCCTACTCTTTCTCCTCACTCCGCAAGTTCATAGAGCTTGGACTCGAGCAGTACTGTCGGCAACTGCTAACGTTTCGCCTCCATGGACAACAGACATTATCAACTCACAATCCAATTTATGTACCGACTATGAGTCACTTCGGACCTTCCGGCGATAACCGTTGTAAGTCTTTCACACCACCTACTGTCCGATTCATGGCTATAAATACCTCAATATAAACTGAACGAGTTGATAGTTATCGTATTGTTACATCGATATGTAGCTACATTACAGTATTTCTGAGTTGGCAAATAATCTTAAAAACATTCGAACGTTTACTGTCTACGATATTTCGGTAGAAACAAATCAGTCCCCCCTCAACTCCTCGCTGTGTATCCATTCATTATGTCCCTATGTATTAAAAAAAATTAGCAGTGTTTCATTAATGTCATTAGCTTGTAAGTATTACGGCGTTCGATATTCCATCGGAGCTATTGAGAAAATTGTACCTTATTAAATTAGTTACATCTCATAACTATTGCCCGTCCAGAGTTTAGACTGTCTAGGGGCTCTTATGGGCTTCCACACACTGGCTGAAAAAAAATCCCAACACCATGAATAATAAGGAATGTACAGTACGCAAATGTTGGCAATATATTTGACAAGGTAACATATTTAATTGATTAAAGGTACAAAACAACAGGTCCGTGCGAGAAAAGCCATCGCGAATGTGCCATGATGGTCCATTAATAACCATGCAATGTGTCTTATAGGTGCCGGATGTCAGCTTGTGGGATGGAGTTCCATGCCTGTTGCACTCGGTCGGTCAATACAGGGACGGTTAATGCCAGTTGTGGATGACGCTGGAGTTGTCGTCCAATGATGTCCCATACGTGCCCGATTGGGGACAGATCGGGGGACCGAGCAGGCCAAGGCAGCATGTCGACACTCTGTAGAGCACGTTGGGTTACAACAGCGGCATGGGAGCGTTCGTTATCATGTTGGAAAACACCCACGGAAATGCTGAACATGAATGGCAACACAACAAGTCGAATCACCAGACGGACGTTCGCATCTGCACTAAGGATGCGTGGGATAGCCACGAGAGTGCTCCTGCTTTCATAGGAAATTGTTCCCCAGACCAGAACGTCCGGTGTAGGTCCAGTGTGTCGACGCCGCTGACAAGTGAATGCAGGCGCTCACCTGGCCTCCTTTTAAGCAACACTTGGCCATCACTGGCACCAAGGCAGAATCGGCTTTCATCGGAAAACACAATGGACCTCGCACTCCATCCTCCAATGAGCTCTCGATTTACACCACTGAAGTCACAGACGACGGTATTTGGGTAAGTGGAATGCATGCCACAGGGCGTCTGGCTCAGAGCTGTCCTTCAAGTAACCGATTTCGAACAGTTTGTTACGTCACTCTGGTGCCAACTGCCGCTCGAATCGCTGCTGCAGACGCCATCCGATGCGCCAAAACCATATGTCGAATATGACGATCCTCCCCCTCGGTGCTGCCACGTGGACGTCCGGAGCCCGGTGTTCTTGCGACCGTACCTTCTCGTGACCACTGCTGCCAGCACACATGCACAGTGGAGACATTCCTGCCAAGTCGTTCTGCAATAGCGCGAGAAACAAAATCCAACTCCACGTACCCCTATCATACGACCTCGTTTAAACGCAGTGAGCTGTTGATACTGGTCTCTTCGTCGTCGTAAAGGCATTCTTGACCCAGTCACAGACACTCCGTCCCATCTCACAGGTAACTATTGCTCTCGCACAGTACAGCCCGTATTTAAAAGCAAACCTGATGTGCAACGTTATGGGGACCACTACTAGCGCCACGCTGATGCTATTTGCGGGAAATTTGAATCAACGTCATCTTTCAGATGTATAAACACGACAACCAATGTTCGTTAATCTAGCACAACCCCTTCTTGGTGTTGGGATATCTTTCTCCGCCAGTGAATTGAGCGGACTCCCCCAGAATTGATGACTTTAAAGTTTTTCAAACCATATTTTTCTGCCATATATAATAACTTTTATAGTAGGCCTACTTGACGCTGGACACACTTTTCGTGATATGTAATTCATACATTCTCAATATACAACATGATTTTGTAATATTCATCTGACAGAAGTGTCCGCTCACTGGATGAAAGAACCCTCGCTCTGTTGTATTCAACACTTGAGTGCAGATCTATCCAAGATATTTCAAACTGTGTTGATAAGTTCGAACGTAGTGAGTGTTTTGCGCAACAAAATAGTAATAGCGTCTTACATTGAGGTACGTGCTATTTATTAACAAGGCTGTATCGTTTGCGTTTTCTATGCGTGTAATAATAACAAGGTGAAGATGCATGCTGTGCTGTAGCTAGCAAGTTTCTCTTCATTATTGTCATCTGTGCCGTAGATACTCGTGTTGAGTGCTGTACCATAGCTGTTCCACTAGACGCGGCAACGCTTTACTACAAGAGGGATTTTACACTCATAATCCTGGACGGACAAGAGTATTAATGTTGGATGGAGCAGGAAAATCAGCTAGAGCTCTGTTGGCAATTTTCAATAATGGATGTACAGTTCGGTTAGAGGCGGCTTCGGTGGCGAAGTAGGTAGTATGATGAGTTTCTATGCCCAAGGTCACGGGTTCAAACCCGGCCGAAGTCGTCAGATTTTTTGAGGAGCGTTAAAAATCCCTCAGTATGCCTTCCTTCGGAGGGGAAGTAAAGCCCATGTCATGTAAAAGAACCTTCCACTAACTAGACTTGTGTGAAGCAAAATTTGATTAATGCTCTTAATTTCCAAGGTTCGTCACCAGGCGCTGGTTGCGATGGCATCTAGTAGTAACCAAGTTCACAGCTAGGTGTTGTGGAAGGTAACATTTGGTACTGAAAGTAGGAAATTGTTGAAATTATCGTCTGCAGTCCTTACTTGAATTAAAAATAGATAACACACACTAATACAGCCATCACAATTAACACCGGTTATCAGACAGATTCTACACACACCCAAAGTACACGGGGCTACATGACCGCGTTGTCACCGGGAATTGAATCCCGATCTCCGGGGTGACAGCCAAGAATGGAGGTCCGCGTTCAATTTCCGGATCTGCACATATATTTTTATTCTGGTTTAAGGGTTGGAACAGGTTTTCTGCGTTTAGAAGTAACATATAATATTACATTACGATATTTTGGTCGGAAGGTCCTTTTTTAGGCTATTTTCATCATATGAAATAAAGGCTTATGTGATGAAATTAGTCAATGAGTGTGTGTGTGTCGGTGTATGAGTCACCCATCATAACTTTTAAGTTACTGGAACGATATCATTCATACTTGGTAAGGACTACTGGCCCACGCCATCTATAATTCAACAAATCAAATATATTCATGTATGTACATGCACGTTTGGAAGTTTGGTGTTGTATTTGTGCTTAATGTCTACAGTTTTTGAATGTTGAGTTCCGAATTTAAATTTTGTATACTATTTTATAACAATGTGTACCATAAACCAAACCATAGGCCTATGTATTACATCACATGGTAATTCAATTTAATATCGAAGGTAGAGTCGTGAGATGGAATGTACCAATATTATACAGGATAATAGGCTCTTAGTTCTTCAAGGAATTACTTGCTTATTTTACTCTATCCAGGTAAGCCTCAACTTGCCGGTATGGTTCCTAACTTAAAACCATGGCCGCCTCCTTCCTAATTCTCATCAATTACAAACACACACACTAATACAGCCATCACAATACTGCATGTTATCAGAAATTACACAGACACCCAAGTACACGACCACGATGTCGCAAAGCCCTTAAATGAATCAACAACAACAACAACAACAACAAATCATGCAGCTGCACACGTCTTAAAATCTGGTATCCATAATTGTGAATCCGATAGTACGAATGATAAGATATTATATCGGCGTTTACAATGGGTCGAGCGACCCAGCGAAGAACATGTGTTTGAACGCGGAGTAATATTGCAGACTTTTATAGCATAAAATATACCAGTTTATAGCAGCCCTTACCATTATTATTGGCAACATTATTGCAGTTATATTGATATTGACGACACGCTGACGACACTCATGGCTATTGGAGGAGAGAGAAATGTTATGTCAGATCAAAGAACATTAACGATATTGAGCATCTGAACTTATCTCCAATAATGTGAGTGTTATACAGGATGTGGTATATTGGCTTTCACGGCCAGTGAATTAAAACTCGGCAATTTTTCTAGGTTTATGCCGTGTCTTGTGTGGGGTTTCGCCCAGGAACACTCAGATGTCTAATCAACGAGCGCAGCTCACTACTCCTGTGGGGGTCTGGGCATGGACACCAAGATGATGATGATGATAATTGTTGTTTTAATGGGCCTAACATCTAGATTATCGGCCCCTAATGATCTGGGTGATAGCGAAAATGATAATGAAATGGAAACTAGAACGAAAATTAAGTGAGACGGAAAATACTAAGGAACTCAAATTGAAACAACTCACAAAATGTTCTGACAAAAGGGAATTTAGAACGAAAAAGTGCACAAAAAGAATAGATTGAAAAATACCCATAAAATATAGGCAAGGTTCAAAATACGTACAAAAGGCAATGTAGCGTCGAAATACTTACAAAATGCAACTGAAATTCAAAATACTTACATGATGCAAATGAGATCGAAAATACGTACAAAATGCAATTGAGGTTCAAAATACTTACAAAATGCAATTTAGATTGAAAATACTTGACAAAATGTAATTGAGATTCAAAATACCCACAAAATGCAATTGAGAATCAAAATATTTGCAAAATGCCCACCAAACAAAATGCAATTTAGATTTAAAATTCTTGCGAAATGCGGTTTTGGTTGAAAATACTTACAAAATGCAATTGAAATGCAAAATACTACAAAGGTCCCTCCACCATATTGAAAGACTTACTAAAAGGCAATTTAGGTTGTCAATCTTTACAAAATGCATATTGAGGTTGAAAACAATCGCGAGATGTAATTTAGATCGAAAAAACTTACAAAATGCAATGTAGATTAAAAATACCTACAAAAAATCGCTAAAAGGGAATTTAGATACACGGGGAACCAACTAACAAAAACAGTGCGGGAATCTTAAAGAGAAAAGGAAATATAATGAAAAGAGGAGAGGAGAGGGGAGAGAGGAGAGGGTCCGCCCCAAAGGTAAGGGATAAAAGGGAAAAACGGACCCAGCTCAGGAATCCCTCGGGGTCGCCAACTCCCGAACTCACCAGCCGTGAGCCCCTGTGGGTTAGCATTATCTAGGGTGCACCAGAAATGGTAGGGCTACATACACCCTGCCTCCTTGAGGGCCTTGAGCAGAAGGCAGGAGATAACAGGAAAAGAAAAAGAAGGCTGACCCCTCGCAGAAGGAGGGTATCAGAAAAGATGAGACAAGGGCCAATTAAGGCGGGAAAGGAAGAGACTCCTTAGGCCTCGGATACCCTAATACCGATTGCCACGGTGGGTGAGTGGTTATAGTGTCGGACTACCAACCCCAAGATTGCAGGTTCGCCCCTGGCCATGGTAAGTGATTTTTGAAGGCGACAAAAATCACGATACTCATGTCATACGTTGTTGGCATGTTAAAGAACCCATTTGAATTCAGTAGGCCGTGTTCAATGGCAAAATTAATCTCGGGATTTTCCGCCAACACAAAGTTCCTCCATTCTCTACTTGAAAGCGCTGTAGTGTCAACGAGTTTAGATATCTAACCTGCTTGACTTTCATAGCGTTCAAAGGAACGACGAAATTCGACATGCAAGCTACCCTCTGGGTGTCAATTAACAAAGCTTGCACCAGGCACCCGAGGCCATACGATATTATTATTATACCCTAATACCGTCGGGGTCGGAAGAGAACAAGAGTTGACCAAGTGAGGTCGACAGGAAAGAAGACGAAGAGGAGCCCAGCACAAGTAAGTGGAAGCAATGCCGGACTCAGCCAGGGCCCCGTGGTCGCCAACCCACGTCCCACTAGATGTGAGCCCCTGGGGAGTGGACACCAAGAGCCCGCTGATGAGACAGCTTAGTGTTCATAGGTGAAACCCCACACAAGACAGGGTATCAACCTAGAAAAATTGCTTAGTGTTACAGGATGGTTTAAAATTGTATGTACGGAATAGGAAGTGTAATAATGTATTAACTTGGCATAGTTTTCATAGGCCGGACCTGCCCCCTACCTAGCAAGCCGAGTACGGCGAAGCGATGGTTGGATTCACGATCTTAAAATTTGCTCCTCGCTTTCATATTTCCTGTCGACCTCACTTGATCAAGCCTCGCTCTAGTTCTATTTTCTACGTGCATCTGAAATAGTTGAAACTCCACAAGCGCAGGCAGCTATCGTTGTTGTTGTTGTTGATTTATTGAGTGGTTTTGCAACATCATTGTCATGTAGCCAAGTGTACTTGTGTGTGTGTGGAATTTGTCTGATAACCTGTGTTATGATGGCTGTATTAGTGCGTGCAGTTGTAATTCAGATGAGAATTGAGAAGGAGGCGGCCATGGCCTAATTTAGGAACCATCCCGGCATTCACCTGGAGTAGAAGTGGTAAATCACAGAACACTTCCAAGATGGCTGAGGTGGGAATCGAACCCACCTCTTCCCATTTTTTCCTGACAAGGACGATTGTACCCTGTTACAGCTCTCAGACCATAATTTATTAATTTCTTGGCAGAGTCGGGAATCGAACCCGGGCCTCCGTGGTGACAGCCAAGAGTGCTAGCCACTACGCAACGAGGTGGACGCAGGCAGCTATCAGTTGTCATTCTGACACATAAAATATTGCATACCAAGATGCCTTTAAACTTCAGTAATGCATTCTTTTCATAAGGGGCAGATGACATCGTAGTTCCGCCTCTTAAAAGAACAATAACTAACTAACTATTCTGTTCATAATCGAGGCAAAAGGTACAAAAAATTAACACTCCAGGTTCCTATCCAGCAAACCATAAAGTTCAATAAATCTTCTGTTTGCATCGCCTCACGCCTCTTCAATACCTTTGATTTATGTAAGTTGGTCAACATTGCAAGCACTGCAGCTCTCAAAAGTAGTGTTTCATCCTGTTTCATGGAGCAGTAAACCTCTCACATATGATTACTGCATTAGGTTAAAACATTATTTTAATATTCAATTATAACTTCAGGACAATAGCCAACCTACCCACGTTAATATATTTCTTGTACCTAGAGCATCCAGCATTTAGAAAAGACTGTGGGTCTTACGGGCTTTTACTATTAACGGAAATCACCCCTACACTGGTTTTGTTACCTCATCTTTTATCATGAAGGAACTCGGAACATATATATTTTTCGTCATAATAGCTTCCTACAATTATCTCCCAATTGATTACCTTTGTTATTGCATACAAGTATCGTTTATATTACGTTTTAATAATTTAAAAATTTTCGAGGTTAGCACGATGGAAAGAAGAGCCTCGTCCTGTGCTGCATGCTCGCCCGGAGTGGAGCACGTGCTCAGTTCCGCCAGCAACATAAGTTCTGAAGCACTAACCGTCATTGGTGTTATTGTTGTGTGTCTGTTTTTATTTTCTGTTCGATCGAATCAGGGCTGCCGACAGTTGGGTTCGAACCCTCGATCTCCCTAATGCAAGCTCACAGCTGCGCGCTCCTAGCCGCACGGTTAACTCACTACAATATTACAAATATTGATCTAAAAAAACAAGAAGAATAAAATTGAAAGAAACTAAATTATAGCCTAACTAATTACAAACAAGAAGTTCCGTGAAGAACTATACAGCCTACTTTTCATGCCAATGATTATTCTACAGTATATGAACCTATCTAGAATAATGACGAAATTAAGTTGGTAATATCGAAATATCTAATTAGTTGAAAATATACCTGGTATAATGTAGCCTAATAGAGCACTACAGTTGGCAGCCCTGGTGACTGAATATATTCTTAGTTCCACCTCTTAAGGTACAGAATACAAAATTTGGTTGAAGTCCAATGGACGTTACATGCAGTTAGACACTGGATCTATCAGCACGCGTAAAAGCATGTTACCAACAATACCATGCGTGTGCTGGTCAGAAATAATCTGAATTATTATGATATCTTGTTGTGCCAATTTTGGATGAAATCCATTTGTTAGTATAGAAGTTACATGTATTTTAAAATTGGACATATCAGCAGGCATAGAATCATGTTGGCAGCACTGCCTTGTATTAATTACTCCAAATTAATCTAGAATGTCAGGTGCTATACGTGTGCAAAGTATAGAGCTGTTGGCTTGCATACTTTCTGATATATTGATATTAGGGTAAAAAGAATATAGACAGCATTTATTAACAGTTGGCAGCCCTGATTGCTCTTAACAATACTTATAGTCATATCTGTTATGGTACACATATCACATACGAAATTTGGTTGAAATCCAACTGATAGTACCAATTTTTAAATACATGTAACTTCTATACTATCAGCAGGCTTATAACCATGTTGGTAGAACTGACGTATATAAGTTACTCCAAATTAATCTAAAATGTCAGAATATACGTGTGCATAGTTTAAAGCTGTTGGCTTGCATACTTTCTGATATATTGGTATTTGGATAAAAAAAATAGAGAGAGCAATTATTAACAGTTGGCAGCCCTGGTGGCTCTTAAGAATACGCTCAGTCATATCTGTTTACGTACAGATATTACATACAAAATTTGATTGAAATCCAATTGATAGTGTAGAAGTTATATGCATTTAAACATTGGACCTATCAGAAGGCTTAAAATTATTTTGGCAACACTGTCATGGTTGGTCTCCTGGAAATTAAACTGAAATAGTATTATCTACATGTGTGCCAATTTTGGAATAGCTCCCATGCATACCTTGCAAGATATCCAACATGGAGCTCAAATTTATAGTGCGTTTTTTCAGCAGTTGGTAGCACTGACATCATTTTCAAATATGGACGTGAGCTATTCCGGTGCACATCTTTACTCATACTAAATTTGGTTTTGATTGCTGCAGCCATTTAGGAGTTGATAGGGGGGGACACACACACAGTCAGACAGACAGGACAGACAGACAGACAAAAGGACAGACAGACAGACACACATTTTCCCGGATCGATCTCATAAGTCTACTTTTTCCTCATTTTTGCAAAATGAGGAAAGTAGGCTAAAAAGGTGATGATCAACAGTATTGCTGACGTAAAAATTGTTAACATCGTCAGCATGCAGTACATCCGATAAGGAAGGAAGGATTGTTCTCTCGACATCTGTCAATCAGTAATGCTTCATATCACAACGAAATGATTGTCGTTATTGGTTCTCTTCGCGTACGGTATCCTTAATACTGGTCCAATCCGTTAACACCTGCAATACTGCTCCTTCCTGTGCGTGTTCTACTTCAGGTAGCTGCTGGGGTTGTGTTGTGTCGTTAACTTATGAAAGCACAGTACTCGAAGCGGGTGAACATACCGTATGACGTCAGCGCTACCTCTGCCTAGAGTTAGCAACACTGTCGCCATAAGGCTCCACAGTCTTTTCTAAACGCTGGTTGCTTATAGGTGTTTGTTTTTCAGACTGATACTGTATATGTATGCACTCTATTGTATTTTTAGTCTATTTTCATTTTGAAAAAAAAAATAGGCTTATGAGATCACCTTTTGTCCGTGTGTCTGTCTGTCTGTGCGTCGTGTGTGTGTGCCCCCCCCCCCCCTCCCCTCTAATAAAATCTAAACGGCTGGAGCGGTTTCAATGAAACTCTGTAATTTCATAGCACAATTCCGGGCAACCCCGACCGTGCCTGTCAAATGTTGTTACGTCTCACCAATCCAACATGGCGGCTGTGCGAAATATTTCACCAGCATTCAATATCTCCGAAACTATTACCGATATCACCCTGGAATTTTGCACGGAGATAAAGGGCACTACTGGAAGTTCATCTATAAGACTTTCAAAAAGCGGTTAACTACAAAACAAACATGGCGGCCAAGCGAATTTGAAAATTTTAAATAGACCTATCTCGCGATTTAATGTTCCCAACGCAATGTATTCTGGTACAGGGAATGTTTATACACATAGTAATGCACTGGTATCTAATTTAGTTCAATTGTTTGCATAACCTCAAGATGACGGCTGAGCGAATTTAATAATTAAGGTTTTATTTCTTGTGTCTTAATCAAGCGATCGAAGTGAAAGTTTGAATAATGAACCTACGCAATAATTTTCCTTTAATGGTACATGACTCTATGGCCTAAACATTTAACAATCCAAAATGGCGACCATCCGAAATATTGAGACTGTTCTCAATATCTACGAATCTACTAAAGCAATCAAACTGATTTTTTTATGTTCATAGGGGCTATGAACATAAGTTCACCTATAGGACTTTCAATAACCTGGTGATCACAAATCCAACATGGTGGTGACGCGAAGTATAAATATTCACATGGTCGTTTCTCGCAATTTAACCATCCGAGTGTAGTGAAACTCGGTACAGTAAATCCTTATATAAATGTTAATCCACTGGCATCTAATTTATTTCAGTTGTTTCCATAACCACAAGATGGCGGCTGTGCGAAATTTTAAAAACTCCTTGTTACTTCTTGTGTCCTAATCATGTGATTGAAGTTTGAATACTACACGTACACAATAAGCCCTACATATACAAAAGTCCAACATGGCGACCATCCGAAATATTTAGACGGTTCTCAATATCTACGAATCTATTACAGCAATCAAACTGAAATTTAGTATGTTGATAGAGGCAATTAATATTAGTAGGATATATGAAAATAGGCTGTATAGTTCTTCACGGAACTACTTGATTTTTCTATTATGATATTATTATTATCATCATTTTATTATCGTCCTATTATTATTTATATTGTGAATGTTGTATGCTACGTGTTTTATGATATACAAATTTAACTGGTTGCATATCATATTATATGATAATAATAAATAATAATAATCCCTGGCACTAGAGTCCATGAAGGGCCTAGGCCTACCAAGCGACCGCTGCCCAACCATTTGGCCTGCAGATATTGGGGTGACGCGTGGTCAGCGCACCGGGTCCCCTTGGCCGTTAATCTTAGTTTTCGTGGCCGGGGCGCTGCCTCACTGTCAGAGACAGCTTCTCAATGGTCCTCACGAGGCTGAGTGTACCCCGTTCCAGCCCTCACGTCAGTTTATAAAATCCCTGACGGAGCCGAGAATCAAACCTGGGGCCTCAGGGTGAGAGACAATTTTAACAAAATGTTTTAATTTTATAAGCCCTAATCCTATTGTATGTACAGTAAGGGGCTACTGTGAAGAAGCTTGTATGGTCCAAGTGTAGCCGTGGAAATAAAATCAATCAGTCGACCCCGACAGTATTCGATTATTCCAGGCTTAGGATGAATTTCATTTCATTTTCTTGACTTGATTTTCCCCTGTCATTTCTTTCCTGCTGCCGTGATTTTTAGGAAGGTCAGGCTATTCCTATTTCCAATTGTTTCTATTTCCTGCCCTAAAAGAAAGAAAACAAGGTGTGTGTAGCTCCTACCGTTCAGTTCACACCCAGACGGTTAGTGTTGGTGTTGGTTGAGTCTTCAGTCTTTTGATTGGGTTGATGCAAAACTCTATTTCTCCCTGTCCTGAGCTAATCGCTGCATCTCTACGTAGCTACCACAACCTACATCAGAGGCAATCTGCTTAAAATATTCTAACCTTGGCCTGACCCCACAGTTCTTGTCCTCGACACTTCCTTCCATAACTAAGTTAGCTATTCCTGTGTGTCTTAATATGCGTCCTACCAACATATCTCTTTTCATTAGCAATCTCCAGAAAAATCTTACCTCTCCCACTCGTCTTAATACTTCTTCGTTTGTTACTCCACCCATCTGATCTTCATTCTCCTGTAACACCGCATTTCAAACTTTTCTGTTCTCCTCTTTTCTGCTGCACCAACAGTCCAAGTTTCACTTCCATAGAGCGCCACGCTCCAGACAAAGGCTTTAAAAAATGACTTTCTAATACCTAAATCTATATTTGACGTCAACAGATTTATTTTCTGTAGAAATTATTTCTTTGCCTAAGCCATCCTACTTTTTATATCCTCTTTGTTTCGTCCATCACAGGTTATTTTGCTTCCTGAGTAGCAGAAGTTTCCACTAACATTATCATAACAAAACATCACATAATGCTAACAAATCTGACAACTTACGTAAGTTTACAACTTTTGTAACTAAAATAGTGTAGCCATATATAGTATATCTTAACGTATTGGTAGACATTAATAGCCTGAGTGTAAAGGATCCGATGATCGTTTGACGATTGAAACTACCTATCCAAGTGTATTAATTAATCTCATGATATTTTTTAATATTCAAGGAATAACATATATTACATTTTGGGTACAATATTGTTCACCGACTGAAAAGCATTGAAATTTCATTTTATGAGTAATATTGTAACTCACTTTGTTTGTTCAGTCTCTAACGCATGAAACAAAAATCAAAGCCTTTTAAAGCATTTACAGTACGTCCAATCTGAAATAAAATATTGCATAGTCCGAGGTGAACAGTGAACAAGAGCGGACGCCATATAAGACACAGGTTTCAAATAACAGCTAAGTTTAAAAAAACTTATTCCATTCTAGCGCAGGGTATCATTTGTGTATCCACCACATTAACATACCTCATACGATAGGTCACCAGTTTAAACAGGATCGGTTGATTTGGAACATAATTAACAAAATAGTGTAGACAACTTCATTCCTGAATTTAGTCACAATGATAATTCAATATAACACAGATTAACATTCTTAAAATGCAGTAACGATAAAGCAACAACCATAGAAGTGAACAATAACATATTTTAATGAGATTGATGCGTTACACATGTTTTCACGAATTTATGTAATCTAAACAGTGGATATACAGGTTTAGTCCCCTAAGATGTCCCTCGCCAATATCTTCTAAACCGTTAAAGATATCAATATTCTGTTTTCACTTTTGTGAATGGTACTAAGGGGCTCATAAGCTAACTCGGACGATTTTTCTCCTTTCATTGTGAATAGTTGAGATATTGCTACCAACTTTGTTTTTTTTATGGAACTATACTAATTTTTGCCTACAGGGTAGGCCTAAGAGATTTCTTAAATTTCTCAAAAAGTACTTGTCCGATTTGGGAAATAATAACACCATTGAATTTGCCTCAGGGAAATCTGTTGCCCTGTATGCAAAAATTAGTATAGTTCCATTAAGAAAACCAAAGTTGGTAGCAATATCTCAGCTATTCACAATAAAAGGAAAAGATCGTCTAAGTTAGTTTATGAGCCCCTTAAAATCTTTCACAAAAGTGAAAACAGAATATTGATACATTTAATGATTTAAAAGATATTGCTGAGGGACATCTTAGGTGATTAACCCTGTATATATTTGTGAATTATTTTATTTCATAAACATCGTACATTTTCTATTCTCCTCTTTTCTGCAGCACCAACAGTCCAAGTTTCACTTCCATAGAACACCACGCTCCAGACAAAGGCTTTCATTGAGCAGGATCTGAGGATGATCGCTTAACGATCGAAACATATCATCCAATTAACTACCTCCCATATCTCTACTTAGTATAAAAATAAGTCCCCGATTCTTAGATGTAGCGGGTAATCTCGAGAACCACTGGATGGATTTTGATGCGGTTTTCACCATTCTGTAAAGGATATCTCGAGGAAGGTTTCTGTAAAAAATTATGTTATTATCAAAGGAAGACAAGCAGTAGAGATTTCAGTGAAAAGGTCGAAAAAAGAACCTGGCGTCCGTGCGATTTTTAAACTTACGATGGGAAAACCGTTAGAAATATCAATATAGGCCTACCATGAGTGTAAGAATTGTTCAGCATAAACAGTTCTACAACGCGTCCACGAGAGCATCTCTCTATCTTCAATACATCACCCATTATAAGTGTTTTTAGATTGGACGGAAGGGGGATTTGTGTTTCATGCACCTCGCCATTCTTAAATTATGTCTGAAAAGAATTCGTTGCACATGCATCTCCATCTCTACTTAGTATAAAACAAAGTCCCCGATTCTTGGATGTTACGGGTAAACTCGAGAACCACTGGATGGTTTTTGATGCGGTTTTCACTTTTCTGTAAAGGATATATCGAGGATGATTTCTGTAGAAAATAATTTATTTATGATCAAAGGAAGCCGAGCAGTAACGATTTCAGTGGAAAGTCGAAAAAAAACTGGCGTCCGAGCGCTTTGTAAGCTTACGCTGGGCAAACCGTTAAAAATATCTAAATACTATGAGTGTAAGAATAATTGTTCAGCATAAAAAGTTCTACAAAAAAAAGTCCGCGAGAGCATATGTCTATCTTCAATACATCGCATACTATAAGTGTTTTTACGTTTAAATTTCTTCCAACCATGTCCATTCAACTACTGAGCCGACAGTTTACGAGCTAGCTAAGAGCGAGTCTATCATCCCTGTTACAGCCTAGATAGCGGGCGAACCTATTAACCCTGATACAGCCAGCAGCAAACCGTTGAGTCGTGTTGATTTAAGACTTCTGAGAAAGGTGGTTGTGTTTTGAGTTTCCCTGGAGGTGCAACTCGGGTTTTCTTCATTTCGCCTGTGAAACACAGTCAATTTAAGATTGGACGGAAGGGGGATTATATTATATTAAATTACTGAATACTGATTGGCGTATAATCTCTACTTAGTATAAAACAAAGTCCCCGATTCTTGGATGTCACGGGTAATCTCGAGAATCACTGAATGGATTTTGATGCGGTTTTCACCATTCTGTAAATGATATCTCGGGGAAGGTTTCTGTAGAAAATAATTTCTTTATGGCCAAAGGAAGTCAAGCACAAACAATATCAGTGAAAAGGTCGAAATAAAAACTGGCGTCCGTGCGCTTTTTAAGCTCACGCTGGGCAAACCGTTAAAAATATCTATATACTATGAGTGTAAGAATTGTTCAGCATGAAAAGTTCTACAAAAATCCCGGGAGAGCATATCTTTATCTTCAATACATCGCCTACTATAAGTGTTTTTGCGTTTTCATTTCTTCCAACTGAGGCGACAGTTTACGAGCTAGCTAGGGGCGAGTCTATCACCCCACTTACAGCTTAGCTAGCGGACGAGCGTATTGCCCCAGATACAGCCAACAGCAAACTGTCGAGTCGTGTTGAGTTTAAAACTTTAGAGAAGAGTGGTTGTGTTTGGAGTTTCCCTGGAAGTGCAACTCGGCTTTTCTTCATTTCGCCAGTGAACTTTTCGTTCCGCAAAATTAAAGTTAAGATTGGACGGAAGGGGGATTTGTGTTTCATGAACCTCGCCATTCTTAAATTATGTCTGACAAGAATTCGTTGCACATGCATCTCCATGATAATATAATTAATAGTCCAGTCAATGATTTTAACCCATCATGCCGAGACGTAAAACGGATATAGGTCGTAGTTAATTGACATCGAAAAAAGCGCTCATCACGTAATGCATTCATAACTGTTCCCAGGCGAAGCCGGGGCAGGTTGCTAGTTTGAACATAAAAGTGGTTATTTTGTGATAAATATCTTATGTAGGCCTAATATTTATTATGATAGGGCATATAAGTACTTGTTTTCCCGACTAATGTAATTGGGAAATTTGTGTTGACCGACTGAAAATCTTTCTTTAATAAAACTAGGCCACATTAAAAATTTCTTCTAGAGGGACTTTGTTTTATATGTGACGGGGATTTTCGCTCACCCGCTCGCCTGCGCTACGAGCCGGTCTCCCGCCAAGCACTTTGCCGTAATGCGCTTCTTGGCGCCACAAGATTCCCTCCTTTGCAGTCTGATGAGAGCTTTAACAGCGTGAGGTTCAGTTTAGTCAATTGTTGACGTATTTAGTGCTCAGTGTGCTGTTCGAATGCGATTTTCATTACGTGAAATTCAAATTCCTATACTCAATGACTCGTTGCTGGCGATCGCCGCATTACGGCAAAGTGCTTGCGGGAGACAGGCTCACACCGTCGGCGAGCGGGCGAGCGAAAATCCTCATCACATATAAAGCAAAGTCCCTGTATCACGTCAGTATTGCATTCTGTACATGTTTGTGTATGTTTAGAGATAATCTTGTTTTGTCTATAGACTGTGCAATTAACAAAACAAGTTCAGTACTTCAGGGCTCTTATTCCGTAACTGGATATAAAATAAAACTTGTTATATCACAATAAACATGAAATTCCTCTCTCTTACTTCCGGCAGTGTACTGCTCATTTTACCTTGAAAAGTTCCGTGTAACTTATATTCATTTACTTAATAGGTCCATTAAATGGATTTTACAAAGGCAAGGCTGAGCAGCAGCGACACGATGTAACCAGAGGGCACTGAGGGATACTCGTGCAATCACTTTATAGGGGGGGTGCAGTCTTGACTAGAGTTCTTTGTTGTCCAGTAGTCGACCGACGGGATGATCCAATTTTTTAATAAACACTTGTCGTTGTCGTCGTTTCACTTAGCGGCATTGCGACATCATGGTCATGAAGCCCCTTAAACTGGGGTATGTATGGAATCTGTCCATTAACCTGTGTCAGTGTGATTGCCCGTAATAGTGTGTGCCTTTGTAGGACTTGGAATGAGACGGCTCGGGTCTTAAATTAGAAACCATCTTTGCATTTGCCTGGAGTAAAAGTGGGGAAACCAGGGAAAACCACTTCCAGAATGGCTGAGGTAGGAATCGAACCCGCCTCTTCTCAGTTTTGTCTCATAAAGCTGAATTCACCCCGTTCCAGTCCTCAGACCAGAATTAAATTTCTTGTAAGAGTCAGAAATCAAACCCGGAACTCGGGAGTGACAACCAAGAATGGTAGTCACTACGACCGCCTCGTTGCGTAGTGGCTAGAAATCTTGGCAGTCACCGCGGAGGCCCGGGTTCGATTCCCGGGCGTACCAAGAAATTCAATTCTGGTCTGAGGGCTGGAACGGGGTTCACACAGCCTCGTGAAACAAAACTGAGAAATGGCGGGTTCGATTCCTACCTCGGCCATCCTGGAAGTGGATTTCGGTGGTCTCCCCACTTCTACCCCGGGCAAATGCCGAAATAGTATTTATCTTAAGGCCACGGCCGCTTCTTACCCAAATCACACCTCAATTACAAATACACACACTAGTACAGACAGGGGTTATCAGACAAATTGTACACACACTCAAGCACAAGGGGATAAGTCCACGATGTCGCAAAGCCCATTTATTTATTTATTTATTTATTTATTTATTTATTTATTTATTTATTTATTTATTTATTTATTTATTTATTTATTTATTTATCGTATGGCTTTTAGTGCCGGGAGTGTCCGAGGACATGTTCGGCTCGCCTGAGTCTGTAGCTGCTTCCAGCGGACACCCTTATTAGGGTAAGCTACAAGTACCGTTCAATTCCAAGTAGTTCCAACTTTCGTCACCAGATATCGATGATACCTAGTGGTGAACGTTGGAACTTTGATAGAGCGTTCCGACGAAATCTAACCTAACAATTTAGCTTTACACAAGTTTAGTAAAATATCATTTCACATGCCGTAAATCAATGACATGGGACCGCCGGCTTTACTTCCTCTCCGAAGGAAGGCATACTGAAGGTTTTTTAACGCTCTTAAAAAATCAGACGACTTCGGCCGTGTTTGAACCCGCTATGCTATCTTGGGCACAGCAGTTCAGCATGCTACCAACTACGCCACCGAAGCCGCTAAAGAATCATCAACAAAAGCAGCAACAACGCCAGTCACTACACCACGAGGTGATCATGATGAGAATAGCTTCAAAAATGTCTATGGTAAATAATTTGCCTATTTTCTGATTTATTGAATAATAATGGAAAGCCAAGCTGGTCTGTCTGCTTTAAGACTGGGCTTGTCATTCCTCTCAGCACGAGTGTGGCGACACTGCTTGGCATTCAGGAGCTGCCCCTCTTCGCCTTAGGATTTGCTGGCTCATTACAAACAACATTGAGGATCAACATTCACAAGTCAATATTTTCATGAAATCCCTGAAGCCCCATCGTTTTCTTTTCCACTCTCTCAACGATAACTTGGTGATTTATTAATTTCGTCCTCCCTACATTTGATATCCCTACTCGAGAGCAAAAAAGTCAGATGCATCGAATCCCTTCAAGGATTTTTTCATAATTCACTGCCAACCAAGAAATAGTGACGTAAGATGAATGCAATTGATATATGTAACGAAATGGGGGCTTTGGAGGCTCCATGCCATTGTTTACCCATTCCTTCTTTCATTATAAATCTTGATAAAGGCAAACGTCTGTATTTAAATTTACCAATCGACCTAATAGCCCCAAGATTATATATCATTATCATCAACTAGATCAGTTTCCAACCGCAATTTCCAACCGCAATTTGGGCCTGCTTGGAACACAAGCCTCTCCATCGTTTTCTGTCCGTCCACCACTTCTCTTCTGTCACTGTTGTCCAATTAACTTATTTTCTCTCGACACTTTTCTTCGCCCCCTTTATCCACCTATCCCTTGGTCTTCATCTAGGTCTCTTTTTCTTCCGCTCCATTACCAATAATTCCATGGTATTCTCTCTTCTCCCATTCTTTTTATGGATCCATATCACTGGAGCCTTGATTTTTCAATCCTATCCTGTAGGGGTTCTTCCTTTAATATTTCTCTGACTATCATTTCTGACTCTGTCCATTCTAGTTACACCTATACGTCTCCTCTGAAACTTCATTTCCACTGCTTGTATTCAGCTTTTATCTCTCTCCCTCATCACCCAAATTAAGTCTTGTACATGATCCCTTTACATTTCTGTGGCACATCCTTGCTCCATATCAGGCCTGTAACACTCTTGAAGAATCCATAAGCACACCTTCCTCTTTCATCTAATTCCAAGGCATTTCCCTTATTTTCTTCAATGACACTTCCCAGATACATGACGCTCTGCACTCTCTTCAACTGCTTTCCGCCTATTTTTATGCCAGAGTATACTCTGTCCTTCTCACGTGTTGTTATCACCACTTCACCATGTTGCGTGGAAAACTTCATTCCATAGGATGACACTACTTCCTCCCATGCATTGAGTTGCTCCTGTACATCCCTCTGCTTGTTTCTCCAGATCATCAATTCATCTGCAAACACTATTGCCTTCATTTCTTCCTCCCCAATATGCTGTGCTCCTTTTGCATCACTTCATCCATCACCATTACAAAGAGCAAGGGCGAGAGGGCACTTCCCTGCTTTAGACCATTAGTCAAATCAACCCATGCTGTTCTTTCCATACAGACTTTCACACAGCTTCTGCTTCCCACATACATATCTCTCTCATCTCTACTTCTTCCGTTATTGCTTTGGCTCTCGTCGCTTCCCATACTCTGTTTCTTACGACACTGTCGTATGCCTTCTCAATGTCCATAAAGGCCAATACCAATTCTACCCCATACTCGAAATGGCACTCCTGTAACTGTCTCACTCCAAATATGAGGTCAGTAGTGGACCTTCCCTGCCTGAATGCATACTGCTCCTCCTTCAGTTGCTGTTCCGTTACCTTAGGTATCCGTTTCTCCAATACTTTTTCATAAATCTTAGCACAGTGGCACATCAGTGTAATTCCCCGGTAGTTTTGGCATTTCTTCCTGTCTCCCTTCTTGAAGATGGGCACTATCACCCCATTTTTTCAATCTTCTCCTTCCATATAGCTCGTATCACCCTATACAACCACTGTGTTCCCACTTCCCCTGCAGCTTTTATCATCTCCACGCTTACCTCATCTATACCTGGTGCTTTTCCCATTTTCATCCTCTTTATTACTTCTTCCACTTCTGCCCAGGTTAGGTCTTCCACTTGCACTTGGTTACTGGCATCAACCCTCCCAGAATACTCTTCTCCTTACTTGGTGCTGTCACATTCAAGAGGTCCTCAAAGAATCCTTTCCAAAGTGATTTAATCTCTTCTTTTCTCTCAATAATATTGCCATTTTTGTCTTCCATTCTCTCTGTGGTAATCTTCTCATTTTTCCTTTTATTCTTCACCATCGCATTGCTATATATTCCTCCCTTGCATCTGCTGCTCTAAGTTGGAACCACATCCGGAAAGCTTTGTTTTTGTTTCCCACTACTTCCTTCACTCTGTTGTTCCACCATGGTGTCTCCTTCCATCGTTTCTATCACTGGTCCTCCCGCATACCGTTTCTGCTGCTTCCACTAGTGTTGAATAATAATAATGTTATTGGTTTTACGTCCCTTTTAACTACTGCAGCCATTAATGACTCCTAAGTGCCGGAAGTTTGCCCCGAAAGCGATTTTTAACGAGCCAGTAAATTAACTGACTGCTCCAGGATTCGATTCTGCGACCTTGGACACAGCAGGCGAGAACATTCCTGCTGAGCCACGCAGTCTATTGACGTTGCTAGCCAAGTGACGATGATACGCGATTGACGAGCAAACACGTCATCCAATAGTTTTCTCCCTATTCCGTAGTTCATAACTAATATTTATTTTAATTACATGTAATCTTTTCAGCTTATTTTTCACATGTCCAAGTAATTGGGGTTATATTGTGTTGGCCGATTGAAAAGTTGCAATATCAATTTCCGTGGTTTCACACCTCTATTCCAGGCAAATGCCGAGATGGTACCAAACTACAGGCCATGGCCGCTTCCTGCCCAAATCACACCTCGATTACAAGTGGACACACTAGTATAGACATCGCAGTGACAAAGGTTATCAAACAACTTCTACACACTCCCAAGTAGCCTACTACATGGACTAAATCACCACGTTGTCGCAAAGTCCCTAAAAAATCAATAAAAATAATAAATGTATTAGACCCTCTCCTGACGTTAAAGCAAGTACTGTACTGTATTCAAATAATAATAAGTCCGATTTAACTATCGTGGTTTCCGAGATGCTGGGGTGCCGGAATTTTTTCATGAAGAGGATATTTAACGTGATAGCATAGCTACTGACAACTGCCAAATGCCTATACAGGAATTACAGGAATTCAATCCCGCAACTTTGGGTACTACAAGCGAGAGACTTACCGCTGCGCCTCGCAGCCAACCTCAAAGCAAACAGTCAAAGGATTTGCTAGAGAACTCAGTCCGGGAAGTCACAAAAGGAAGAATGGACTGCCTATTATTTACATAATATTCCTTTCTTTCTGTAACTCGTAATGTTCACTGGAGGCAGCGCGCCTTTCATCTTCCTCAAAGCGGGCCGACGCTACGCGACGCGGCATGGCGTCCTTCAGCTGTCTGTGTTGCCAAACACGCCGTGCTGAGACTACTGTGGCAAGGTTGGAGAGGACAATCTCAGTGGTGATGATGATAATTGTTGTTTTAAGAGGCTTAACATCTAGGTTATCGGCCCCTAATGATCTGGGTGATACCGTAAATGACAATGAAATGTAAACCATTACGAAAATTAAGTTAGACTGAAAATACTTACAAAATGGAACTCAGATTGAAACGACTCACAAAATGGAGAATGGTAATACTTACCAAAGGTAATTTAGAAGGAAAATACTCACAAAAGGAATAGAATGAAAAATACGCACAAAATATAGTTTAGGTTCAAAATACTTTCGAAATACTCGCAAAATGCAATTGAAATTGAAAATTCGTACAAAATGTAATTTAGATTCAAAATACTCATTTGGATTGGCAATACTTACATAATGCAATTTGGACTGAATATACTTACAAAATGTAATTTAGACTGAAAATACTCACAAAATGCAATTGAGAATCAAAATACTTGCAAAATGCGGTTTAGGTTGAAAATATTTACAAAATGAAATTGAAATTCGGAAAACTCACCCCTACATTAAAAGACTTACTAAAAAGAAATTTTGATTGCCAATCTTTACAAAATGCAATTGAGGTTGAAAATACTCGCAAAATGCAATTTTAGATTGAAATTACTTACACAATACAACTTAGATTTAAAATACCAACAAAATGTAGTGTAGAGTCATAATATTCACAAAATGGAATTTAGATACACGGGGAGCCAATTCACAAAAGCAGTGCGGGAATCTTAAAGAGAAACGGAAATATAATGAAGAGAAGGCTGAAGCCTAGAAAAAGGAAGGATCAGGAAAGATGAGAGAAGGGCCAATTAAGGCGGGAAAGGAAGAGACTCCCTATGCCTTGGATACCCTAATACCATCGGGGTCGGAAGAGAACAGGAGTTGACCAAGAGAGGTAGACAAGAAAGAATATGGAGAGGAGCCCGGCACAAGTAAGTTGAAGCAATGTCGGACTCAGGTGGGGTCCCGTGGTCGCCAACCCACGTCCCACCAGATGTGAGCCACTGGGGGGAGGGGGGGGGGGCAATCGCAGTGGCTAGGGTGGAGGGTTGACATCGTTGTGCCTCGAAATGGAAAATTCCTGTATATCCGCAGACAAGACCGCCCAGATAGGTTTCAAAAGCGTGCCAGTTTGAATTAGCAAACTGAGAGAACTATACGCATGCAGATCATACAATTAAATGTGCATTGAACGCTACAAATAGACAATTTGCTTACAATAGCGATAATCCCTACCCATATTATTAGCTAAGGTCCCATTCCAGTTTTGTACCGAAAATAAGGTCCCATTAACACCAACCTACACATATGGGGTACCTTCATGTACAGCATAAACCAATGCGTAAGCGAACCGCACTCACTTACTCTCTAAATGCCTCATCTTTATATATATATATATATATATATATATATATATATATATATATATATATATATATATACTAGCTGAAGTACCCGTGCTTCGCTACGCGTCATAAATAAAATAAAATGTGAAGGTGACAGTTAAAACAGGGGATAGGCGAGATGCTGCGCAGAGGTATATTAAGGATGGAACATTTTGTCCAACTACACCGCTCGGCGTTGACCGTGTTTTATAGCACAAATTTAGGTTTCACTCGCTAACTGTTGGAGATACCTTTCGGATAGAAAATGTAATTTTAAACCTCGTATATGCCATCAAAAGTTTGCTATTTCTTAACGTTCTCTTTTTATTTGAAATGGAAATATGAAAGTTTGAAACCAAAGGGTGTAGAGACGTCACTAAAATGGTCGCCATCTTTAAATAGCCTAGTGCAAAGTATTTAAATCAAAAGTACCCTATATGTTAACCATGTAAATCAGCTAATTCCATGTAAAATTCATGTAACTCGGACCAGTGGTACTTGCGTGATTGAGTAATACACAGACCCACCATCTCATTTTTGGCCACGCTTCGCTCGCGTCATAGTCGTGTCATATTGTTATTCAATGAAATGCAGGTTTAACCCCGTTAACACCCCTTTAGAACCTGATTATCCAAAAATCCCTCCTCAGTAGACGTTTTCGACATTCTATAAACATATCCCCAAAATATCATTCTTCTAACTTTTAATAGTTTTGGTTGGTCGATGAGAGTGAACATCCAAAAATCCTTCCTTAGTGGACGTTTTTCTTCCAGAATTTCACCCCTCCCCATAGGCCCCTTAAATTGGATTTATGAAAAAACAGTCGAACACCTATTTATTTATTTTTAATTTTTTATTTATTTATTTATTTATTTATTTATTTATTTATTTATTTATTTATTTATTTATTTATTTATTTATTTATTTATTTTTAAGCTTCAAACGCCTCACCTATGTCGTTTAAGAGATACACGCTCCGTTAGGAATTTTTCAACCCCCACTTTTCATCCCTATTCACCTCATAATATACACTACATCGAAAACCCCTTAGACATTTTATGTCTGATTATTTTTAATGATTAGTTTATATACCGAATATCACATCCCCAAAGAAACAACTCATGAGATATCGTTATTCGATGAAATGCACGTTTACCCCCTTTAAAACCCGAATAAACAAAAATCATTCCTTAGTTGACGTTTTCGACATACGGCGAACATATTCCCAAAATTTCATGTTTCCAACTTTAATAGTTTTCCCTGGGCGTGATGAGTGAGTGAGTCAGACAGAACATTTTCATTCAATAATTTTACCAGAATTTCACCCCTCCCCATGGGCCCCTTAAATTGGATTGATGAAAAAACGTTTGAACAACTATTAAATTATTTTTTAAGCTGTCTTTTTCCCCGGAGTTTAATGAGTGAGTGAGTCAGTCAGTCAGTTAGGACACTTTCTCTCCTTTTTCCCCCAGAATTTCACCCCACTCCATTGGCCCCTTAAATTAATTACGAAAAAACGGTCGAACACCGATTTACTTACTTTTTAAGTTTTTGTTGTTTTTTTTTTTTTTTTTTTTTTTTTTTTTTCAAATTTCTCGCCTATGTTGTTTAAGAGATAGGCCTACACGAATCCTTCAACTCCCACTTTTCACCCCTTCACCTCATAATAATACACCCCATCGAAAAACCCTTAGACACATGTCTGCTTATTTTTAATGATTAGTTTATATGCCGAGTATCACATCCACAAATGAAACCACTCGTGAGATATTGTTATTCAATGAAATGCAGGTTTAGCCCCCTTAAGATACCTTTAGAACTTGAATATCCAAAAATAATCCCTTAGTGTACGGTTTTGACATACAACGAACATATTCCCGAAATGCCATGTATCCAACTTCAATATTTTGGGCTGGGCGATGATGAGTGAGTGAATGAGTCAGGACATTTTCTTTCAATATTTTTTTTCTTCAGAATTTCACCCCTCCCGATGAACCCCTTCAATTTGATTGATCAAAAAAACTGTCGAAAATCTATTTACTCACTTTAAAGCAGTTTTTCCCCCTGAGTTTGATGAGTGAGTCAGTCAGTCAATCAGTTAGGACACTTTCCTTCCTGCCCCCCCCCCCCCAGCATTTCACCCATCCCCATGGGCCCCTTTAATTGGACTTATGAAAAAACGGTCAAACACATATTTACTTATTTTTATGCTGATTTTTTTCTTCGCTTATGTCGTTTAAGAGATACACGCTCCATTAGGAATCTTTCAATCCCCACTTTTCACCCCTTTCACCTCATAATATACACCACATCGAAAAACCCTCAGACACGTGTATTCTTACTTTTTAATGATGAGTTTATATGCCGGGTATCACATCCCCCAATGAAACCAATCGGGAGATATTGTTATTCAATGAAATGCAGGTTTAACCCCCTTAAGACCACTTTAGAACCTGAATATCCGAAAATCCTCCCTTAGTAGACGGTTTTGACATACAATGAACATATCCCCAAACTGTCATGTTTCTAACTTCAAAAATTTTGGCTGGGTGATGATGAGTGAGTGAGTGAGTGAGTGAGTGAGTCAGGACATTTTCTTTCAATTTTCTTTTTTCAGAATTTCACCCCTCCCCATGAACCCCTTCAATTTGATTTATGAAAAAAAAAACTGTCGAACAACTATTTACCTACTTTAAAGCAGTTTTTCCCCCAGAGTTTAATAAGTGAGTCAGTCAGTCAATCAGTTAGGACACTTTCTTTTCTGCCCCCCCCCCCCCCCCAGGATTTCACCCCTCCTCATGGGCCCCATAAATTGGATTTATGTAAAAACAGTCAAACATATTGAACCCTTTATCCACAGGCTGTATAAAGGATTCTAATAGATTGTTCATCATCATTTGATACATTTCTACAGACAGCCGATATGAGAGCCAGACGGTGTTGGGAAATGTTGAGAAATCAGTGGCAGAGAGAACACAAAGGTTTAAGCTCCTGTGGTATTTTAGAAAGTAGCATAAAATCCATGACGCATTGGACAGGTGCAAATTTTAGCGTGAAGAGAGGCTTGGGTACGCACAATATGGCTTGTTACTATGAGAGTTGGCGCCAAGAAGAAAATTGAATGCTACGATGCAATTGGTCAATCTTCATGTTAACCACTCCTTGTGGCAGGAATACAAGTAAGAGCGCGCGAAGATCTACAAGAGTCTGAACCAATAATATCAAGACGCCCTGTTTAAGCGGCAACTCGGCGTTATAACGCGCCCTGGTGAATTAACGCGGGAGTTATCTACGGATTAAATCCGCGATCGATTCGAGCTAGCTACAGCAAAATCGTAACCTCCACATTGCTACGAACTCAATGATACCGATCGCATGCTAGTCTGATAATTATTATGGAATATTTTTCCATAAATCCCCTTCCATGCCTACTCTAGCCAGTTTCATTTATAAATGGTCCAGGAAGCTTCGAGAGATGACTTTTATTTGAGCATTTGAGGACGTAGGGCCTTTATTCAGGTGTCTGAGAACACGTGGCATAACTTCATATTTTTCATGTATGTGAAAATGGAACATTTTCGTCAAGTTATAAGTGTAACTTCAGTGATTTATTTGTAGTCCCAGTACTATCAGATAGGGCAAGTTCATCGAAATAATTCACCAATAGACAGTCAAGGAATTTAGTACTTGATCGGTGAATTTAATAGGAAATATATTGTGTGTGTATCTGACAAACATTATTTTAATTCAGCACGAGATGACGTTTAGGAACGAGGGCGGATCTTGGAACCAGCAGGACATTTGCCAGAAGATGTCGATGGCGAGCTAAACATTTTAAAAGAGTGATGGCTGGAGATGTTTTCCTGACGCTGTTCTATAGGAATGAGTACAAATGAATTTATTTATTTATTAAATCAGCAATGGTTTTATGGGACGTATTTTTGTAGATATTTGTTTGCTTGTTTGGTAATGTAGATTCTTAGTTCTTGTTTACGGACACATTAAGTATGGGACAAGCTGAGCGCTTTGTATTTTGTAAATATTGTGATTTTGTTTGGTTCAACTGTACGGGGCTGTGTGCAGCTCGCGCTCGCATTCGCTTGCGTAAATCGCGGTCAAGCAGTGTAAATTCGGAAGTATGCCTTATAACAAAAATGGAACTGAATTAATTTGAGATTAAAAATAGAATTTGGAGGGTAAAGATTATTTGTGAGCAGAATTTATGATGGATCAGGATTATTTTGATAGTTGCTTTTCTAGCGGGTCTGTACGGGATGGCACTCTTGCACCCGAGTTGTTGTTGTTTATTTTGTTTAATGTATCTATGGACGCAATGTAGGTTGATCTGTTTGAGCCGACCCAGATGGTATGTTTGTGAGTGAGTCAGTCCAAGCTTTATGGTGTATATTGTGAATTTATGATGTGTTCGCGGGAAATATATCCTTGAGATTATTCCGACTTGTTGCACATCAACCCAGTTCATAACCTCGCGAGGCTGAGCTTGTGGAAAATATTTGTGTTCTTGCCATCCAAGTGGATGAGTGAGATATGTCTTTTCGCGTTTCCAGATGGATAACGGGATCAGTGTGGTCCCGTGTATAATTAGCACCAAGCTTGAAGGACTGAGAGAGAGTAGAGGCAGCGATGACACATAACTAGGGGAGCGCTCAAATCAGATAACTGTTGGTCATTAGTAGCAGGCTAGGTTCCTGTATTTCAATGTAAGATGTTATTTAAATTCACAAAACCCTGATCGGTTATAAAGAGTATTTGATTGATTAAATGGGTGTTGTCCATAGTTTGAAGGTATATTCCGAAACATCTGTTTGTCTGGCGTTTATTAATGTAAATATAATTTTCAGCCGTTAGGCTTGTATTTTGTTGTTGCTTGACTTCTTGTGTGTCCATTTTACGCGTTCAATGACCCCGTGTGGCATTAGGATGTGCGAGGCAGTGTTCCCTATTTGTGATGCGAGCTCTTTTTGGCCTATTTTCGGCATGCTCTTTATGTTTTATGTGCTTCGGCACCGGCTAGAATCTCGGGAAGGTTCATCATGTTTTTGTATTATTAGATCTTGCATGTGTCAGTAGTAATTATAGTGTGTTAATTAAGGAGGGGGGGGCCCATAGCCGTAGTGTGATTTAAAAGATGCAACTCCGTGAACAATATGACTGTTTCAGTTGTAAACGGACTCGCATCAGTACTCATTCTCTTATTAAGAAGCAGTACACCACGCATTATATAACTTCTTGACCAGAACAAATGGAATTGCATACATATGTTGTGACGAGCGAGTTCTTACCGCTCAATTTCATGTTAAGATTAATCATTTTGTGTGAAGCTGTATTCACATTGTTTGGTTGTGTGGAGCGAGTTCTTACCGCTCAGTATATATTTATTATCTTATGGGAGTGAAAGTCAGGGAGGACTTATTATTATTATTATTATTATTATTATTATTATTATTATTATGCACATAATTTTTCAGTCATTAAATACTTTTTATTCTACTTGTTATTCATTTTATTTCTAATATAGCCTCTGTTATGGACCTTTCTATTCATTAGAGCATGTTGTTTTTGCGAACTTTGCTTTGAAAAGCATTCAGGACTGAGCACGACCCCGTAGAAAGAATCTTGATAAAACACTGCTTTATTGAAGGGTGCATAGACAAGCTGGCGCCCAACGTGGGGATAGTTCTTTGCTAGTTACCGCTAGATCACATTGGATAGTCAGCATACATCTAGTAGATCAAGCTGTCCCGAAAATATGGCGTTTCACTGATATATGGGACTGTTTGAAATCACCGGTAGTGATATTTTGTTAACGTAAATACGGCGAAGACAATACCGCCAAGAAAATGGAATATACAGTAGAATCACGAGTTTGCAAGTTAAATACGATTCACGTTTTGTTTATTGATGTAATTAGTAAAGTAGTGTACGTGAAATCGGGCGCCCATTGATTAAATGTAAAATTAGATTTGTTTAGTAAGTCAAACTCATGAATATGTTATGAGGCTGGTAGCCTTAAATGACAATTAATACTTTGTTAATTAGTCAGTGCTAACATCAGATCTGGATAGTAATTTTATGACTGAATATGTGCGGGGTTAAAAATTTATTAAGTAAAATTAGAACCATTCAGTGATGCAGATTGATTTGCGGGAGTAAAGGGAATAAGATTAAATGAACTGAAAGTGGTCAAATGAAGTAAATGTATGTAAAAATTATATATGTGTGTGTCGGGGAGACTTTTCCATGTCATCCTCCTATTTTCTCAGTGATATATATTTTGTGTGTGATAATGGCAACAGTAGCGCAGATCCAGGCGATCATTGAAAGTGCCACGGCACGAACCCAGGAACTATTAAAGGAACAGAGTGCGAAAGACACTGAACTATCCGAACAGTCAAGCGAGTTTAAAACACAACTAAACGAACAGAGTGAAAAATTAGACGCTAAGATATCTGAACAGAATTAGAAATTAGACATTAAATTAGCGGAACAGAATGAGTCATTCCAGACTCAAATGAGTGATACTATAAAAACACAATTATCTGAACAGAATGAGTCATTAGAAATTAAATTAATTGAACAGGGTAACTCATTACAAGCGCAAGTAAAAGAAAATATAAACAAACAATTAGAAGCGCAAGAGAGTAGAAATACGAGTCAGTTAGCCACATTATCTGCAGAGATGAGAGAGTACACTACGCAGCAGATGGTTCAATTCGCGCTTGATATAAGTAAGAATAACGACAAACAGCTAGGTCAGATAAAAAAATAGAGGACACCTTCAACCATAAATTAAATGATTTGGACGAAACTGTATTGGCAAAACTAGCTCAGATAGAATTAGCATGCACGGTAAATAACAGTGAGGTTAAAACGGCACAGGATGGTCTTGCAAAGCGGTTTGATAAGATGGAGGAGGATTCTACGTTTATCCAGGGACAATTGTCAGCAGTAAATGAAAGTATTACGGGCCTGATAAAGGATATGGATAAATTAGAAATACAATCAGCAGAGCGATGGCGAAACCTAGAATCAGACCAGGATAATTTGAAGAGTACGATAGATGAGAATAATATACGTCTAGAAGACAGGCTTGAAAAGATAGAATCGAATCAGAAGGACGCGAAACAGCAGATGGAAGAAAAACTGGGCGCGATTAAAGATAGCATCAGAAAGGATTGGCGTAAGATGAGCAGCGACTCTAAAGAAGAACGGCTAACGATCATAAAGACCGTAGGTGATAACCATACGCGCATTAAAGCACTTGAGGAAGAAGTTAAGAGTAAAATGAAGGAACAGACGACAGAATCATAGAGGCAGAACTGCGTTCGATGGGACAGAACACGTTATTTCAGACAGAGCGCGTTAAAGATAAGGAAGTTGACTCAGCAATCCCGGGGGCAATTAGCGCGGCGAGTAGCCAAGGAATGACAGGCAGCCCATTAACGACTAACACAGAGGGATTTCACAACAACATTGGAGGAACCTCTACTCCTCAACATGGCCATCAGCACCCTCAAGTCGTACAAGTTATTCGATCAAATGAATTTAAACCAAATAAATTCACAGAAAATTCTGGTGTCACACCGAAGGCGTATCTTAGGGAGATGGAGGACTATTTTAATGACAATAACATACCGCCCGCGCGGTATGGAACGATTTCTTTCTGGAAATGTACTTACGTGGTTCTTGAGCTTCAAGTATACTTTCGGAGGGATGGATGATTTCAAGGATGCGTTTCTTAGGAAGTATTGGTCGGCTTCTCTCCAGCAAAGCCTTAAAATGGAACTTTATTCGAGAAAATATCAGTCAACTCAGCAGACGAAATATTCAGATTTCTTTTCGTTACAATTGTTAAAATTTAAAGATTTGGATCATCCTTTAGAAGAATCGGATCTGGTTATGACGATTGCACGGCAGTTGCCAGTCAATGTTCAGCAGGTGTTAATGGCGGCAAACGTGGACACAGCGATTCAAGCTGAACAAATCTTACGTCAGATTGACGAGACAACATCTCACTTGCAGCAGAGAGGGGGACGACAGCTGGAACTTGTAAACACAACGGAGGTGGTTAAACCCACCCAAGTACACACCAGATCGCAGGCCACAAATACAAGTGTGTCAACAACACCAAGACGAGGTCAGGAGGGCGAAGAAAATAGGTCGCACCAGCGACATGATAATAATAATGATAGGCAGACCCAGGGCAACAATAGGTATCAACAGCGAGGGTACCAACAATGGATAAATAATAGGAGAAATGAGGGACCCTACAGACGGTACGAAAATAACAATAATGAGAATCGACAGTGGCGTGAACGGAGATAACAGAACCAGGGGGACTATCAAAATTATAGGAATGAATGGAACGACAGGCACGCCGAATCGCAGCGTTACCTAGAAGAATTACACGCTAATGGAGGGGACGAACAAGGACATTGGAAACGTGCCATAAATAGGAGGTCAAATTCTGACACCTATAAGGAAGAAATTGGAGAGGAAGCAAATATATCAGCCAGCCAGGAAGAAGAACGAAGCTTGCCAGCACGGAACATGAGAGAACGTAGCCCGGTGGGGAAGAGAAACACCGGTGCGATCCGAAAAACGAGTCAATACTAGAAGAAGATGACAGCGAGGAGGAGAAGAGGAGGACGGCCGCAGAATGGAGGAGAAGAAGGAGGTGGCAGCACGGAGAAATGGAGTGGACCCTTCTGTATTGTGCGTAATCTTGGTAACAACGCAAACAGAGTAAAAGAATTGAGTACAGGTACAATGTCTGTCTACAATGCAGCGAATACAAAGGTGTATTTTACTAGCGAACCTTGGGAACGCAGAAATAATGCTGCAAATTGAATATATGGAAGTACTTTTGCACAACCAACTCTACGGGGGTCAATGAGAACGTCTGTTGAACGAGGATGTTGGGGGCAGCCTGTTGTTGTCAAACACTAATGAGCTATGACGATGATGACACAGCAAGCGAGCGAACGAGAGAGATAAGGATACTGGGCAGGAGAGGTACTAGCCTTAGGCGATCAGACAAGCAGGCAAGCTTGGAATGTCTGAATGAATGAATGAATGCGCAGGAAGTAAACACGAGTGCGTGTCGACACTCCAACGACAGTGGCGGCTAGACTAGATATATGAGAGGGAGATTTCTCTACGATTGGCAGAAATGGATTACAGATGTTATGTATATTTTAAAAAATCGACTATATGCTATGTTCGATTTTTTCCAAGCAGGAGGATTGTGAACCCTTTATCCACAGGCTGTATAAAGGATTCTAATAGGTTATTCATCATCATTTGATACATTTCTACAGACAGCCGATATGAGAGCCAGACGGTGTTGGGAAATGTTGAGAAATCAGTGGCAGAGAGAACACAAAGGTTTAAGCTCCTGTGGCATTTTAGAAAGTAGCAAAAAATTCATGACGCATAGGACAGGTGCAACTTTTAGCGTGAAGAGAGGCTTGGGTACGCACAATATGGCTTGTTACTATGAGAGTTGGCGCCAAGAAGAAAATTGAATGCTACGATGTAATTGGTCAATCTTCATGTTAACCACTCCTTGTGGCAGGAATACAAGTAAGAGCGCGCGAAGATCTACAAGAGTCTGAACCAATAATATCAAGACGCCCTGTTTAAGCGGCAACTCGGCGTTATAACGCGCCCTGGTGAATTAACGCGGGAGTTATCTACGGATTAATTCCACGATCGATTCGAGCTAGCTACAGCAAAATCGTAACCTCCACATTGCTACGAACTCAATGATACCGATCGCATGCTAGTCTGATAATTATTATGGAATATTTTTCCATAAATCCCCTTCCAGCCTACTCTAGCCAGTTTCATTTATAAATGGTCCAGGAAGCTTCGAGAGATGACTTTTATTTGAGCATTTGAGGACGTAGGGCCTTTATTCAGGTGTCTGAGGACACGAGGCATAACTTCATATTTTTCATATATGTGAACATGGAACATTTTCGTCAAGTTATAAGTGTAACTTCAGTGATTTATTTGTAGTCCCAGTACTATCAGACAGGGCGAGTTCATCGAAATAATTCACCAATAGACAGTCAAGGAATTTAGTACTTGATCTGTGAATTTAATAGGAAATATATTGTGTGTGTATCTGACAAGCATTATTTTAATTCAGCACGAGATGACGTCTAGGAACGAGGGCGGATCTTGGAACCAGCATGACATTTGCCAGAAGATGTCGATGGCGAGCTAAACATTTTAAAGGAGTGATGGCTGGAGATGTTTTCCTGACGCTATTCTATAGGAATGAGTACAAATGAATTTATTTATTTATTAAATCAGCTATGGTTTTATGGGACGTATTTTTGTAGATATTTGTTTGCTTGTTTGGTAATGTAGATTCTTAGTTCTTGTTTACTGACACATTAAGTATGGGACAAGCTGAGCGCTTTGTATTTTGTAAATTATGTGATTTTGTTTGGTTCAACTGTACGGGGCTGTGCGCAGCTCGTGCTCGCATTCGCTTGCGTAAATCGCGGTCAAGCAGTGTAAATTCGGAAGTATGCCTTATAACAAAAATGGAACTGAATTAATTTGAGATTAAAAATAGAATTTGGAGGGTAAAGATTATTTGTGAGCAGAATTTATGATGGATCAGGATTATTTTGATAGTTGCTTTTCTAGCGGGTCTGTACGGGATGGCACTCTTGCACCCGAGTTGTTGTTGTTTATTTTGTTTAATGTGTGTATGGACGCAATGTAGGTTGATCTGTTTGAGCCGACCCAGATGGTATGTTTGTGAGTGAGTCAGTCCAAGCTTTATGGTGTATATTGTGATTTTATGATGTGTTCGGGGGAAATATATCCTTGAGATTATTCCGACTTGCTGCATATCAACCCAGTTCATAACCTCGCGAGGCTGAGCTTGTGGAAAATATTTGTGTTCTTGCCATCCAAGTGGATGAGTGAGATATGTCTTTTCGCGTTTCCAGATGGATAACGGGATCAGTGTGGTCCCATGTATAATTAACACCAAGCTTGAAGGACCGAGAGAGAGTAGAGGCAGCGATGACTCATAACTAGGGGATCGCTCAAATCAGATAACTGTTGGTCATTAGTAGCAGGCTAGGTTCCTGTATTTCAATATAAGATGTTATTTAAATTCACAAAACCCTGATCGGTTATAAAGAGTATTTGATTGAGTAAATGGGTGTTGTCCATAGTGTGAAGGTATATTCCGAAACATCTGTTTGTCTGGCGTTTATTAATGTAAATATAATTTTCAGCCGTTAGGCTTGTATTTTGTTGTTGTTGCTTGACTTCTTGTGTGTATTTTACGCGTTCAATGACCCCGTGTGGCATTAGGATGTGCGAGGCTGTGTTCCCAATTTGTGATGCGAGCTCTTTTTGGCCTATTTTCGGCATGCTCTTTATGTTTTGTGTGCTTTGGCACCGGCTAGAATCTCGGGGAGGTTCATCATGTTTTTGTATTATTAGATCTTGCATGTGTCAGTAGTAATTATAGTGTAGCCGTAGTGTGATTTAATAGATGCAACTCCGTGAGCAATATGACTGTTTCAATTGTAAACGGACTCGCATCAGTACTCATTCTCTTATTAAGAAGCAGTACACCACGCATTATATAACTTCTTGGCCAGAACAAATGGACTTGCATACATATGTTGTGACGAGCGAGTTCTCACCGCTCAATTTCATGTTAAGATTAATCATTTTGTGTGAAGCTGTATTCACATTGTTTGGTTGTGTGGAGCGAGTTCTTACCGCTCAGTATATATTTATTATCTTATGGGAGTGAAAGTCAGGGAGGACTTATTATTATTATTATTATTATTATTATTATTATTATTATTATGCACATAATTTTTCAGTCATTAAATACTTTTTATTCTACTTGTTATTCATTTTATTTCTGATATAGCCTCTGTTATGGACCTTTCTATTCATTAGAGCATGTTGTTTTTGCGAACTTTGCTTTGAAAAGCATTCAGGACTGAGCACGACCCCGTAGAAAGAATCTTGATAAAACACTGCTTTCTTGAAGGGTGCAATATATTTACTTATTTTTTATGCTGATTTTTTCCGCTGAGTTTCAAACTCCTCGCCTATGTCGTTTAAGAGATACACGCTCCGTTAGGAATCTTTCAACCCCCACTTTTCACCCCTTTCCCCTCATAATATACACCACATCGAATAACCCTCAGAAACATGTCTTCTTATTTTTAATGGTGAGTTTATATGCCGACTATCACATCCCCCAATGAAACCAATCGGGATATATTGCTAATCAATGAAATGCAGGTCTACCCCCTTAAAACCCCTTTAAAAAATGAATATCCAAAAATCCTTTCTTAGTGGGCGTTTGCGGCCCGTGAGGAAGCTGCATACTAAATGTCATTCCAATCCGTCCGGTGGTTTCTGAGATTTCGTGATGAACGAGTGAGTGAGTGAGTGAGTGAGTGAGTGAGTAAGTGAGTGGTATTTGACAAATATATAGTAGATAGTGTCAAATCTTTGTTATGCTATACTCGGTTGACAGTGCTGTGTGAGCAGTTGAGTTACTATCGGGATTTCAATTAAAGATCCTCATTTTCTATACCGGTAGTGCAGAGCGCAACTGGCATCCAGTTGGCAGTGTCTCGACTTGAGCTATGTTGCCATGGAAACTATCTGCCTTGCCATTCCTTTATGAGTACATTTTATGATTTGATTAGCCTGTGCTTGAGTGCAGAAGGGCCGAAATCAGAAGAATGAGAAAGACTATCGAAAATTCATGTAGTCAGCGGTTCTTTCTGGGTCCTAAACTATGTGTATGCAAATTTTGGTTGAGATTGGCGGAACGGTGTAGATTTGTATACGGAACAGACAAACCCACCCACATACATACATACATACATACATACATACATACATACATACATACATACATACATACAGACTTTCACTTTTATATATAAGACTAGCAGAAGTACCCATTCTTCGAACGGTCTTCGGTATTAATAAACAGATGTTATCAATTGAGCTACTGTTGCAATGTTTAGGGGCTTGGAACCTGTTTGTTGGCAAAGAAAAATGATTTTTTAAATGTGCTCTCAAACTAACTTTACCTAACGTGTTCTTCCTGGCGTGAAAATAAAATTGAAAACCTCGTAGACAAACCGCAATACACGTCACATACGAACTGACCCTAACCGTTGTGTCAAGTGCCCAACTACAGGAAGACCCCTTTTATAAATTATAAAGGCTTGTGGTGCATGAAAATTCAGTTTTTTTTAGCCTCCAATGGCCCAAATTCCTAAAATCAGCAAAAACAGTCTACTGTTTAAAATCAGGAATTTTTGAAAATAATGTTGCTGTTTTGAGATATAATACACCTTCTGTACGACATATCGCACGTGTAAGTCGTGTGAAAAAAATCTAGGGTACTCCTTGAACCCCTTAAGCGCATTGATGAATTTTACAGTTTTAGTTGGTTCCGTGATAACCTTATAGCCATTTGCAACCTTTCACAGAAATGTAATAAATGGAGTGGCATTACTTATTCCAGAAGTAGATGGAAAGTTGGATGCCACCTCTTGAGATACTGGTGTCATGGTTAGTGGCTTGCATTCCTTCTTTAGTTTATTAAATGAAATTAGTTTTCTGGGAATATCTAATGAACTGTTGGGTTTAGAGCCTTAAGATATAGTTTTCGGGGACCCTTTACGGCTCTTGAGGGGCCCGAGTTCTGTTTCTGACACCGTTTGAAAATGAGCTTTGTCTCGTCTTTGTACGCCATAATAATGATAATAATTAAAAGAATAATAATAATAACAATAATAATAATAATAATAATAATAATAATATAACAATATAGGGATAGGGATATAATAGACCTTCCGTACCATACACGTACTTGTAAATCGCGTTAAAAATTCTAGAGTACCCCTTGACCCCTTAAGCGCATTATATGTATTGATGAATATTTCAACTTAATTTGGATCCGTTATAACCTTATTGCCGTTTGCAAACCTTCACAGTAATGTACTAAATGGAATTGCATTGCGTCTTACAGAAATAGATGGACCTCTGAGATTCTGTAGCCATTGTTTCCGGCATGCATTCCTTCATTAATGTATTAAGTGAAAATTGTTTTTTGGGAATATCTCAAAAACTGTTGGTTTTAGGGCCTTAATATGTGGTTTTCGGGGTCCTTTCAGGGCCCCCGAGTTTCGTTTCTCACATTGAGGAGCTGAAAATGAGCTTTGTCCTACCCTTCCTTCTACGCTTATTTCAGCATGTATTTTAAGGGGATAGGCCCCCCTGTTATGAGAGGTACGGAGAAGAGTTACATCAATGATTAGTGTCGTGCCTCTGATGGAAATCTGTATCAAATTTTACGTTAATCCACCCAGCCGTTCTCGAGTTATACGGACACACAAAAATGCCCACAGACAAACAGACAGACAAAAAAATATTTTTGCGTGCATCCGTGACAAAACAGTCTGAAACGGGCAAATATGTCAAATACCGTGGAAATGCAGTAAAAAACAGAGAAACATGCATTTTTATATAATAGAGAAGGGATATAATAGACCTTACGTTCCCCACCCGAACGTGTAAATCGCGTGAAAGATTCTATAGTACCCCTTGACCCCTTAAGCGCATTGTATGTATTGATGAATATTTCAGCTTAATTTGGATCCGTTATAACCTCATAGCCGCTTGCAAAGCTTCACAGTAATGTGAAAATGAAAATCCACAGCCTGCTTCCAGTCTCCGACCGGGTCAGGAATGGAATGAATGAAGCCCCCACCTAGCGGCGAGGATATGAACTGTGCCGGCTGCCGAAGCCTGTCACACTCCTCTGGGGCAATGATTACATGAATGACAGATGAAGTGAAATGATAGTGGAGAGTGTTGCTGGAATGAAATTTTGACAGGGAAGACCGGAGTACCCGGAGAAAAACCTGTCTGCCTCCGTTTTGTCCAGCACAGATCTCACATGGAGTGACCGGGATTTGAACCACGGACCCAGCGGTGAGAGGCCGGCGTACTGCCGCCTAAGCCACGGAGGCTCTTCACAGTAATGTAACAAGTAGTTCCGTGAAGAACTATACAGCCTATTTTCATATATCCTAATTATGTTAATTGCCACTATCAACATACACAATTTCAGTTTGATTGCTCTAATAGATTCGTAGATATTGAGAACCGACTAAATATTTCGGATGGTCGCCATGTTGGATTTTATATATGTAGGTCCTAGAGTTATGTACTGTTACATGCAGATTATTGTGAACGTGTAGTATTCAAACTTCAATCGCATAATTAAGACACAAGAAAAAACAAGGAGATTTAAAAATTTTTCACAGCTGCCATCTTGAGGTTATGGAAACAATTGAAATAAATTAGATGCCAGTGGATTACCATTCGGATAAAGATTTACTGTACCAAGTTTCACTGCACGCGGATGGTTAAATTGCGAGAAACGTCCATGTGAATATTTATAATTCGCGTCACCGCCATGTTGGATTTGTGATCACCAGGTTATTTAAAGTCCTATAGGTGAACTTAAGTTCATAGCCCCTATGAACATTAAAAAATGCAGTTTGATTGCTAAAATAGATTCGTAGATATTCAGTATCGTCTAAATATTTCGGATGGTCGCCATGTTGGATTGTTAAATGGATAGGCCATAGAGTCCTGTACCATTAAAGGAAAATTATTGCGTAGGTTCATTATACAAACTTTCACTTCGATCGCATGACTACATCACAAGAAATAAAAACTTAATTTTAAAATTCGCACTGCCGCCATCTTGAGGTTATGTAAACAATTGAACTAAATTAGATACCAGTGGATTACACTGTGTATAAATATTTCCTGTACCAGGTTTCAGTGCGCTTGGAACATTAAATCGCGAGAAAGGTCTATTTGAAATGTTCAAATTCGCTTGGCCGCCATGTTCGTTTTGTAGTTAACCGATGTTTGAAAATCTTATAGATGGACTTCCAGTAGTGCCCTTTATCTCCGTTAAAACCTTTAGGGAGATACCGCTAATAGTTTCAGAGATATAGAATGCCGGTGAAATATTTCGCACATCCGCCATCGTGTGATTATGTAAACAATTGAACGAAGTTAGATGTCGGTGCATTACAATGTATATATACATATACTGTACCAAGTTTCATTGTGTTTGGATGGTCAAATCGCGAGAAACGTCTATTTAAAAGTCGCAAATTCGCTTGGCCGCCATGTAGGTTTTGTAGTTACCAGGTTTTCAAAAGTCACATAAGTGAACTTATAGTAGTTCCCTCTATCACCATAGAAAATTTCAGGGTAATGTCGGTAATAGTTTCGGAGATATTGAATGCTGGTGAAATATTTCGCACATCCGCCATGTTGGATTGGTGAGTCGTAACAAAATTTGAAGGGCACGGTCGAGGTCGCCGGGAATAGTGCTATGAACTTTCCGAGTTTCATTGAAATCGTTCCTGCCGTTTAGATTTTATTAGGGGGGGACACACACACGAATCACACACACACACGCACACACACACACACACACACACACACACACACACGGACAAAAGGTGATCTCATAAGCCTATTTTTTCAAAATTGAAAATAGGCTAATAAATGGAATTGCATTGCGTCTTACAGAAATAGATGGACCTCTGACATTCAGTTGCCATGGTTACCGGCATGCATTCTTTCATGAATTTATTAAGTGAAATTAGTTTTCTGGGAATATCTCAAAAACTCACATTGAGGGGCTGAAAATGAGCTTTGTTTCACCCTTCTACGCCTATTTCAGCATGTATTTTAAGGGGGTAGGGCCCCTTTTATGAGAGGTACGGAGAAGAGTTACATCAATGATTAGTGCCGTTCCTCTGAAGGATATATGTATCAAATTTTACATTGATCCACTCAGCCGTTCTCGAGTTATAAGGACACAAAAAATTGTCCACAGACAAGCAAACAGACATACATACATACATACATACAGACAGACAGACAGACAAAAAATATATTTTTGCGAACGTCCATCATAAAACAGTCTGAAACGCGCAAATATCGCAAATTTCCATGGAAATTCAGAAAAAACAGATAAACTTTCATTTTTATATACCGTATATAGAGATATATACAAGGGAATGTCTGCGTGTTCGTGTTTTATGCGTTCATAAACCATTCATCCGATTGCGATCAAATTTTGGTGTGGTGTTGTAAACACTTTCGGGATGATCATAGGCATAGATAATCCATTTCAAAATAGATAGCGCGCGAGTAGTTTAAACAAATGCGTAATGGCGATGCGTTCATATACAATTCGTCCGATTGCGATCAAATTTTGGTGAGTTGTTGTCCACAGTCCCGGAAAAGTAATAGGCGTAGTAAATCCAATTTACAATAGATGGAGCGCGAGTAGCTTCAACAAAATGTCGTGCGTTTGTTTCAAGAAAGTCCCACATGTGTTCATATACCATTCATCCCATTGCGTTGAAACTTGGGTGAGAAGTTCTGTACACTTCAGGTAAGGTTTCTGGCTTAGTGAAACCACTTAACAATAGGTAGCACACGAGTAGATTCAACAAATGAGCGACGACGGGCAAAGTGATTCAACAAAGTTCTGTATGCGTTCACATACCATTCGTCCGATAGCGATGAAACTAGGGTGAGATGTTGTGTACACTACAGGCATGGTTTCTGGCTTAGTAAATCCACGACATAATAGGTAGCGCACGAGTAGATTCAACAAATGACCGACGACGCGCGAAGCGTTTGAAAAAAGCCCCGTATGCGCTCATATACCATTCGTCTGATAGCGATGAAACTTCGGTGAGATGTTGTGTACACTACTGGGAAGGTTTCTGGCTTAGTAAATCCACTTAACAATAGGTATCGCACAAGTAGATTCAACAAATGAGCGACGACGGGCGAAGCGTTTCAACAAAGAATAGTATGCGTTCATATACTATTCGTCCGATAGCGATGAAACTTTGATGAGAGGTTGTGTACACTACAGGCAAGGTTTCTGACTTAGTAAATCCATGTTATAATAGGTAGCGCTCGAGTAGATTCAACAAATGAGCGACGACGCGCGAAGCGTTTCAACATAGTCCCGTATGCGTTCATATACCTTTCGTCCGATAGCGACTAAACTTGGGTGAGTTGTTGTGTACACTCCAGGGAAAGTTTTAGGCTTAGTAAATCCATTTTTCAATAGGTAGCGCACATGTAGATTCAATAAATGAGCGAAGTCACGTGAAGCGTTTCAAGAAAGTCCCGTATGCGTTCATATACCATTCGTCCGATAGCGATGAAACTTGGGTAAGATGTTGTGTACTCATCAGGGAAGGTTTCTGGCTTAGTACATCCACTTTACAATAGGTATCGCACAAGTAGATTCAACAAATGAGCGACGGCACGTGAATCGTTTCAACCAAGTCCCACATGCAGTCACATACCATTCACCCCAATGCAATGAAACTTGGGTGAGATGTTGTATACACTCAGGGAAGGTTTCTGGCTTAGTAAATCCACTTAACAATAGGTAGCACACGAGTAGATTCAACAAATGAGGGTCGGCACGTGAATCCTTTTATCAAAGTCCCGTATGCGGTCATATGCCATTCATCCGATTGCGATGAAACTTTAGTAAATTGTTGTGTACACCCGAGGAAAGGTTTCTGACTTAGTAAATCAATTTTACAATAGGTAGCGCACGAGTAGATTCAACAAATGGGTAACGGCACGCGTATCGTTTAAACGAAATTCCCTAGGCGTTCATATACCATTCATGCGATTGGAATGAAATTTGGTGAAATGTTGCTTCCACTCCCGCGAAGGTTTGTGATTTAGTAAATACATTTTACAATTGGTAGCAAACGGGTAGATTTAACTAATAAGCGATAGCGCGTGAATCGTTTCAATAAAGTCCCGTATGCGATCATATACCATTCATCCGAGTGTGATAAAACTTTGGAGAGCTGAGTACAGTCCTGCGAAGGTTCATGAATTAGTAAGTCCGTTTTTCAATGGGTGGCGCTCAACAAGATTCAACGAATGAGTGACGGCGCGAATCGTTTAAACAAAATCCCGTATGCGTCCATATGCCATTCATCCGATTGCGATGAAACTTGGATGAGTTGTTGTGTACACGCCAGGAAAGGTTTTCGAGTTAGTAAATCCATTTTACAATAGGTAGCGTACGAGTATATTCAACAAATGGGTGACGGCGCTCTAATCGTTTCAGCAGTCCCGTATGCGTTCTTATACCATTCATTTCATTGAGATGTAACTTTCGTGAGTTGTTGATCACGCTCCCGTGAATGTTTCTGAGATAGTAAATTATTTTTTTATAATAGTTTAGAGGTGGTTAACGGAAAAAGAAGAAAATATTGGCAATCCAAAAGCACTGAAACTAACAAAGTCAAAACCATAACACTTGCTTTGATTGGAATTGCAACGCATGCCGGGTGTGGCTAGTAATTAAATAAATACCTATGAAAGAATGCAACACGGTAACCATGGTAACAGAATCTCAGAGGTCCATCTATTTCTGTAAGACGCAATGCAATTCCAATTATTACATTACTGTGAAAGTTTCCAGACGGTTATAAGGTTATCACTGAACCAAATTAAGCTGTAAAATTCAACAATACATACAGTAATGAGCTTAAGGGGGTCAAGGGGAACTCTAGATTTTTTTACGGAATTTTCACGTGTGAGTGTGGTACGAAAGGTCTTTTTCAGCCGACTATAAAGGGTCTCCGAAAACCATATTTAAAGGCCCTTAAATTAACAGTGTCTTGTGATATTCCCAGAAAACTAACTTCGCTTTGATAAACATATGAAGAAATGACAAACCCCTAACCACTGCACCAGTAGCTGAATTGATCAAGTCTGATTATTCATACCAAGGATAAATCAGTCATAGCATTCATGATTGAGATTTTGCTAAGTGTAATCTTTACAGCTAGAATATTCACGGGCGAAGCCGTGACGGGTAAAGCTAGTAATAATGTTATTGGTTTTACGTCCCTCTTAACTAATGCGGCTTTTAGAGACGCCGGGGTGCCGAAATTTTGCCCCGAATGGGATCTTTATCGTGCCTGACAAGGCTCCCTCGCATTTGCGCACCCTCAAATGCCAACTGACTGCGCCTGGATTCGATGCCGCTATCTTTGGCTCAGTGAGCGATAACGTTACCGACAAAACCGCCAGTCTAACGATAGTGAGGTATCTGTATTGTGAATTCTGTAAATCTGTTGCTTTGGCTATGAACTTTCTCCATCCAACAAAACCTGGTGTAAGGATATGGTGCGGAATTTCATTGGAGAATACTTAATGCCAATAATGCCAGTATGCTTTGTTCATTTAGTTTAATCTAAAATTATAAACTCCGCCTTGTCAACCACTAGAAAGTAGTATAATAATTAAATTAACACGTACATGTTTCGTTATATCAATGATAGTTTCTATGATTTTTTCACGCTGACGAAGTTATCTTAATAAAAAACAAACAAATATATACGAGCCTTACAGTAGTCGCACATGATGTGTAACATGTGATATGTCATCCTGCTATGTGTGTCCCGGGGGCGCAAATCCCTTGTTGACAGTGAACTCTGTTGGTCATTGAAATAACTACTTGTAAAACTCCACTGCCAAATCCTGACCGTAATTATCATAATTGTTATTTGCCGTGGCGGAAGCAATCCACTGCCTACTTGATGCGAGCTGTGCTCTATACCGGCCAGTTAGTGAACCCATGCCAGCGATGTTATTGAAAATGACCTCGTTTTGCCGATCAGCGCACTGCAAAGTATAGGCGCGATTAAAAATTAGGTGTGCGGAAGGTATATCAAATGTGTTTCTCCCTGTGATATGTTTAGACCAACGAAGTTTCAATTATTGTTAGTAGTCGGTGTTAATATACTGAATTCCTGCGTTGTTTGGAGTGTTTGTTGACGCGATATAGATTCCACATAGCCACATGGCCGACAGTACATCGAGTGCTTACATTAAATAAGAATACAGCAAAAGTATGAAGATTTAATAAATCATAATTGTTTTCAGCAAATATGATAAAATGAATATTTTCACGCCAAAGAATGACAACTTGAAGATGATTTATTGTAGGAATATCTTAAATGGGGTCTCCAAACCTTGAACTAAACTGTATGCGATATACATTCCCCATAGTCACATGGCCTACAGTACGTCGTTGTACCGATCTCCGCCATCACGCGCGCCCACTGTTTCCGTCCCATGCACTTCCGTCCCATCTATTTCCGTCCCATCCACTTCCGTCCCTTTTCCAAAATCACTCCCACAAAAATGTCCAGCTACCGAGTGGAAAGATGTTATACATCAAAAAGAAAATGGATATCCTTACAAAAAGTCATTAATTTAAATCAATGAAAGGTCACAAAAAAATATTAATAAATAATATTATAGGATATGTGAAATACTTTTTACTACATGATCACGATGTCGCAAAGCCGCTAAAATGTAACAGAGACAACAAGAACTCCTTGTAAGTAATGGTGCTGAAAATAAACTGTACAATATGTCACTGGAATCCTGACAGTTCACTATTTTAGTCTATAATTTGAGATCCCACTCGCGTCATTTATATTCACTGCGGAGAAGTTAGTAATTGGCACAAAATCCGAATTGAAGGCTGTATATCGCAACTTGTGAAACTCCTCGGGTCGTATAGGAATGATAAACTTGTGGAAAGAAGCTGAAAGAAGAGGAGAGGGCAACATATATCATCGTTATCGATCCCCGACACTCAGCACTTGTAAGGCTTCTCGTCCTCGAGGATGTAGAGTCTGAAGAAGCCCATGCATAAATAACTAACAACAGCTCATGAGCACTGGCTACGAGATAGAGAGGCGGCGATGGGAATCTAATACCTAGTGCAGAACAGATTCCGGTTGGCTTGGATATCGTGGTCATTTATCCCCGTGTAATTGGGTGTGTCTAAGAACATGTGTGCTAGTGATGGCTGAATTAGTGTATGTGTTTGTAATTGAGCTGAGGATTTGGAAGGAGGCGGGCGTGGCCTTATGTTTGGAGCCATACCGGCATTCACCTGGAGTAGAAGTGGGAAACCACTGAAAACCACTTAAAAGATGGCTGAGATGGGAATTGAACCCACCTCTTCTCAGTTTCGCCTCACGCCCTCAGACCAGAATTAAATTTCCTGGCAGAGCCGGCAATTGAACCCGGGCCTCCGGTGAGACAAAAAGGAAGATTGTACTTCAATGTGACCGTTAATCTCGAGATCATAAGCCACGGGACCTCCTTTCTACGTGGAATCCGAACCACAGGACGTGGCATTTCACTTTGAAAATCTCACATGCATTGACCGGGCAATCGAACCCGGTCCGCCGTGGTGAGAGGCCAACAGGTTGACCGCTGTGCCACTACGCCCCCTCTGGGGAGACAGCCAAGAATGCTAGCCGCTACACTACGAGGTGGTCCAAACTATTATTATTAATAATAATAATAATAATAATAGTATAATCAACTGACCACCATAGCTACGGTAGATAAGAAGCAGCACATGGCCAAGTGTCAAGCTATCTCCGGAATCGGTAGGGAGTGGGTTCAAACCTCTCCATCGCGTCGGCTGTCCCTGAAATGGTTTTCAGTGTTTTTCCATTTTCAACTCCAGGCAAATGTCAGGACGGTTTCTTGCTTTAAGTCCCGGGCACCTACCTTATCCCTGTTCCTAATACAGTACAGTTACACACACTTTTACACTCATCACATAAATGCAGGTTATTAGACAAATCCAACACACACCCAAGTATACGGGACTGATGATCAATATGTCCAAGCCCCTAAAATGAATTAACAACAAAATAATGCACGCTGCTACTACTACTGACACCACAAAAACAAAGATTACACAAGTCAACACGATTTTTGAGTCTGGCTTCTGTATGTCTGTTTTTGATTTGTCAAGTCTAACTAATGAAAGAAAAAATAGTTTTACCTAATAAAGTTCAAATTTTAAGGAAATTATCTATATTTATAAGTTAAAACAAATACAAACGATAATTTATACAGGCTATTTACATCACGTTTATTTACAAAACATAGTTAAAATTACCCTACAAATCAAAGAAACAATACAATCAAGCTTTTAAAAATGAATATTTTAGTACCGTACTTCATTTGTGTGGGTACGAACTTTCTCGTATTAGCCCCCAAATTTAATCACCCATCAAGTTCTCATCATATCGTCCTTGATAACGTTGCTCAATGTCCATCACGTCTTGGTGAAAACGTCCCCCTTGCTCTTCTGAATATGCCCCTAAGATATCTTTAAATTGGTCCAAGTGAGCATGTAACGTGTGTACTTTAAGGGACATTCTGCAGCCCTCGAGTTTAAAGTTCTTAAGCATAGTGGAAATAAGCTCTTCGTAATTCTCAACCTTCTTATTTCCAAGGAAGCCATGGATCACTGCTTTAAGGCTGTACCATGCTTGTTTTCGTGGGTGTTGAGTAATTGTGGAAATTCTTCAATGGCCATTAGATTCTTTTTGAGGACCGACGAAAATACCAGCTTTAATTATAGCTTCTGAAATTTCAGGGGAAAAAGTCTTTAAATACCCTTTGAAAGCTTCAGAATCTTGACGAAGAGCCTTTACAAACTGCTTCATGAGGCCTAAGTTTATATGCAACGGAGGCATCAAAACATGATCATTGCATAAAGTACGAAAGCAAACTTTATTAATTATGAACGACGTTTCTGGTTACTGTTCGATGTAGACAGCCAGAATAGATGCATTTAATAAGAGACTGAACACAAAATGTTTTGTTTGTTGACTTGTGTTATCATTAATTCCACACACACGGATCTAAATAACTACGATGTTCTATCCTCTAAGATATCCCCAGCCGCTAAAATGAATTAACAACAACAACAACGCTGTAGGTCTTGCTGTTAATTTCTTTAAGCTATTTAGGATAATCTGGTCATCATCCCGTGTTCATGGGGGGATGTTGGATTTGTTTGATAACCTGTGTTTAAGTGGTGGTAGTAGTAGTATGTCTACCTAAAATTCTTAGGGTGAGAGGTTTGGATTGATACCGCGAGACTTGCATTTGCCAGGAGGGAGTGTAGAAGAAACCATGGATATGCCACGTCCTGGATGGCCGCTGTAAACGCTGGCATTCAAGCAACCTATCTTTGGACTTGCTACAGCTCTATCGCACGATTGAAAGCGCACCGTTGTGCCACAGGATTACTGGAGGATCAAAAGAGGTAAGAATAATGAGCTGGGTATCTTACCACAACGTCTGTTTCATGAAGAAGGCTATTTCTGAGTAACCAGTGTGGGCGCTGTGGCTCATTTATCATAATTATCTGGTCATACAGTACGATTGCGAGCACGGGACTGGTCTGACGTGGATCCGGCTTTTAGTTTTAAATAACTTTGTGGGGTGATTCCAGGCCAGCCAAGTGTTACGATACAACTACTCAGCTAACTTTGTATCCAGCAAATGGAAAATCACCTCGGTGGGTGAGTGGATATCGTGTCGGTCTACTAACCCCAAGATTGCAGGTTCGCTCCTGGCCGTAAAAGTGATTTTTTTTTGTAAGGCGGCAAAAAATACGATACGCATGTCATACGATGTTGGCATGTCAAAGAACCCATTTGAATTCAGTAGGCCGAGTTCATAATGGCAAAATTAATCTCGAGAGTTTCCGCCAACACAAAGTTCCTCATTTCTCTACTAGAAAGCGCTAGTGTATTCAAGGAGCTTAGATATCTAACATCTAACCTCCTTGACTTTCATAGTCAAGGAACAACGAAATTCGACATGTAAGTTACCCCTGGGTGTCAAATAACAAAGCTTGCACCCGGCACTGAGGCCATACGATATTATTATTATTATTATTATTATTATTATTATTATTATTACCATGGAGATTATTCTTTTATACACACGGAATTGTACAATCGAAATTCATCCCCGAGGAGAAGAGAATAAACTATGATTTGAATCTAGAGACCTCGCATCAAGGTTTCTCAAACTCTGGTGCACGAGCTTTGTAGAATAATACAAAAAAGTAATTGTAAAGTGTCCTGCTGTTACAAACAAATTGTATTTAGATTTCCTCCATGCTCTCAGTCAAAATTCAAAAAGTAATATATCCTACGGTAAGTTATGTTCATGGATTACATTTTAACTACGAGGATGGATCGAAAAGTCTTTGCCCCTATTTTTTAGCCAAAATATGCATACAGGTATTTACAAGTATACGTACAGTTTTACGTCCCTTACACTATTTTTCCACATAGTCTCCACGTTTGTTCAGACATCTGTCCCATCGCAGCATTAAATTTGAGATGCCCCTGTGGTAGAATTCAGCCGGCTGACTGTGGAACCATTATCGGACTGCTGTCTTGGCGTCATCGTTGCACGGAATCGCTGTCCTGCCAGGAACTTCTTCTGCGGACCAAAAGTGTGGAAATCATTATGGGCGACGTCTGGACTGAGGTGGGTGGTCCAGACTCTCCCAGTGAAATGACCGGAGCTTGTTGGCGGTTCTGGTCGTCACATGTGGTCTCGCATTGCCATAGTCCGCTGAAGAAGTTCCTGGCAGTACAGAGATTCACGTGAAACGATGACGCCAAGACAGAAGTCTGAGGATGGTTCCACAGTCAGCCGTCTGAATTCTACCACAGGTGCATCACAAATTTAGTGCTGCAATGGGACAATTGTGTGAACAAGTATGGAAAAATCGTGTAAGATACGTAGAACAGTACGTATATTTGTAATTACCTGTGTGTATTTTTGTTTGGCTAAAAAGAATAGGGGCAAATATTTTTCGATCCGCCCTCGTACTTGAACAGAAAAATAAAATACAAGCTGTACTAATATTCAGTCATTGTGCGAGGATGAAAATAGTTTGGCAATAAATATTAATATATTCAAAATATGTAAGTGGTGGTAATTGTAATTTAAGGAACAAAACATCTAAGTCATCTGCCCAAAAATAACGAATAAACAATGATATTTAATAAGATGACAAGGCATGTGACACACACACCCCCAGTGAGTGAGTGAGTGAGTGTGGTTCTTTTTGTAGGATTTGTCTGACAACCTGTGTTGCCTAGAGTGATAGTGTGTTTGTAACATACTAGCCGTGGCTTCAAGGCTGATACCATCCCAGCATCTGCCTGGAATAGAAGTGGGAAATCAATGAAAACCACTTCGAATCGACCCTGGACCTCAGGAGTAATAGCCAAAAATATTAGTCATTGCACCACGTGATAAGTACGATACCTGCAGTTTGTAGTTATCAGATGGATCTAAGTAAACCCCAGTGTTGACACCAAACTGATTGTAAGGAGTGATACGATATTTTTTTTTATCTGTGGTTACCAGTAATATGGTCTCCGAAATGTGATGGTAAAAGTTATCAGTGTTAGTCCCATATTTAAACAAATCATTGCGACAAGACATAGTCCTCGCTCTGTTAAAAATTGATACTCGTCAACGTCGAAACATAATTAAATTGCCATTGTTTCTCACAATATATTGAGTTCCAATGTAGAAATTTGATGTCAGGTATTATTATTATTATTATTATTATTATTATTATTATTATTATTATTATTATTATCATATACTATATAAAACGATAAGGTATGTATTTCGTAAAACTCAAGCTCTTAAATCAGAGGGAGTTAAAAGGTGTGATTTGTGCCAAAATCTTCCAGATTGTCTCAATAGTAAAGGAAACAAGAAGTTCCGTGAAGAACTATACAGCCTACTTTTCATGCCAATGATTATTCTACAGTATATGAACCTATCTAGAATAATGACAAAATTAAGTTGGTAATATCGAAATATCTAATTAGTTCAAAATATACCTGGTATAATGTAGCCTAATAGAGCACTACAGTTGGCAGCCATGGTGACTGAATATATTCTTAGTTACATCTCTTAAGGTACAGAATACAAAATTAGGTTGAAGTCCAATGGACGTTACATGCAGTTAGACACTGGATCTATCAGCACGCGTAAAAGCATGTTGGCAACAATACCATGCGTGTGCTGGTCATAAATAATCTGAAATATTATGATATCTTGTTGTGCCAATTTTGGATGAAATCCATTTGTTAGCGTAGAAGTTACATGTATTTTAAAATTGGACATATCAGCAGGCATAGAATCATGTTGGCAGCACTGCCTTGTATTAATTACTCCAAATTAATCTAGAATGTCAGGTGCTATACGTGTGCAAAGTATAGAGCTGTTGGCTTGCATACTTTCTGATATATTGATATTAGGGTTTAAAAAATATTAGACAGCATTTATTAACAGTTGGCAGCCCTGATTGCTCTTAACAATACTTACAGTCATATCTGTTATGGTACACATAGCACATACGAAATTTGGTTGAAATCGAACTGATAGTATAGAAGTTACATGTATTTAAAAATTGGTACTATCAGCAGGCTTATAATCATGTTGGTAGAACTGACGTATATAAGTTACTCCAAATTAATCTAAAATGTCAGAATATACGTGTGCATAGTTTAAAGCTGTTGGCTTGCATACTTTGATATATTGGTATTTGGATTTAAAAAAATAGAGAGAGCAATTATTAACAGTTGGCAGCCCTGGTGGCTCTTAAGAATAAGCTCAATCATATCTGTTTATGTACAGATATTACATACAAAATTTGGTTGAAATCCAATTGATAGTGTAGAAGTTATATGCATTTAAACATTGGACCTATCAGAAGGCTTAGAATTATTTTGGCAACACTGTCATTGTTGGCCTCCTGGAAATTAAACTGAAATAGTATAATCTGCATGTGTACCAATTTTGTAATAGCTCCCATGCATACCTTTCAAGATATCCAACATGGAGCTCAAATTTCTAGTGCGTTTTTTCAGCAGTTTGTAGCACTGACATCATTTTCAAATATGGACGTGAGATATTCCGGTACACATCTTTACTCATACTAAATTTGGTTTTGATTGCTGCAGCCGTTTAGAAGTTGATAGGGGACACACACACACACACACAGCCAGACAGACAGACAGACAGACATTTTCCCGGATCGATCTCATAAGTCTACTTTTTCCTCATTTTTGCAAAATGTGAAAAGTAGGCTAAAAATCTTGCTAGTTATAATTAGTATTATGTGTATTGCTCCACCAATGGTATCCTTACCTTGACGCGGTGGTGCAGCTTGTGTGGTCAAATGATCCCGAGAGCTATGCCGGCGGTAGCGTAGGTACTGGTAGGGTCTCCCAAGACGGACAGGTCGAAGGTGATGATCCACACTAAACGGGATACTCTGGCCCTCCAGGTTGGGGGTTGGACGTGGGGCTAACAACCCCACATCGGCTAGTCGGAAATGACATAGTCACGGTCGGCTCGCGAGCGACCGCGGCTGTGTTATGCGCCAGGTACCGGTGCGACAAGCGCTCCTCTGCCTGGATTTGAATCTGATTTGGGCTAGATAAAAGTTTGGATTTATAAAAATAAAAACTGAAGTGATTAATAGTTAGAAATAATTGTTACTATATAATTTGACTTGGTTAACCATACGAAACAAGGACAATTGCCTCGGAAGGACGGACTTAATATAAGACAACTTTGGCCTGGATCACGGAAAAGAGATTAGTATATTGCGACGTGGAATGTAAGAACGATGTTGAATGCAGACCTCGTCGCAATGGGAGTGAGAGGATGGAGGAGCAAGGCGATGGATAGATCAACATGGAGAGCAGTTGTTCAAGAGGCTAAAACCCACCCCGGGTTGTAGCGCCATGGAGTAAGTATTATGTGTATTGATGTTGCAGTGTTTCATTGTATACATGGGGAAAGAACTATACGCCAATATCGTAGCAATCTCTCGTGGAACCTTGCAAATCTACAATGTTGCAACAATGTGAATGATAAAAGTAAAGATAACTTTGAAGTCATTTTTCAGTGTTGCCTTTTTGACAAAAATGTAGTAACTTTCAGTCGGTCAACACAAAGTAATTCCAATTACTGCAATATGCTAAAAACAAGATGTTCAGTAATGAACATGTAGCCTACTTTCTCCTAAATGCATGGGTATTGTTATAACTCTTTGTCCTTTCCAAGGGGTATAATTGAAAGATGGTTGTTGTAGCTTGTTTAAATACAACATGTTATACGGATATTAAACATGAATATGAGGTGCCCTTTGCTAGTGCTACCTCTGTAAAAAAAATGTCATTCAATTCGGTTCCACCGTGTTTGAATTGATATGGGAAATCGATTTGCACACATACATGGCCGCTATCTGCAAGCTATTGGGCTGATGACCTTGTACTTCAGTCAAAAGATGCTTCCCACAGTAAGGTATGTTGTTGCAAAATTTGGTAGAGATCAAATGATTAGGTTGGTCATAATTAGATTTAAGCTTTTAACATTTGGGTGGCCGCCATTCCGTTTCCGTCAAGATGGCGGCGATATAAAACATAAAACTAAGGTGCCCTTTACTGATCCTACCTCTGTACAAAATTTCGTTCAATTCGGTTTCACCGTGTTGAATTGATAGGGGGATCAATTTGCACAAATACATGGCCGCCTAATGCAAACTATTGGACTTATGACCTTGTAGCTTGGTCAAACAACGCTTCTTACATAAAGGTATGTTGTTGTAAAATTTGGTAGAAATCGCATGATTAGATTAGTCGTAATTTGATTTAAGCTTTGAACATTTGGGTGGCCGCCATTACGTTTCCGTCAAGATGGCGGCGATATAAAACATGACAATAAGGTGCTATTTGCTAGTGCTACCTCTACCAAATTTCGTTCAATTCTGTTTCACCGTGTTTGAATTGATAGGGAGGATCGATTTGCACATATACATGGCCACCATCCGCAAAGTATTGGGCTGATGACCTTGTAGTTTGGTCACAACATTCTTCAGACATAATGGTACAATGTAGAAAAATTTGGTAAGGATCTGATGATTAGGTTGGTCATAATTTGATTTAATCTTTAAACATTTGGGTGGCCACCATTACGTTTCCGTGAAGATGACGGCGATATAAAACATGACACTGAGGTGCCCTTTGCTAGTTCTACCTCTGTACCAGATTTCGTTCAATTCGGTTTCACCGTGTTCGAATTGATAGGAGGGGGGGGGGGCAGACATTCAGAGTACACACACTCACACACACACACTCACACACAGACACACTGACAGACACTCAATTTTTGGCCCTGTGAAGATCTCATAAGTCTACTTTCATTTTTTGCAAAAATCGAAAATAGGCTAAAAATAACCTGAAATAAATTACATGTGATTAGGATATGAAGGGTCCATGGGAAGAAGGGGGAATGTTTAATTACGTAAAATTTTCAGGAAACGAGTTTTAAAAAGTTTCATTACTTATGCCTGTATGTACTTATATGTACGCGTCAACTTGAAACGACCCTCATTGTTCTTAGCCAGACACAACTCTGCCTTCAATATGTCACAATGAGGCCTACCAGATCGCGCTGATATCTCGATTTTACATTTTGAGTGACATTACCCCTACTTGCCGTGGACCCTTCATATATATTGTTATGGACTATTAATGAAGGATAAAACAAAGGGATGGCATGTTTCGCTGTCAAGCGAGCATCATCATATCCTAATCTACAACACAAATAGCTCTTCAAAACACTACCAAATCTGGACTGGCGCCCACAGAGAGTCTCTGCCCGCCAAAAACATAAAAAAAACGTCAGAAAACTTACTACGTGTGGTAATTATCACTCATAAATATTAGCACCCGAAAAAAGAATTATTTATTTTAATGTTGCCTAACTTGGAAATATGAGCCCATCAACAACAATCATTTCCGTGAAGAACTGAACATATATTTTCATAAATCCTACTATGTTAATTGTCTCTATCAACAAACTTAATTTTAATATTTCGCACTACCACCATCTTTAGGTTATAAACAAGTAGTTCCGTGAAGAACTATACAGCCTATTTTCATATATCCTACTTATGTTAATTGCCTCTATCTACATACAAAATCAGTTTGATTGCAGTAATAGATTCGTAGATAATGAGAACCAACTGAATATTTCGGATGGTCGCCATGTTGGATTCTATTTATGTAGGTCCTAGAGTTATTTACTGTTACATGAAGATTATTGTGTACGTGTAGCATTCAAACTTCAATCGCATGATTAGGACACAAGAAGTAACAAGGAGATTTTAAAATTTCGCACAGCTGCCATCTTGTGGTTATGGAAACTATTGAAATAAATTAGATGCCAGTGGATTAACATTCATATAAGGATTTACTGTACCAAGTTTCACTGCACTCGGATGGTTAAATTGCGAGAAACGTCCATGTGAATATTTATACTTCGCGTCGCCGCCATGTTGGATTTGTGATCACCAGGTTATTTAAAGTCCTATAGGTGAATTTAAGTTCATAGCCGCTATGAACATAAAAAATCCAGTTTGATTGCTATAATAGATTCGTAGATATTCAGAGCCGTCTAAATATTTCGGATGGTCTCCATGTTGGATTGTTAAATGTCTTAGGCCATAGAGTCATGTACCATTAAAGGAAAATTATTGCGTAGGTTCATTATTCAAACTTTCACTTCGATCGCATGATTACGACACAATAAATAAAAACTTAATTTTAAAATTCACAAAGCCGCCTTCTTGAGGTTATGTAAACAATTGAACTAAATTAGATACCAGTGCATGACAATGTGTATAAACATTCCCTGTACCAGATTACATTGCGTTTGGAACATTAAATCGCGAGAAAGGTCTATTTAAAATTTTCAAATTCGCTTGGCCGCCATGTTAGTTTTGTAGTTAAACGGTTTTTGAAAGTCTTATAGATGAACTTCCAGTAGAGCCCTTTATCTCCGTACAAAATTTCAGGGTGATACCGCTAATAGTTTCAGAGATATAGAATGCCGGTGAAATATTTCGCACATCCGCCATTTTGTGGTTATGTAAACAATTGAACCAAGTTTGATGTCGGTGCATTACAATGTGTATAAACATATACTGTACCAAGTTTTATTGCGTTTGGTTGGTTAAATCACGAGAAACGTCTATTTAAAAGTCGCGAATTCGCGTGGCCGCCATGTTGGTTTTGTAGTTACCAGTTTTTCAAAAGACACATAGGTGAAATTCTAGTATTTCCCTTTGTCACCGTAAAAAATTCCAGGGTGATATCGAGAATAGTTTCGGAGATATTGAATGTTGGTGAAATATTTCGCACTGCCGCCATGTTGGATTGGTGAGGCGTAATATAATTTGAAGGACACTGTCGGGGTCGGACAAAATTGTACTGTCTCCTTACCTAATTTCATTGAAATCGCTCTAGCCGTTTAGATTTTATTAGGGACATACAGTACTCACATGCGGACATACACACAAACACACAATGACAAAAGGTGATATTATTATTATTATTATTATTATTATTATTATTATTATTATTATTATTATTATTTAATAGTCTAAAAACAGTCTTCCTCGGCCAAATTATCTATGAGGGTGTAGCTACTATTGCTGTGATATACTTAAGCAGTAAGCCTTAAACTACTATAGAATTGTAAACTAGTAAGCGTAACTGACCTACGACTACCTTGCTGTGATAGTTGTAAAAAGCTATAACTACAACATACGAGACAGTGTTTGTCTACTATTAGTGTTTTGAAAGATCTGATGTGGAGACTTATTTGCAATTGTCGAATGTCTACAGGCTAATCAGACAACCACTCATTGAAGTATCCAAATGAAATCGGATCAAATTATTACTCTGAAGATTAATTCATTGATTTTGAGTAGGTCTTATAATAGTACATTATCCAGCAAGCGTATAATGGCAGTAATTGAGACACGAGTATGTTTATAAAACGAGAGAAGCGAGTTATATAATTCCCATAGGAGTGTTTTAATTACCATTATAGGCGAGTTGCATACGACTGTTTATGTTCGACGATAATTATAACTATTATATGTACGAACATGAATATTCATAAATATCTGTCGAGATTTTGCCAGTTTTATTTACTGAACAAAGCCCATGGGACGCACAGAAAGCCATGGCCTCCTCCAATTCCCCTTACTATGACACTACTGTTAGCCCCGCAGTGAAATTTAAAATAGAAGGCCGTGGAAGTCAGCGCAGATGCGATGCTATCCTTACCTAATTGGTCAGCAAACCGTTTTTAGCCTACTTTCGATTTTTGCAAAAAATGAAAGTAGACTTATGAGATCACTACAGGGCGAAAAAAAGTGTGTCTGTCTGTGTGTGTGTGTGTGTGTGTGTGTGTGTGTGAGTGTGTGTGTGTGTGTGTGTGTGTACTCTGAATGTCTGTCCCCTCCTATCAATTCGAACACGGTGAGCGCAAATTGAACGAAATTTGGTACAAATGTAGCACTAGCAAAGGACACCTCAGTGTCATGTTTTATATCGCCGCCATCTTGACGGAAACGTAATGGCGGCCACACAAATATGCAAAGCTTAAATCAAATTACGATTAACCTAATCATCCGATCTCTACCAAATTTTGCATCAACATACCATTATGGAGGGAGCATCCTTTGACCAAACTAATAGGTCATTAGCCTAATATTTTGCGGATGGCGGCCATCTTTGTGTGAAAATCGATTCCCCCTATTAATTCGAACACGGTGAAACCGAATGGAACGAAATTTGGTACAGAGGTAGCACTAGAAAAGGCCACCTCAGTGTCATGTTTTATATCACCGCCATCTTGACGGAAACGTAATCGCGGCCACCCAAATGTTAAAGGCTAAAATGTAATTACGACCAACCTAATAATCTAGTCTCTACCAAATTTTGCAACAACAAATCTTTATGTGGGAAGCATATTCTGACCAAACTGCTAGATCATCAGCCCAATAGTTTGCAGATGGTGGCCAAGTATGTGTGCAAATCGATTCCCCCTATCAATTCAAACACGGTGAAACCGAATTGAACGAAATTTGGTACAGAGGTAGCACTAGCAAAAGGCACCTCAGTGTCATGTTTTATATCTCCGCCATCTTGACGGAAACGGAATGACGGCCACCGAAATGTTAAAAGCTTAAATCAAATTTCGACCATCCTAATAATTTGATCTCTACCGGATTTTGCAACAATATGCCTTTTTGTGGAAAGCATCTTATGACTGACAACAAGGTCATCAGCCCAATAGTTTGCAAATAGCGGCCATGTATGTGTGCAAATCCATTCCCAAGATCAATTCAAACACGGTGAAACCGAATTGAATGATTTTTTTTACAGAGGTGGCACTAACAAAGGGCACCTCATATTCATGTTTAATATCCCTATAGCACGTTGTATTTCAACAAGCTACTACAACCAACATTCAATTATACTCCTTGAAAAGGACAATGAGTTATAACAATACCCATGCATTTAGGAGAAAGTAGGCTATATGTTCTTTACTGATCATCTTGTTTGAGCTCTGATTGGTGGGAGAAACTGTTTCATAATGAAAAATAGTGTTATAATGACCCTCATTATGATACAGTTTTCTGACATAGGATTTACATTTCGACATTGTCGAACATAAAAAGCAGTTATGTCTTTAAAAGTTTTTAGATTATTTTAGATTATGTCATTTATTTCAGGGTTTTTTAGTGTGCATATTGTGATGATGATGATGATAATTGTTTTAAGGGGCCTAACATCGAGGTTATCGGCCCCTGACGAAATGAAATGGCTTGAAATGAAAGGATGAAGATTAAAAAACAGCTCACTGCTATGGATGAAACGAAAATGGTTTAGATAAAATAGACAGTGAGCCCCAACAATTATGCCTTATGTAGCAGGAAAAATACTTACAAAAAGGAACTCAGATTGAAACTACTCACCAAATGGAGAGCGGTAATACGTACATAAGGGAATTTCGAACGGAAAATACTCACAAAAGGAATAGATTGAAAAATAAGCACAAAATGTAGGTTAAGTCCAAAATACGTACAAAATGAAACGTACAGTCGAAATACTTACAAAATGCAAGTGAAATCAAAATACTTACAAAATGCAAATGAGATTGAAAATACGCACAAAATGTAATGTAGATTCAAAATACCCACAAAATGCAATTGAGAATTAACTACTTGAACAAAGCGGGGTAGGTTGAAAATACAGAATGCAAATGAAAGCGCTTACAAAAGGTATGGTAGATTCAAACTTCTCATTTGGATGGACAATACTTACAAATTGCAATTTAGATTGAAAATAATTACAAAATGTAATTTAGATTCAAAATACCCACAAAATTGCAATTAAGACTTAACTACTTGAACAAAGCGGGGTAGGTTGAAAATACAAAATGCAATTGAAATTCAAAATACTCACAAGAAGACCCCCCCCCCCCCTATATTGAAAGACTTACTAAAAAGCAATTTTGATTGGCAATCCTTACAAAATGCAAGTGAGGTTGAAAAACACTCACAAATGCAATTTAGATCGAAAAAACTTACAAAATGCAACGTAGATTAAGAATACCTACAAAAATGTGCGGGAATCTTAAAGAGAAAAGGAAATATAATGAAAAGAGGAGAGGAGAGGGGAGGGGAGAGAGGAGAGGGTCCGCCCCAAAGGTAAGGGACAAAAGGGGAAAACGGACCCAGCTCAGGAATCCCTTCGGGTCTCCAACTCCCGAACTCACCAGCCGTGAGCCCCTGAGGGTGTAGCATTATCTAGGGGGCACCAGAAGTGGTGGGGCTACATACACCCTGCCTCCTTAAGGGCCTTGAGCACAAGGCAGGAGGTAAAATGAAAAGAAAAAGAAGGCTGACCCCTCCCAGAAGGAGGGTATCAGAAAAGATGAGACAAGGGCCAATTAAGGCGGGAAAGAAAGAGACTCCCTAGGCCTCGGATGCCCTAATACCGTCGGGGTCGGAAGAGAACAAGAGTTGACCAAGGGAGGTCGACAGGAAAGAAGACGGAGAGGAGCCCAGCACAAGTAAGTGGAAGCAATGCCGGACTCAGCTGGGGTCCCGTGGTCGCCAACCCACTTCCCACTAGATGTGAGCCCCTGAGGGGAGTGTGCATATTGTAGTAATTGAAATTATTTTGTGTGGACCGACTGAAAGGCACAATATCAAATGTGAATGATTATCTTGGAGTATGAATTTGGTGTAACCGGCATACATCCCACTTCACATTACTCAACTTGGGACGAATCGGCAACTACTAAAAAACATATGCGCTCACCGTTACTGAAGGGAGGATTGTGTTCAACATTTGCATTTACGCTGCGTATTTCATAATTTTTGTGCTGCATCCAATGTACCGCTGTGCTGCTACACTGGACACTAAAAGGCTTGCATTTCGCCACAGACGTATTCACTATCATCATGCAACTAATTACATTTCTAGCAATGCTGTGGCCTGCAATCAATCACCCTCTCTCTCTCTCTCTCTCTCTCTCTCTCTCTCTCTCTCTCTCTCTCTCTCTCTCTCCCCCACAAGCACACACACGCTTGTGTAATAAATCGAAATACAATTATATGTTGTCCATGTAAATACAAGTTGATGTTGATTCATTTGTGGCTTTACGATATCGTGATACGAGGGCGGATCTAAAAGTCTTTGCCCCTATTTTTTGCTTAAAAAATGCATACAGGTATTTACAAATATGCGTACTGTTCTACGTAGGCCTATCTTACACTATATTTCCACATAGTCTCCACATTTGTTCAGACATTTGTCCCATCGCAGCACTAATTTGAGATGCCCCTGTGGTAGAATTCAGCCGGCTGACTGTGGAACCATCGTCGGACTGCTGTCTTGGCGTCATCGTTACACGTGAATCGCTGTCATGCCAGGAACTTCTTCAGTGGACCAAAAACGTGGAAATCACTAGGGGCGAGGTCCGGACTTGATGGTGGGTGGTCCAGATTCTCCCAGGGAAATGACCGGAGCTTGTTGGCGGTTCTGGTTGCCACATGAGGTCTCGCATTGTCATGGTCAGCCGGCTGAATTCTACCACTTTTTTTTTTTTTTTTTTTGCTAAAAACGATAGGGGCAAAGGCTTTTACACTTCAGATGAATCCTTGCTGGCGGTAGATGTATGAACTAAGAGTTGTCAACAGTGTGACGCAATCTGTTATCCTGGTGATGTCGGTATACAGTCTGCACTGTGAGTCATTGTGGCAAGAGTTTTGAGTTTCGTCAGTTGGGTAAGTTATTTCAAGTCTATGTTAAATGAATATTATTTGAGGTTTTTTTTTAGCGTATGGCTTTTAGTGCCGGGAGTGTCCGAGGACATGTTCGGCTCGCCAGTTTTGTAGCTGCTTCGAGACGGACACCCAATGGGTGAGCTACAAGTACCGTTGGGGAGGAAAGTTGGAAGGGAAGGGCGAGGAGTTGGAAGATAGCGGCTGTGGCCTATAGTGAGGGACCAACCCCGGCATTTGCCTGGAAGGAAGATGGGAAACCACAGAAGACCATCTTCAAGGTTGCCGGCGGGGGGATTCGAACCTCCTCGCCTCCCGGATGTGAGCGACTGCCATTAGTCATGCCGTAACCACCACGGCTAACTCACCCGGTATTATTTGAGGTATTCGTGCGCTTAACTGAAGAGTATGATATTTCAATAGTATTAAGATTATTACCCTTTCACGAATTGATTACCGGCGGTCGAGACGGCGACTATTATTTGTTTACTTGTGTCACACGTCAGCCTGCTCCATTGACAGGTACAGTTGCGCTAGTAGGATATGACTCAGCTCCAGTAGCCTCAGTCATCGTGTAACTGTCCATGGTGACATGAGCTCCTGTGACGCGCAAAGCTGCTTGACTTATGTGTAGTATGCATCCTGTCATCGCTGTGTTCCCCACGTCACTGTACGGGGCAGCTGCTACACTAAACAAGAAACACTGGCGCCTCCACGCTCAGCGGCAATCAAATCTTATGCGTATTATATATTAGCACAAGGAGCAGAACAACTTGCGATCTCCTAGAGTAAATAACGCTTTGAAACGGAGTGTCCATTCCTTCCCTCTTGCCTCACACTAGCTCTGACGCGCCGATAGATGTAAGCAGTTGACAGCGCCATCACTTCAGAACGGCAGAGACTCGTCAAACGGGTAATAGCTCTGTGCACTAGGATATAGGTGGAATCTCTCTGATAACCTGTGCCATTGTGATGACTGGGCCAGTGTGTGTACACACATCAAAAAAAGTTTTGCATCACCTCGGTTCCCAGATCTCCGGCATATAGACGTTGACTGTGTATATTGTATCAAAGATACAGTCCCTTTGACTGTTCATAGATGTCACTAAAACTGCTCAAAGATGTAAACAACCATGCATGAGCAGGGCCTATTAGACGGAGGGGGTACGACAGCCGATCAGTTCCAGTCATTCCACCAGGACGAAGGTACGCTGCTCATGTTGTCTGTAGTTCTACCATGCCTAGAAGGTCAATACCGCAGTTCGATCGCGTCCGCATTGTTACTTTGTGTCAAGAAGGGCTCTCAACAAGGGAAGTTTCCAGGCGTCTCAGAGTGAACCAAAGCGATGTTGTTCGGACATGGAGGAGGTACAGAGATACAGGAACTGTCGATGACAGGCCTCGCTCAGGCCGCCCAAGGGCTACTACTGTAGTGGATGACCGCTACTTACGGATTGCCGCTCGGAGGAACCCTGACAGCAATGCCACCATGTTGAATAATGCGTTTCGTTCAGCCACAGGACGTCGTGTTTCAACTCAAACTGTGCGCAATAGGCTGCATGATGCGCAACTTCACTCCCGACGTCCATGGCGAGGTCCAGCTTTGCAACCCCGACACCATGCAGCGCGGTACAGATGGGCCCAACAACATGCTGAATGGACCCCACAGAATTGGCATCACGTTCTCTTCACCGATGAGTGTCGCATATGCCTTCAACCAGACAATCGTCGGAGACGTGTTTGGAGGCACCCTGGTCAGGCTGAACGTCTTAGACACACTGTCCAGCGAGTACAGCAAGGTGGTGGTTCCCTGATGTTTTGGGGTGGCATTATGTGGGGCCGACGTACGCCACTGGTGGTCATGGAAGGCTCCGAAACGGCTTTACGATACCTGAATGACATCCTCCGACCCATAGTGCAACCATATCGGCAGAATATTGGAGAGGCATTTGTCTTCATGGACGACAATTCTCGACCTCATCGTGCACATCTTGTGAATGCGTTCCTTCAAGATAACGACATCGCTCGACTACAGTGGCCAGCATGTTCGCCAGACATGAACCCTATCGAACATGCCTGGGATATGTTGAAAAGGGCTGTTTATGGACGTCTTGACCCACCAACCACTCTGAGAGATTTACGCCGAATTGTCGTTGAGGAGTGGGACAATTTGGACCAACAGTGTCTTGATGAACTTGTGGATAGTATGCCACGACGAATACAGGCATGCATCAATGCAAGGGGACGTGCTACTGGGTATTAGAGGTAGTGGTGTGTACTGCAATCTGGACCACAAATGCTGCAAGTCTAGCTGTATGCTGGTACAACATGCAATGTGTGGGTCTCATGAGCAATAAAACGAGCTGAAATGTTGTTTGTGTTGATCTCTATTCCCTTTGTATTTAAAGGTTCCGGAACTCTTGGAACCGAGGTGATGCAAAACTTTTTTTGATGTGTGTATTTGTAACCCATTGTAAGACCAGGCTTTTGGTAGAAGGTGTCTGGGGCCTTAATTTACGTACCATCCTGACATTCACCTGGAGGCCTTATCCAGTGCCTTTTCCGTGCTCTGGTGCCACTGACCTAGGCACCACTGCTTTACAGCCATTTATTCTGAGAAACATCTAATGGTATTACATTCATTTTTACTTAAACTACATAAAACCATTTATTGCTTCTACCTGGTTGTTCCAAGAAGGTTCGGCAAACCCTTTTTCTGTTACAAGCTGTTTTACTTAAGATTGATAACAAATACATGGGTCCCAATGGAGTGGTTACATTCCCAGAATTATTCTCACGACTTGTGGTGAATTTCCACATCGTCTACATTTCAACAATAGTGAATAATAATAATAATAATCCGTATGATCTCAACCAGAAACATGTCGACATTGATGCGTCGAACAGCTGGTTGACTCATGCGGACCTATTCACTGAGACTGAAGGATTCATGGTTGCAATCCAGGATCAAGTTGTGGCTACGAAAAACTATCTTAAATATATAGTTAAGGCAAATATTCAGGATGATAAATGCCGAAGATGCCAACTAGAACCGGAAACAATTCAGCATATCACAGGAGGCTGCCAAGCAATCTCCTGTACTGATTACATGAAAAGGCACAACCAAGTGGCCAAAATAATGCACCTACACCTTGCACAAAAGCACTTATTATCTGAAAATACTTTGCCTTACTATCAGTATGTTCCTGACGCTGTTTTGGAAAATCCTAGTCACAAGTTGTTATGGGACCGATCAGTTATTACTGATAAAACCATACCAGCAAACCAGCCAGATATCGTTCTTGTGGACAAGGTGCAGAAGAGAACCTTCCTCATTGATATTGCAGTGCCCAATTCCCATAATCTGCAACAAACCTGCTGTGATAAGATCACCAAATATCTGCCCTTGGCTGAGGAATTACGGCAAATGTGGAGACAGGAAAGTGTAGTGATTCTGCCCATAGTAATTTCTTCTACCGGCATCGTCCCTAAATCATTGGCTCGCAATCTACAAATATTGGGAATACATCCTGGTCTACATATCACCATGCGGAAGGCCGTCATCTTTGAGACCTGTTCCATTGTTCGCTCGTTTCTCAACGTGCCACCTTAAGAGATTTAGCCATACTGTCTTGCAAACAAGCCGACGATATGTTGATATGTCCCACTAATGTGGTGAATGTGGTGAAATGAATAATAATAATAATAATAATAATAATAATAATAATAATAATAATAAAGGGGTTCACAAGTTGAATCTCTAGGGAAACATTGTCCCTGGTTTGATACCGGGCAAGGTATATAACTATAGTACCTAGAATTTATCGTCCCTATTTAAGAATGTATTCTATCACATTGGGGGAGGAGTTAAAAAGTACTCTTCGTGTTGCAATAAGTGGCTTCGTATGCTAGCAGTGTTACGTGTCGATCCACAAGCACTATATTCCTTGTAAACTTCGGCAATTACGTTTTGTCTACAGCTTTATTAAACTTTTTGCTTGGATGAAGTAACTCTTTTCAGCACTCTCCTTCAAAACTGGAAACAACGCTCCGCTCCGTAATCTCGTTGAAGTAATATTAGAACAAAATAAGAGAAATAGTCGGAAGCCTCTAATACGAGATTTATTCAATTGAGACCCATCCGAAACATGCTATGTGAAGTGTTGTGGAATGAGTTTAGAAATACGCATGGGCGTTGTGCTTAACTTTGTTTGTAGACACGTGGTATTTCATCAAAATGGCTGGTGCGAATCAGAGCCCGTCCATGCAAGACCAACTAGCAGTAATCCAGGTTTAACGGCAGTAGCAAGCCAGAGGAGATTGATCGGATCAATGGCGAAAAGTGCTTGTCAAAGGCGATTGGTTGCGAATGTTCAGCAATTACTTTGAGGAAAGAATGGATTTGACACGGCCTGGTCAGGCACATAGAGTTGTGACCGAGACTTTCATGGTGGATATTGATAATAGTAATAATAATAATAATCATAATAATGTTATTTGTTTTATGTCCCTTTTAACTACTGCGGCTTTTAGAGACGTCGGGGTTCCAGAATATTGCCCCAAAGGGGATCTTCAACGTGCCAGTAAATCTACTGACACGGCTCCCTCGCATTAGCGCACCCCTAAATGCCAGCTGACTGCGCCAGGGTTCGATCCTGCAACCTCGGTCTCAGTGGTGGATGTTGACAATGCGATCAAGATGGACCGTTGACGAAGCATTCGTGCCTTGGCGAGTGAATTTGTCGTTTTGTCGGTGCTAAACACATCATTGTCTCCTATAATCAGAAGTTACGATGGATCGATACCTCGTATGCCGACCGAACAACAGCGAATAGCTCTTACTTTTGCAACAATTGACGCATCAATTTCTGTGGCATAATTATAATGACAGAAAACGAAAGGTGGATACGTCACTATGACCTACCACACGACTCCCTCGCATTTGCGCACCCTGAAATGCCAAACGACCACGCCAGGATTCAATCCTGCAACCTTCGGCATACCTGACGAGAACATTACCGCTGCGCTGCGCAGCCAGTCTACATACAGTCTAACCTGGTTATAGTGAACCTCTGTATAAGGAACACCTCTATATTGGAAAAAAAAATCTTGTTCCCGTCATTTTTACGGTGAAAGTCTCTATACAAGAAACTTTTGTACTTCAGTGTAAGAAAGTTGTGTTGGACTCGCTTAGCTCTGTATAGGAAAGGAAGTAGGTTCATGACCTCTACTTAAGGAAGTGGTGCCTCGTTTTTCCTGTTGTTTTCCATGGTTACTCTCTGCATCAGAACGCGTACTGTATTATCCAAATCTATTTTGCATTCTTGCTATTGTCAAGAGTTTAGTCTGTTTTAGGAGTAAACGCGCAAAGGTATCATTACAATGTCTACTAAGCGGAAACAGTTTTTTAAGCGATAAACTGACTTACAACCTCCATACAAGAAAGTGGCTTGGATAAACTTAGGTATAAGACAACCTGGGCATAACGAAAACCTGTATATAAGGAAGTATAACACTTTCCCCTTCAACTTTCTTGTAACCAGGTTCGACTGTATTTATGAATTCTTCCCATAATGACTTTCAAACTGGAGGTAAGGCATGGTGACTGTACACGCCCCTTCCTGCTTCTATCTGCCTCCTTTAACCCCACATCCTACCCCTAGAGAGGGAAATAGCGTTTCTATTTGCTACCAAGTTTTCAGTGCACCATGTTCAGCGCTGGTCTCAGGACTACTCTGTAGAGACCCAGTCTCTTACGAGATCCATAATAATGTCGCTAGGAACTCCTTCGTTATCATACGATAGCCCAGGCAATGAAGGATTTTTATCGGAAGAAATTATGGGGCAAACTGAATTTTTGCAAGATGTTCGTACCTAATAAAAGTAGTAATTCTTCAAAATGCACCATCCATCCCCCTTGTACTTCCTCCCCCACCCACTTTTAAACATCCATATTGAAGGCTTTTTAGTTATAGCTCTTATCTCAAGTCATTTCCCCAGTTGCGAATCAGCCAAAACTAAGGACCAAGCAAATATCACTTCATTTCCTTCTGATCGTTCTTTCTTCTATCATCTTCCTCCACACTTCCTTCATTCTTTCAGAATGTTGCGCCTTTCTCTCTTCTGTCCTTCCTCTTCCCTGCGCTCTCTTTTCTTCCACGAGAATCTTTATGCTAGCAAGTCTTTCCCTGAATGTTTTCCTGTCCTGACAGTCTTCGTCTGTGATTCCTAGCCTCCTGAGTTCTTCCTTCATCTGCTTGGTGTAGCCCCCCTGGTCTTCAGTTTGTATGTTTTATCAAATATTGTTTATTCATCCTTGCTGGATCCAATCTGACCATGTGTCCATAGAAACTCAGTCGTCTTTTCCTGATCGTTGTTTCCTGGTCTTCCACCCTTTCGTATATCTCCTTGTTTGATCTTGGTCTGTAGTTCCCCTGCACCACTCTTGGACCATATATCATTTTCAGTATTCTCCTTTCAATCTTCAGGTGCTTTTCTATGCTCTTCAGGTTGGCTGTTTCCACACCAAATAGGACCTCCGTCATTATTTATTCTAAATCCATAAATTTTATACCGTTTCATTCCTTAACATACTTTTTTTAAGGTAATGCTGATTAACAGCTTTTCTGTAAACATAATACTTCGACGAGTATTCATTAAAATCGGCAAACATTTCGCATTGTTTTGTTTTCATTAATTTTTTGTGGTTTTTAAGACAAACTTATTTTGGGATAGTATCACAAAACTGTTAAAATAACACTTGTAGCACAATTTTTAACCTTCAGAATGATAAACATACGTCTACTGTTGGGGATTCGGAAACACGTAGAGAACGCATGAATGATAGCAGCGTCTGTGAAGTTGAGTGCAAACGACGGGAGGCAAGCAGAGCAGGCAAGGAGGAGGTGGAATGCCCAGAGCACTATAAATATAACGTGATGCTGTGCTCTGCTCTACAGTCGTCGCATCTAGGACATCCCGGCCCATTCACTCTCCTCAGTAATGAGACTTTATCCACAAGAAGCATAGGTGTTAATAGGGCTACAGCCCCCTTCGAAATGCTACAGAAATTCCCTAAAAATTATGACGCTCAAGAATAGTGGTAATTTGTGTAGTTATAGTACCGAAATATTGCTTTAGATTGATTATATATTTTGCAAGCTTGGCGTCAAACATGGATCTCATACCTGACATTGGAAACGTTCCGTGACGAACTAAAGAGCCTACTTTTCTTAAAATTTAAGATTCATGCCAATCTACACACATCAAAAAAAGTTTTTCATCACCTCGGTTCCCAGATCTCCGGCATATAGACGTTGACTGTGTATATTGTATCCAAGATACAGTCCCTTTGACTGTTCATAGATGTCACTAAAACTGCTCAAAGATGTAAACAACCATGCATGAGCAGGGCCTATTAGACGGAGGGGGTACGACAGCCGATCAGTTCCAGTCATTCCACCAGGACGAAGGTACGCTGCTCATGTTGTCTGTAGTTCTACCATGCCTAGAAGGTCAATACCGCAGTTCGATCGCGTCCGCATTGTTACTTTGTGTCAAGAAGGGCTCTCAACAAGGGAAGTTTCCAGGCGTCTCAGAGTGAACCAAAGCGATGTTGTTCGGACATGGAGGAGGTACAGAGATACAGGAACTGTCGATGACAGGCCTCGCTCAGGCCGCCCAAGGGCTACTACTGTAGTGGATGACCGCTACTTACGGATTGCCGCTCGGAGGAACCCTGACAGCAATGCCACCATGTTGAATAATGCGTTTCGTTCAGCCACAGGACGTCGTGTTTCAACTCAAACTGTGCGCAATAGGCTGCATGATGCGCAACTTCACTCCCGACGTCCATGGCGAGGTCCAGCTTTGCAACCCCGACACCATGCAGCGCGGTACAGATGGGCCCAACAACATGCTGAATGGACCCCACGGAATTGGCATCACGTTCTCTTCACCGATGAGTGTCGCATATGCCTTCAACCAGACAATCGTCGGAGACTTGTTTGGAGGCACCCTGGTCAGGCTGAACGTCTTAGACACACTGTCCAGCGAGTGCAGCAAGGTGGTGGTTCCCTGATGTTTTGGGGTGGCATTATGTGGGGCCGACGTACGCCACTGGTGGTCATGGAAGGCTCCGAAACGGCTTTACGATACCTGAATGACATCCGCCGACCCATAGTGCAACCATATCGGCAGAATATTGGAGAGGCATTTGTCTTCATGGACGACAATTCTCGAACTCATCGTGCACATCTTGTGAATGCGTTCCTTCAAGATAACGACATCGCTCGACTACAGTGGCCAGCATGTTCGCCAGACATGAACCCTATCGAACATGCCTGGGATATGTTGAAAAGGGCTGTTTATGGACGTCTTGACCCACCAACCACTCTGAGAGATTTACGCCGAATTGTCGTTGAGGAGTGGGACAATTTGGACCAACAGTGTCTTGATGAACTTGTGGATAGTATGCCACGGCGAATACAGGCATGCATCAATGCAAGAGGACGTGCTACTGGGTATTAGAGGTAGTGGTGTGTACTGCAATCTGGACCACAAATGCTGAAAGTCTAGCTGTATGATGGTACAACATGCAATGTGTGGGTCTCATGAGCAATAAAACGAGCTGAAATGTTGTTTGTGTTGATCTCTATTCCCTTTGTATTTAACGGTTCCGGAACTCTTGGAACCGAGGTGATGCAAAACTTTTTTTGATGTGTGTATATACACCTATCTAGAATAATGACGAAATCAAGTTGGTAAAACGAACATTTCTAAGTACTGGAGTTTGAAATACACCTGAAATAGTGCAGCCTAATAGAGTAACTTACTACAGTTGGCAGCCCTGATGACTCTGAATATATATATAGGCTATATATATATATATATCCTTAGTTCCATCTCTTAAGGTATAGAATGCACATACAAAATTTGGTTGAAGTCTAAAGGATAGTATGGACGTTACATGCTGTTTGATATTAGATTGACCAGTGCGCGTAAAATCATGTTGGGAACAATGTCATGCATGTGATGCTCAGAATTAACCTGAAATATTACGATCTATTATAGTGCCAATTTTGGATAAAATCCATTTGTTAATATAGACGTTTCATGTAATTAATAATTGAAAATATCAGAAAGCTCAGAATTATGTTGGCAGCACAGAGGTATATTAGTTACTCCAAATTAATCAAGAATGTCAGGTACTATACGTGTGCAAAGTTAGAGCTGATGGCTTGCATACTTTCAGATATTAGGATTAAACAAATACAGAGAGCATTTATTAACAGTTGGCAGCCCTGCTGGTTCTTACAAATACGCGTAGTCATAACCATTATGGTACACAAAGCACATACGAAATTCGGTTGAAATCCATTTGTTAGTATAGAAGTTATATGCATTTAAAAACTGGACCTATCAGCAGAATTAGAATCGTGTTTGGCAGCACTGATGTATGTAAGTTACACCTAACTAAGGTAGAATGTCACGTACTATACGTGTGTAAAATTAGAGCTTTTGGCTTGCATACTTTCTGATATATTGATATTAGGGTTAAAACATAGAGAGAACATTTATTGACAGTTGGCAACCCTGGTGGCTCTTTAGAATAAGCAGAGTCATATACACTGCTCACCAAAAAAAACGCATCAAACTTTTGGTCGTCTGTAATACTTTGTGTGCCTTCATTTTGGAGACGTAGATCATACAGAACCTAAACATGTTCCTTTATTTCTACAGAAACCAAAAATGAACAAAAATATCCACACGGTTACGCTTGATCGTCCCAAACAGAAAAGGTGGTCCAAAACCGAACGTCACGGCACTTGAATACAACTGAAAACGAACTGAAACTTACACTTAACTCTGTTCAGTTCCCACCTCTGGCTCGTATCACAGCAGCACACCGGCGTGGCATGCTTCTGATAAGCCTCCCGGATGGCATCCTGGGAGGTGGCTCCCCACTCTTCCAATAGTCTAATGCTGTCAGCTCCTGGAGTGTGCGGGGTTGCTGTGGGCGATTCTGGATACGCCTACCAAGTTGATTCGACTGATACTCGATACAATTGAGGTCGGGGTTATATGCGGGTCAGTCCATTACTTGAAGTCCAGCAGCTGCAAGGAAGTCCCGGGTGGCCCTAGCAGAAATTGCAGAGACTCCATAGCTCAGTAATGTGAAATGTTGCCCAATGTTGCCTGCAATGGGCACTGCATGATTCTCCAGAACCTCCTCAATGTAGCGCACAAATGTGTACTGAGGACTGTCCCATGTGCATTAATTAGCTCACCTCGTAGGTTCCTGGCATTACTGCGGCGATTTCGGAGGGCCTGTAAACAAAGAAATCGGTCCTCAGCTGGCGATGTTTTCTGTTTTCTCCCAGAACTATGTCTGCGTTTGACAGTGTGTAGCTCTTGATATCGATGCCACCACCTGCAGATGACTGATTGAGACACTCCGAGCCGCTCAGTCACGTAACGCTGAGTGCGTCTTTCCTGCAAGAGGGTTACAGCACGCATGACTTGTTCTGATGGTAAATGCCTTGTGCTCTAACCTGCATATGCTGCTTACCAATACGACAGCTCACACAGCACTCACCGACTATGCTGTACGTCACAAACCACTGCTGTTTGGGGCACGGTCACAACGATAACTCCTACGACTGAAGGGTTATGTCCTTGACTTAAAAATTCCACCATATTATCGTCACCAAGTGTTAAACAAACAACCCTACAGAGCCCCATGGATGTGAAACAGCATGTGTGTACGCTAGTTCATACGAAAGATGTGATGCGTTTTTTTTTTTTTTGAGCAGTGTATGTTGTAGTACACTTAGTACACACGAATCGGCGGTTTCGGTGGCGTAGTTGGTAGCATGCTGAGCTCCTATGCCCAAGATCGCGGGTTCAAATCTGGCCGAAGTCATCTGATTTTTAAGAGAGTTAAAAATCCCTCAGTATCCCTTCCTTCGGAGTGGAAGTAAAGTCGGCGGTCTCATGGCATAGATTTATGTCATGCTAAAGAACCTTCCACTAATTACACCTGTGTGAAGCTAAATTATATATAGGTTAAACATTTGACTAACGTTCTTAGGTTCCTACGTTTGTCGTCAAGAGCCGACTGCGGTGGCATCTGGTGACTAAGTTCTGAACTAGTTGGTCGTTGACGGTGGCGTTTAGCGGCAAAAGTAGGAACTAGTTGGAAAAATTGAATGTCTGCAGTCCTTACTTGAATTAAAACATATACACACACTAATACAGCCATCACAATTAACGCCGGTTATCAGACAGATTCTACACACACCCAAAGTACACGGGGCTACATGACCGCGTTGTCGCAGCCCCTAAACTTAGGAACCAACCAGTACATACGAAATTTGGTTGAACTCCAATCGATAGTATAGAAGTTACATGCATTTAGAAATTGGACCTATCGTCAGGCTTAGAATCATATTGGCAACACTGACATGTATGTACTTCTGAAAATTAATCTGGAATTGTATTATCTATATGTGTTCCAATTTTAGAATAGTTCGCATGCATAACTTCTGAGATATCCAACATTGAGCTCAAATTTCAATTGCTTTCGATTGCGATTTTTCAGCAGTTTGTAGCACTGACGACAATTTCAAATATGGTCGTACGATATTCAGGTATAGATCTTGACTCTTACCAAATTTGGTTTGGATATCTGCAGCCGTTTAGGAGTGGATAGGGAGGGGCAGATATACAGAAGGGCAGACCGACAGACACACATTTTCCCGTTTTGATCTCGTAAGTCTGCTTTTTCCTCATTTTTGGCTAATTACGGTAACAGACAGATTTATTCATTTAGTACCTGAAGAGTTTTCATTAACAATATTTTATGTTTTCGAGTTTCATTCAATACAATTGATATTGTAACTTTCAGTCGGTCACACAAAATATTCCAATTACTAGAATATGTAAAAAAAAACTGAAATAAATTACATGCAATTAGGATATATATATATATATATATATATTGTTATGGACTATTAAAGAACGAGAAAACTAAGTGATTTACTCAGTGGCCAAAAGTCATGGGAAGGCACGAGTTGCTCCCCCACGAGCCCTCAAAACGGCAGCAATAAGGCGAGGCATCGACTCGACAAGAATTGGGTTCCTGACTCCCAACATTCAACTGGGCAGTGATATGACTCACAGTAGACCTTCGATCGCCCCGTATGGTTCTGCTGAGGCGACGTGATGTCCGTTGTTAAACACCTGTGGTCGTCCGTGCAGCGGTTTACGGGGATGGTAAAATTATCACTGCAATATTGAAGATCCACCCTCGACACCGCTGATCTCGGAAACCCGAATCACGTGTAATCTCTGAAATGCTATGACCCATGTGCCGTGCGCCAATGATAATTGTACGTTCAAAATAGGTTAGCTCCCGACGTGTTGCCATTTTCACTACACTCGTGTTTGTGACAGACTGTTCAGCTCCGCCGAAGCTAGCCGCAACTCTCAGGAGTCATACACGGCACCCTTCCCGTGACCTTTGCCCACTCAGTGTACAGTATGATAGTGTTTGGGAAGTTGAGTGCAAGTGATGGAAGGCAAGCAGAGCAGGTAAGGAGGACGTGCAAAGCCCAGAGCGCTAAAAAAAAATACATGTATCTTATCACATGTAATTCATTTCACGTTATATCTTCACATATTCCAGTATTTGGAATAATTTTGTGTTGACCGACTGAAAGTTACAATATCAATTGTTTCTAAAAACCTCTAAGAAATTTTACTACTTGTTAATCAAGCACAAAGGCATTCTTCATTACTCAAACTAGACGATTTCTTTGTTTGTAGCTTTAATGTTAGTTTAAATCAGGTTTTATTTTATATTTCAGAACAGAGTTTTAGGTAGATTTCATTAGAAAGCTAACTATTGCAATGGGTACCATGTTTCGACTTCCGGAAAATTTCGACATATCTTCGCGTTTCACATCCCCCAGACCCCAAAACCACCGTCAGTTCAAAAGTTTATTTATATATATATATATATATATATATATATATATATATATCAGTTTCTTGTGGACACGATAACTGCCGTAATTTTGCACCTATCACATTGAATTTTTTACGGAATATGTATACCTATACAATCTCGGTCGAGTTCGTTACTGGGCCAAATCGGTCGAAGGGGGTGAAATGGGGGGCTTTTTTCGAAGAAGTGAAATATTGCTATAACTCTCTTAATATCTGAAATATCGAATCCGTTCAAAGTTCATACTATCTGTCGGATAAAGCCCAAAAATGTATGTTTGAAGAGTTTTTTATAGCTCCAACCATTGACCAAAGGGGTGGGAAAAAGTGGGTTTTTCGGGAAACAATCATATCTCTCTTAATAGGCACAATATCAAAACCGTACAAAATGGACAATATTCCCCTAATAATTACCTAAAACTTTTGTCTGAAAAAAAATTTGATATGACCCATCATTACGCCAAGGGATGAGAAAAATGATTTCGGAATTATAAGAAAACTAGCAGAAGTACCCTTTCTTCGAACGGTCTTCGGTATAAATAACCAGATGTTACCAATTGATCTACTGTTGCAATGTTTAGGGGCTTGGAACCTGTTTGTTGGCAAATAAAAAAGATTAGCTAAAATGTGCTCTCAAACTAAATTTACCTAACGTGTTCTTCTAGGCGTGAAAATAAAATTCATCAATGTTAGACGAATCGCAATACACGTCACATACGAACTGACCTTAACCGTTGTGTGAAGTGCCCAACTACAGGAAGACCCCTCTTATAAATTATAAAGGCTTGTGGAGGATGAAAATTCAGTTTTCTATAGCCTCCAATGGCCCAAATCCTAAAATCAGCAAAAAAACAGTCTACTATTTCAAATCAGGAATTTTTGAAAATAATGTTGCTGTTTGGAGATATAATAGACCTTCTGTACGACATATCGCACGTGTAAGTCGTGTGAAAAAATCTAGGGTACTCCTTGAACCCCTTGAGCGCATTGATGAATTTTACAGTTTTAGTTGGTTCCGTGATAACCCTATAGCCATTTGCAACCTTTCACAGAATTGTAATAAATGGAGTGGCAATACTTATTCCAGAAATAGATGGAAAGTTGGATGCCACCTCTTGAGATACTTTTGTCATGGTTAGTGGCTTGCATTCCTTCTTTAGTTTATTAAATGAAATTAGTTTTCTGGGAATATCTAAGAAACTGATGGGTTTAGAGCCTTAAAATATAGCTTTCGGGGACCCTTTACGGCACGTGAGGGGCCCCGAGTTTTGTTTCTGACACCAAGGGTTTGAAAATAAGTTTGTCTCGTCGTTGTACGCCATAATAATGATAATAATTAATAATAATAATAATAATAATAATAATAATAATAATATAACAATATAGGGATAGGGATATAATAGACATTCCGTATCATACCCGCACGTGTAAATCGCGATAAAAAATTATTGAGTACCCCTTGACCCCTTAAGCGCATTATATGTATTGATGAATATTTCAGCTTAATTTGGATCCGTTATAACCTTATTGTCGTTTGCAAACCTTCACAGTAATATAATAAATGGAATTGCATTGCGTCTTACAGAAATAGATGGACCTCAGATTCTGTTGCCATTGTTATTGGCAGGCATTCCTTCATTAATTTATTAAGTGAAATTAGTTTTTGGGGGATATCTCGAAAAATGTTGGTTTTAGGGCCTTAAAATGTGATTTTCGGGGTTCTTTTAGGGCCCCCGAGTTTCGTTTCTCACATTGAGGGGCTGAAAATGAGCTTTGTCTCACCCTTCTACGCTTATTTCAGCTTGTATTTTAAGGGGGTAGGCCCCCTGTTATGAGAGGTACGGAGAAGAGTTACATCAATGATTAGTGTCGTGCCTCTGATGGATATCTGTATCAAATTTTACGTTAATCCACCCAGCCGTTCTCGAGTTATAAGGACACAAAATATTGTCCACAGACTAACAGACAGTCAGACAAAAAAAATATTTTTGCGTGCATCCGTCACAAAACAGTCTGAAACGGGCAAATATGTCAAATTTCCGTGGAAATGCAGAAAAAACAGACACACATTCATTTTTATATAATATAGAAGGGATTAAGCCTCCGTGGCTTAGGCGGCAGCACGCCGGCCTCTCACCGCTGGGTCCGTGGTTCAAATCCCGGTCACTCCATGTGAGATCTGTGCTGGACAAAACGGAGGCAGACAGGTGTTTCTCCGGGTACTCCGGTTTTCCCTGTCAAAATTTCATTCCAGCAACACTCTCCACTATCATTTCATTTCATTTCATCTGTCATTCATTTAATCATTTCCCCAGAGGAGTGCGTCAGGCCTCGGCAGCCGGCACAGTTCATATCCTTGCCGCTAGATGGGGGCTTCATTCATTCCATTCCTGACCCGGTCGGAGACTGGAAGCAGGCTGTGGATTTTCATTTTTCATAGAAGGGATATAATAGACCTTCCGTACCACACCCGCACGTGTAAATCGCGTGAAAAAATTCTACAGTATCCCTTGACCCCTTAAGCGCATTGTATGTATTGATGAATATTTCAGCTTAATTTGGATCCGTTATAACCTTATAGCCGTTTGCAAACCTTCACAGTAATGTAATAAATGGAATTGCATTGCGTCTTACAGAAATAGATGGACCTCTGAGATACAGTTGCCATGGTTACCGGCATGCATTCTTTCATTAATTTATTAAGTGAAATTAGTTTTCTGGTAATATCTCAAAAACTGTTGGTTTTAGGGCCTTAAATGTAGTTTTCGGGGTTCTTTTAGGGCCCCCGATTTTCGTTGCTCACATTGAGGGGCTGAAAATGAGCTTTGTTTCACCCTTCTACGCCTATTTCAGCATGTATTTTAGGGGGGTCAGGCCCCTTTTATGAGAGGTACGGAGAAGAGTTACATCAATGATTGGTGTAGTGCCTCTGAAGGATATCTGTATCAAATTTTACGTTGTTCCACTCAGCCGTTCTCGAGTTATAAGGACACAAAAAATTGTCCACAGACAAACAAACAAACAAACAAACAAACAGACAGACAGACAGACAGACAGACAGACAGACAAAAAAATATTTTTGCACGCATCCATCATAAAACAGTCTGAAACGCGCAAATATCGCAAATTTCCGTGGAAATTCAGAAAAAACAGACAAACTTTCATTTTTATATACTATATAGAGATGCCAAGAGCTATCAGTGGTTACCATGGCAACACTACTAAATTGTTGAGGGATGAGCCATCAGACGTCGAAATGACAACGCACTTGCACAAGATCAGATTCAGATTTCCATCTGACTAAGTGTGAAGCGGCTTCGGTGACGTAACTGGTAGCATGCTGAACTTGTATGCCCAAGGTCACGGGTTCAAAGCCGGCCAAAGTCGTCGGATTTTCTAAGAGCGCTAAAAATCCCTCAGTATGCTTTCCTTTAGAGGGGAAGTTCCAACGTTCGTTGCGAGTTGCTGGTTGCGGTGGCATCTAGTAGCCACGTTCACAGCTAGGTATCGTTGATGGTAGTACCTGGTAGCAACATTAGAAACTACTGCTTGAAATTGACCGTCTGCAGTCCTTACCTGAATTAAGACTAATACAGCCATTACAATTCACACCGTTTATCAGACAGATTCTACACTCACCCAAAATGGAAACGGGGTTACATGACTACGTTGTCGCAGCCCTTAAACTGAGGAACCAACCAAAATCTCTGCGGGAGATATAATTTTGCGTGAAGAAGTAACAGACCGTTAGATAGTTACACATCAGTGTCGAAACCTTGCATAAGGACACTGTGACCACAAGTATAAAAAAAATGGACTCCAAATGACAAGAAGGTTGCAGTCATCATAAGACAATAAAATGTTTAAAATATGCATAAAATGACGAAAAACAAAGTTAATTCATCTCCAATTATAAAATACTTTCTCGCAATAAATGAGGTCTGATCCTTCTACGAAAACCTGCATATTCTGCCTATTTTCGCCTATCCCCAAGTTTGTCCGGTGAAATCTACCTCTGCCTTCCGGCGTGCCGAGAGGACTTTTTTTTAATTCTACAGTGAACACTTGAAATTCTATTTTGCCCATAATGGTATTTATCGATTGATTCACTTAGATAGTTTTATTCTATTTTCACTGGTTTAGATATTCAATATCATTAACTGATTACAAGTTAATCGACACTAATTTAGTTTCAATTTATTATATGAGGCGTTCCGTAAGAGCGGGGCAAGCTCTCCATATGTACATGTGGCAGGTTCACCTTCTCTTACGGAATGCATCATAAATGAATTGCAGACAATGGCCATAGCTGGGTGTTTTTTATTGAAACCTGAGGGCTCCCAACAAGCTCAATTTCAAGTAGTTCCAACTTTGGCTACCAGATGCTACAGTCAATAACACCTAGCGGCGAACTTTGGAACTTGATAGAGCGTTATCTAACTAGCCAAATAAAACCTACAAATTTTGCTACACACTGCTAATTGCAGTGGTAGGTTCTTTTATGTGCCATAAATCTATGCCCGCCGTCTTTACTTCCCCTCCAAAGGAAGGCATACTGAAGGATTTTAACGCTCTTAAAAATCCGACTCATTCGGTCGGGTTTGAACCCACGATCTTGGGCATAGCAGTTTAAATTTGTGTATTATGTGGAAATAAAAACATTTTACCTAGTTGTTCTTGCATCTAGGAAAGTTAATGTGATAGTGAAAATTGGGAACAATATGTAACTACTGCTACTTCTAACTACAGACTTATAATTAACTTGCACAATAGAAGAAGAAATGGAAAAAAAGAAAATAAAAGACAGGAAGAGAAAAAGTGCTCCCAACTCCCGAAGAATAAGGAACCAGGAAGCTGCGTGGCTGACCGGCCATAAGAAGCAAGGAATTACCTCCTATGACTAGATTTAAATAATAATATGATTCCAGGCCTAAGAACCTCTATTTCTTCAATAACTGTTCATATGGCATCATACTGAAATATTATTCGTCGGTGAGATAAAACATTTCAGCTTGTTTCTATTTGGGTGAAGTTCTTTCTCAAAAATCCGCTTCCCAATCACGTTTTCCAATTAACATTCATGACTGGTGAATGCTAATGTGCTGAAATCCAAGCGCAAAGGGTTCGTTTCAATTCTGTGCAGTCATAATATTGCAACTGCTTTCATTAGTGCAAACCGATTAATACGTAGTTCTCGACGATCGAACCTGCATTATTATGGGGTGTAACCTTTGATGGTGATGCCGTTAAACGTAGGGCTTTTATTGCCACTGTTTTCATTAGTACAAACCGGTTAATACGCAGTTCTCGTCGTTTGAACCTGCACTATCGTGGGTGTAACCTTTGACGGTGATGTTACTAAACATAAGGCCCTATTTCCACTGTTGTCATTAGTGCAAACCGGGTAATACGCGATCGAACCTGCACTATAGTTGGTGTCACTTTTGATTTTGATACTACTGAATAAAAGGCTCTATACTCTCCCACCATTTTGATTCTTCCGCCTACACGAGACTGTTGATCAAACCTCACTTTCTATTCCAGGGGTTAGTTACGGTACAGATCAACAAGTCAAAAAATCACACTTTAAAATATATTCTTTATTTTGTTTTCAAGCTATTTATGAGGCTTTACTTACAAAAGTTATTATTGAAATGTCAGCCCAGGTTCCAAAAAAATATATGATATTCTTACATGTCAGTTTAGTTTTCTTGTCTTTCTGGCTTCATGAAGCAACGGTAACGTTCTCGCCTTCTGTTCCGAAGGTTGGAGGATCAAATCCTGGCGCAGGCAGTTGGCATTTAAGGATGCGCAAATGCGGGGGGGGGGGGGGCGTGTCAGTAGATTGCTTAAGATCCCCTTCTCTGAAGGATTTTAATGCTCTTAAAAATCCAATGACTTCAGCCGGGTTTGAACCCGTGATCTTGGTCATATAAGTTCAGCATGCTACCGACTATGCCACCGAAGCCCTGATAATTAATATGCAGTTGCATTTGTCAGGTGCTCTTGGAATACCTAACTTTTACTTGGAGCACCGCAGGGAAAGTTTCAAGTTTCAAGACTCAAGTTTAAAGATCTGTGCAGTGCTGTCTTCTTGAATATAGGGACTTATCTTCTTAGAAAACACAGGGAACTAAAAGTACATTCGCTTCCTCAGCTAGTTTTATAGTGTTCCTCTCTGATAAAAAAATACTGTGAAATAAATGAGCTTTATCCAGGAAAACGCAATAAACGGGAGTGGGGTTCGAACGCGCTCATCTACTGAGTTCGGGGATGGCCTAGCCCATGGTTCTGCACCTTAGTATGCGTAGCTACCACGATCGAATGTACGTTTTCCTTAATAGGAAGTCCACAATGGTACAAAATGAGTTCACCCATTTACGACCCCGCGTATTTTTTCTTTCTCCGGTACATTGAACTCTTGTGGTAAAAGATTCTCGCTTAAGACGCTCCCGTTTTTTGCGTTTTCCTGGATAGCGCTCATTTATTTCACAGTTTTTCTTTTGTCAGAGAGGAACACTTTAAAACGTGCTGAGGAAGTGAATGTACTTTTAGCTCCCTGTGTTTTCTAAGAAGGTATTTAGTCCCTATAAGCAAGAAGACAGCACTGCGCAGATCTTCAAACTTGGGTCTTGAAACTTTCCCTGCGGTGCTCCAAGTCGAAGTTAGATATTCCAAGACCACCTGGCAAATGCAACTGCATATTAATTATCTAGGCTTCGGTGGCATAGTCTGTTGCATGCTGATCTGATATGGCCAAGATCACGGCTTCAAACTCGGCCGAAGTTGTCGGGATATTTTAAGATCGTTAAAATCCTTAGTATGCCATCCTTCGGAGGGGAAGTAAAGCCGTCGGGCCCACGTCATAGATTTATGGCACGTAAAAGAACCTCACTACAATTGGTAGTGTGTAACCAAATTTGTTAGAAACGTTCTATCAAGTTCCAACGTTTGCCGTAAGGTGTCAGTGACGGTGCCATCAGGTAGCCAAATTTGCTACTAGTTGAAATTGAACTTACTGGGAGCCTACGAGCGTTCAATTAAAATACCTTGCTATGGCCATTGGCTGCAATTCATTATATATATATTGATTATCGTGTTGGAAGCCATTTTCAGTGTTGCCTTAGTCCCCGAAATTTATGTTTTTCAGTCAGTCAACACGATTGCACTCAATCGTATTGAGTGTTATACCTTAAGCCTGAAAACGATTTACCTGAGATTATGAGATTTTACTAATCTCAAGTGAAATAGTTGTTAATGTCGGTTGGTTGGTTGGTTGGTTGGTTGGTTGGTTGGTTGGTTGGTTGGTTGGTTCTTAAGTTTAGGGGCTGCGACAACGCGGTCATGTAGCCCCGTGTATTTTTGGGTGTGTGTAGAATCTGTCTGATAACCGGTGTTAATTGTGATGACTGTATTAGTGTGTGTTATCTGCTTTTTAATTTAAGTACTGCAACTTAGATTTTTTCAAGCGCCACCGTCAACGTCTACTAGGCCAAGTTCAGAGCTTAGCTACTAGACGCCACCGCAGTCGGCTCTTGGCTACGAACGTAGAAACCTAAGAGCGTTGTTTACATTCTTAACCTATCCAATTTAGCTTCACACAGGTGCAATTAGTGGAAGGTTCTTTAACATGTCATAAATCTATGACATGGGACCGCCAGCTTTACTTCCCCTCCGAAGGCATACTGAGGGATTTTAACGCTCTTAAAAAATCCGACGGCTTCGGCCGGGTTTGAACCCGCTATCTTGGGCATAGAAGCTCAGCATGCTACAGGCTACGCCACCGAAGCCGCCTAGTTGTTAATGTAAATTTGTGTTTTTGTCTGTGCAAAACTCTATTGTAGTGTAATTTATTTGTAAATGTTTTAATGTTTCTGCATGTTAAATTAATATCCACAAACACAATATTTAGTTAATTGTAAGAGAGTGCCGAGAGCCCTAACTTCGGCACTCGAAAGACAATGAATATTATTATTATTATTATTATTATTAATAATAATAATAATAATAATAATAATAATAATAATAATATACAGAGAAACAATTAGAAACCAGAAATTTGAGCAAACGTCCAAAGAGAAAAAAAAGAAGTGGACAGAAGAGATAAAGAGGAAGCATAGTGAATATATGAGAGATTTTTGGGGAGAAAGAAGAAAGGGACAGAAAATGAACATGAAAATTGATTGTGTTTTAACGCTCTCCTCAAGGGGGAATTAACGAAAATAATAATAATAATAATATGACCAAAAATGGTAGCTACGCTCGCTAACGAGCAGCGCTAGGCCATGGGACCAAGCTCTCTGCAGACTAGGTAGACGAAGGTTCGAGCCCCACCGTCAGCCGTCCTTCAAATAGTTTTCCATGGTTTCCCATTTTCAAATCCAGGCAAATGCTGGGACGGTACCTTCTGACAGGCCACGGTCGCTTCTTTCCACATCCTTATCCAGTTTCATTCATCTTCATTCATTTCATCTCTCATTAACTCATCTCATGAGGTTGGCGTCAGGAAGGGCATTCGGCCATAGAAACCATTCGCCAGTCATCGCATTTCATCCCCGACCCCGTTTCAAACGGGAATAATAATGGGTAGACATACAATAATAACCTGTGTTAATGCGAAGGCTGTACTAGTGAGTGTATTTGTAAATTGGGGATAGAATTAGGAAGGAGGTGGCCGTGGCCTTAAGTTAGAAGCATCCCAGGATTTGCCAGGATTAGAAGTGGGGGGAAACTACGGAAAACTCCTTCCAAGATGACTGAGGTGGGAATCGAACTCTCCTCTTCTCACAAGGCTAAGTGTACCCCGTTCCAACCCTCACATCAGAATTAAAATTTCTTGGTAGATCCGGGAATCGAACCCGAACATCCAAGAACGCTAGCCGCTACACCACGAGGTGGTCACTAGTAAATCTACTAATACAACTCAATCGCTTCACGAGGATCTCCTGGTGGTGTAGTGACTCGCATTTTTTGGGTGTCATCTCGGAGGTCCGGGTTTGACTCCCAGCTCTGTCAAGAAATGTAGCCTAATACTGGTTTATTGACTGAAACTAGTGAGGCAGAACTAAGAAGAGCTGGGTTCGACTCCCACCTCAGCCATCACAGAAGTGGTTTCTTACTGTTACTCTAGGCAAATGCCAGAATGATCCCTAACTTAAGGTCACGGCCGACACCTGCTCAATCCTAGCCCCATAAACAAATACAGCCATCACAATAACACAGGTTATCAGACAAATTGCATTCACAAGTAAACTAGGCTGCATGACCATGATGTCACAAAGCCCTTAAATGAATCAACAAACTCATTTAAGAAACCTCAAATACCAATTGAAATTATGCTGAAATTTACGAGGGCTGTCTTTTAATAAGGGCCGAACTTTTTTTTTTAAAATACCGAACATTTTATTTTGAAACCACATTTATTTTTAGGTTTTACATACCTTCCTCTATTTTTCTTCATAGTTGCCTTGTTTATTTAGGCACTTGTCATACCTTAAAACTAAGTTCTGAAATCCCTCTGCATAAAAGTTTGCGCCTTCTCTGACAACCATGAATTCACGGCTGTTTTCACTTCTTCATCGTCGGCGAAGCGCTTCCCACCAAGATGACGAAGGGCTATACAGTACGGTGGGTGATCCAATACTTCTCACCCAAAAGAGTCAATCAGTTCCCGAGTCCGGGCAGCAGTATGAGGTATTGCCATGATCTTGCGCTGTGACGGTAAAATGCGAAAATGGGTACGCGAGTTCAAAAGTGGCCGTGAAAATGTTCATTGCATTAACACCATACACCTCACAAAGCTGACTTGTTTCTTGCACTCAAAAAACGTATCACAGATCGTACCTCACACGCCGCGGGTGAATCAATAATCTTGAACATTGTAAAGATGCACAGTTCAGCGTACAGGTTAGCTACACAGCTGCAACTGACGCCTGCTTGTTCGCAAAGGATGCCGGGAGGTAGCGCGCACGCTTGTTCTGGCGTGCGCACTAACTACGGGCTTTAATAAAAGAAACCGCCCTTACTTAAAAAACAGCCCTCGTATATTAACGGTCTAACATCTAGGTTATCGGCCCCTAATGGTTTGTATAAAAGTAAGATGAAAATGAACTATACGTAAATCTAAGTACAAACTTACAACTAAAACTAATTGCTAGAAGAAGAAATGGAGAAAAAAAAAGAAGAATATGGGAAATAAAAGACAGGGAAAAGAAAATCCCTCAACCCTCGAAGAACGAGAATTGAGGGACTTCGAACAGGGCCATGAAAGGAAGATAGGAAAGAGGAGAGGATCCACCACAAAGTCAATGGAAGAAAGGAAAAAAGGAAGCAGCTCAGGAAGCCCTCGAGGTCACCAAGTCCCGAACCTCTAAGTCGGGAGCGATCGAGGATGTAGCACTATCACGGATGCACGATATGTGATGGGGCGACACACACTCTGCCTCCCTTGGGGCCTTGTGCAGAAGGCAGGAGATACCATGAAAAGAAAACGAAGAGGTCGAAGAATGAGGGAATCAGGAAATATGAGGCGGGAAACTGAAAGACTCCCTAGGCTTCGGATACCCTATTACCATCGGTTCGGAAGTAAACAAGGGTTGATCAGGACGGGAAAGATGACAGAGGAACCCGGTACAAGTAAGTGGAAGCAATGCCGGACTCAACTGGGGTCCCGTGGTCACCAACCTACGTCCCACTATCTGTGAGCCTCCAGGGGGAATGCCAATTGACTGCGCTGGGATTTGATCCTGCAACCTTGGATACAGCAGACGAAACGCAACCGCTGTGCCACGAAGTCAGTCTAAAATGTTAAATAATCCGGAACTATAGGATTGAACTAAGCCTTAAGTAGTATGTTAAGCGACCTGCCAGATGCCTAGATGAATACAATGCTAAGAGGTGACCTGATTAGACATTATAAATACACTCTAGATATTGCGTGGTCAACCTTGATCTGGTAAACAACACTTTCCAAAGAGCTACAGAAATTTATTTATTTTTCTATCTGGAACTAACGAGGGAACGCAGCAAGTCACACACTTACTGGATTTAAATTATACAGAAGTATGTGTGTTTACCACTTCTACAAGGTAGAGGATGGGGTGAGTTTCTTTGTGGCAATTGTGAATTCTAATGTCAACCTCATCAGAGGTGTTAGTGCGAAATGAAGATTAAATATAATAAGGAGTTGGAAGGAAGCGGCCGTGGTTTGTTCAAAGTTACCATCCCGGCATTTACCTAGAGATGAAAATGAGAAACCATGGGAAACTATGAAAAACCATTTCAGGGACGCCCAATGGTGGAGTTCGAACCCACTCTTGTTGTTGGTGTTGTATTTGAGTCGATTTTATAAGAAAGTAGTCCACCTCGTGGAATACTGTAGTGACAGCTTTCTTGGCAGTCAGCACAGAGGATAGAGTTCGATTCCCGGCACTGGCAAGAAATTTAATTCTGGTCTGTAGGTTGAAACGGAGAACACTTTGCGTCATGATAAAGAACTGAGAAGAAGTGGGTTCGATTCCTACGTCAGGCATCTAGGTAGAAGTGGTCTTCTGTGGTTCCCCATTTCTACTCTAGGCACATACCGGCTGAGTACCTAACTTAAGATCACCTCTGATCAAACCCTGACATTAATATTATAAATACACACGCTAGTACAGCCATCACAATAACACAGGTTATCAGACATATTAGAGATACGTACATACTCAAGTACACGTGGCTACATCACCCCGATGTCGCAAAGCCCCTCAAATGAAACAACAACGAAAAGAATGTAGCTTTGAATTTTTACGGAGATACAAATACGTAGCATAAATGGGGAAAAGTTGTTAACATTCTTAAAGCCCGTTTCGAGAAAGCCCTGTCGTCAGTTCTATCCATATATAGCGATAACTTTACCACTGCACCACGCTGCCAGCCCTCAAAACGCATTAATTTTATTGGCAGAGTCGGAAACCTACGACATGACAGCCAAGAAATCAAGCCACTACGCTAGAAGGTGTACTTACGGAAATGAACAAGAGTTGATCAGGACAGGAAAGATGACAGAGAGGAACCCGGTACAAGTAAGTGGAAGCAATGCCGGACTCAACTGGGGTCCCGTGGTCGCCAACCTACGTGCCACTAGTTGTGAGCATCTGGGGGAGAATGCCAATTGACTGCGCTGGGATTCGATCCTGCAAAACTGAGAAGATATGGGTTCGATTCCCACCTCAGCCATCCTGGAAGTGGTTTTCCATGGTTTCCCCATTTCTGCTCCAGGCAAGTTAAGGCATAGTTCCTAACTAAGCCCACCACTATCCTGTATTCCAGGGACTCAAGTTAAAAAAAAGTGACAGTCAGTCTGAAAGACTAGACTTTGTATCATTTCAAATGCTACAAATGCTGAAAAATGCTAGAAAGGCTGGAGGCTGAAGGCTTCTCGCTTCGCTCGAAGCCAAAAACTCTTGACATGTTGGAAAATTATCTGCATAATACTTATCTTGCTTATCTTGTTTCAAATTACTCGCGAACAGCAAGCGCAAACCAAGGGCAAAGCAAGGTCAAGCACGCGGGATGCCGTCACGCTCACCAGAGCACGCGGGGACGTGCCCCTTCCATCCAGTCTAAAAACTCTTATAGTGGGCGATGTATTGAAGATAGAGATATGCTCTCGGGGACTTTTTTGTACAACTTTTCATGCTGGCCAATTCTTACGCTCATAATAGATTGATATTTTCAACGGTTTGCCCAGCGTAAGCTTAAGAAGCGCACGGACGCCAAGTTTGTTTTCGACTTTTACACCGAAATCGTTACTGCTTGGCTTCCTTTGATCATGCATAAATTATTTTCTACAGAATCTTTCCTCGAGATATCCTTACAGAATGGTGAAAACCGCATCAAAATCCATCCAGTGGTTCTCGAGATTACCCGTGACATCCAACAATCGGTGATTTTTGTCTTATACTAACGAAGTGGAGATTGTCGGGGAACACATGCACCAAGCAGTACTATGACGTCACACACCTCAGTGCATCTGGGTACATTTCGTCCCATCGCCGTAACGTAACGCCAGACCCCAGCGTAACGATGAAGTCGACAAGATCATTTATAATTATAAAAACTTAAATTTGGTTCGGTGATGCTGAGTTTTCCTAGTTGTCAAGTTATTTCCTGATCCCTCCCCCTACAAATAACTCCCACACCCCTCAACCATGTCTATTTACTCACAAGTAGTCACTATTGAATGATCCATCATCAAGTGCGCTTCCTATAAAGTAGTTATTTTCACTGAATAAATGAAACGTGTAAGCTCTAAAAACTGCATTACACGTCTAGGCACTTAGGCTACTGTATAAACACATCGAAACGGTGCTCAAAAAATCAAAACACTCGACAAATAAAGGCAACTAGATTAAGATGGCATATTGGCTCTTCCGGGCATGGACACCAAAAGCCTATCTTGGTGTTCCTAGTCGAAACCCCGCACAAGACATGGCAAAAACCTAGATAAATTGCCGAGTTTCAACTAGATTAAGCTAAAGTGACTCTCGCTTCCACTTTATGCCCAATACAACCGGCTTTTTAAATGCCTGCAGGAGTGTAGTAATGTCAGGCTCTTCAGTTGTCACGTGTTAAGAACTACGATTACGAATATTTATCGAGAAGATATGGTAAGAGAATTGCATTAACCGTGACTTACTGCAAACTAACGTTCATTTTACACACACTATATCAAACTGAGCCTGGTTGGCTCCGGCGATCCCCATTCATTGGGAAAAGCCGAAAAAGTTAATATCAATCCTTAGTAACCCGCGGTGTGGCCGGCCGTGTTAAATCGCACACCAGGACTGAGATTGAGAGCTCCAGGAAATTCAGAAATCGTAAGTTCGAATCTCAACGCTGGCAATAGCTATCCTGAGCGTGGTATTCTCCGGGGTTTTCCACACTCCCTCCAGATAAATGCCCAGTTAGTACTTTATTTCAGGTCCCGGTGAACCTACCCCATGCCGGACATTAATAATTTCAGTTACACACACTACTACAATCAGCGCAGGAACACAGGCAAATTGACCACACACCCAAGTAGCCGAGACTGATTACCAAGTTGTCCCAAGCCCCTTCTGCGAATTAAAAACAACAAAATCAATCCTTAATTGGATGATGTTCCTCCCTTCATATTTGTCATGTTCCTTTCTCACAGCTGCACAGTGGGATAGAATTATACCCCAAAAATTCCTATCTGCTGCACTTCTAAGGAACTAAAGGGTGTTTATTCCGTTCCCCTCATAGTGTAGCAGCTAGTATTCTTAACTGTCACCCCTGAAGGTCGGGGTTCAATTCCTAGCAATGCCAAGAAAATTAATTCTGGTCTGGGCTGTAACGGAATACACTCAGCCTCGTGAGGCAAAACTGAGGAGATATGGGTTCGATTCCCACCTCAGCCATCGTGGAAGTAGTTTTCCGTGGTTTCCCCATTTCTGCTCCAGGCAAGTAATGGCTTAGTTCCTAACTTAAGCCCACGGCCGCTTCCTTCCCATTCCTCACTTACAAAGAAAAACAACTACAGATACGAAAATAACACGGGTTAGACAAATTTTTATTTATTTACTTATATAAGCATACTGTACACCCAAGTAGACGGGGGCTAAATGACCACGATATCGAAGCCCGTTAAATGAAACTAATATTATAACCTAACTTCATTTTGTAGACAGTCAAAGGGCAAATATTGACTTTACGCATCATTATTTGCCTGCTAACATTTTATATATTTATATTTTCTTATAGGTGGGAAAATATATGTTGCTTTTGACCGATATGACTTAATTTTACGTTCAAACTCGTGCAAAACGTAGCCGTATGTGACGTACATTAGATAAATGCCTCTGTAAATATTTACGTAAAATACAACGTCCAATTGGGTAGTGTCCCTCAAACTTTCAGCAGGATTTTCTTTTTTCGAAAAATTTGAACATAAAGAGAACAAAGCCGCAACGTTATCTCTGGGCGCTAGAGAAGAAGGTAAGAGGCACTCACCGAAAGACATAAGCCCACTGTTGAGCATGGACAACTTGATGGCATTGGGGATGGAGACGAGGGATGTGCTGCCAGTACTCAGGAGTTTTTTCTTCTTGGGTTTGTCGAGGTCGGCATAGCGCGTGGTGGATCGCGAGCGGTGCTTGCGATGATGACTGGTGGCTGCACTGCTTGCCCCGCCCACCGTGGTGGTGGCGGCAGTGGTACTCGTCCGGACCGACAGCTTGCCGCGTTCAAGAGACGACCACACGAAGAGAGAGCCAGCTCAGAACTAGCGAGAGCCAAAGCCCCCGTCCGCCTAGCCCGGCCGTGGGACCCGCGCATGCGCCCAGCTGCCTAATCCTATCGACAGGTGGGGTAGCTCTCACAGGCATCTTCTTCTGTCCGGCGGTACCCACCATGCCACCCGTTTCTAGGATACCTGTCTGACGGGTGGGATACCTTCAATTGGCACCTTTTGTCTAACTGGTCCCACGTATCTCTAAGATGCGTGCCTGACAGGTGGGGTAGCTATCACCGGCACCTTATTCAGTCTGGCGGTACCCACTCATGCCACTAGTCCTGGGATACCTGTCACACAGGTGCGGTATCTTCAATCGGCACCTTCTGTCTAACTGGTTCCACGTATCTCTAAGATACGTTCCCATACGTGCCTGACAGGTGGGGTAGCTATCACCGGCACTTTCTTCAGTCTGGCGGTACCCACTCATGCCACTCGTCCTGGGATACCTGTCACACAGGTGCGGTATCTTCAATCGGCACCTTTTGTCTAACTGGTCCCACCTCTCTCTAAGATACGTGCCTGACAGGTGGGGTAGCTATCACCGGCACCTTCTTCAGTCTGGCGGTACCCACTCATGCCACTCGTCCTGGGATACCTGTCACACAGGTGCGGTATCTTCTGTCTAACTAGTTCCACGCATCTCTAAGATACGTTCCCATACGTGCCTGACAGGTGGGGTAGCTATCACCGGCACCTTATTCAGTCTGGCGGTACCCACTCATGCCACTCGTCCTGGGATACCTGTCATACAAGTGCGGTATCTTCAATCGGCACCTTCTGTCTAACTGGTTCCACGTATCTCTAAGATACGTTCCCATACGTGCCTGACAGGTGGGGTAGCTATCACCGGCACCTTATTCAGTCTGGCGGTACCCACTCATGCCACTCGTCCTGGGATACCTGTCATACAAGTGCGGTATCTTCAATCGGCACCTTCTGTCTAATCGGTTCCACGTATCTCTAAGATACGCCCCATACGTGCCTGACAAGTGGGGTAGCTATCACCGGCACCTTATTCAGTCTGGTGGTACCCACTCATGCCACTCGTCCTGGGATACCTGTCATACAAGTGCGGTATCTTCAATCGGCACCTTCTGTCTAACTGGTTCCACGTATCTCTAAGATACGTTCCCATACGTGCCTGACAGGTGGGGTAGCTATCACCGGCACCTTATTCAGTCTGGCGGTACCCACTCATGCCACTCGTCCTGGGATACCTGTCATACAAGTGCGGTATCTTCAATAGGCACCTTTTGTCTAACTGGTTCCATGTATCTCTAAAATACGTTCCCATACGTGCCTGACAGGTGGGGTAGCTATCACCGGCACCTTATTCAGTCTGGCGGTATCCATTCATGCCACTCGTCCTGGGATACCTGTCACACAAGTGCGGTATCTTCAATCGGTACCGTCTGTCTAAAGGTTCCCACGTATCTCTAAGATACCTGTCTGACAGGAGGGGTATCACCAATCGCACTTTCTATCCAACAATCTCTAGGATATCTGTCTGACAGGAGGGGTAACACCAATCGGCACCTTCTGTCCAACAGTTCCCACTTAGGCCTACCTGTAGAATACCTGTCTGACAGGTGGGGTATCCTCAATTGACACCTTCTATCAAATAGTTCCCACTTACCTCTGGAATACCTGTCTGACAGGTAAGGGCAGCTCTCACTGTTATCTTCTTCTGTGTGGCGGTACCTACTCTTCTCCAGGATACCCATCTGATAGGAGGCTCGCTCCATCTAGTGGTGTATGGCTGCGTGGCTCAGCGGTAACGTTCTCGCCTGCTGTGGCCAAGGTTGAAGGATTGAATCCTGGCGCAGTCAGGTGGCATTTGAGAGTGCGAAAATGCGAGGGAGCCGTGTCAGTAGACTTGCTGGCACGTTAAAGATCCCCCGTGGGCCAAACGTCCGGCACCCCGGCGTCCCTAAAAGCCATAGTAGTTAAAAGGGACGTAAAACCAGTAAAATTAGTATTATACCATATATAGCCTAATGGTACCCAGTCATCCCTAGGATACTTTTCTGGTACCCAGTCATCCCTAGGATACTTTTCTGATAGGAGGGTAGCGGTTACCAGTACATTCGTCTGTCAGGTAGTACCCACTTAATTTCGAGAATACCCGTCTGATAGGTACCCACTCCTAGCTTTCAACAGCATATTCTCTGCTTCGTGATATTCATCTCGCAATGCATCTCGTAATTGTCATGAAATATAACCAACTCATATGGAATACTGTTATAAGAAAGCAATTGTACTGAATTAAAAGTGTCCCAATAAATAAGGCACAACTAAATGATGTAACCAACATGGGCATTTGTAAGTACAAATAAAGTGAAAATGAAAATCCACAGCCTGCTTCCAGTCTCCGACCGGGTCAGGAATGGAATGAATGAAGCCCCCATCTAGCGGCGAGGATATGGACTGTGCCGGCTGCCGAGGCCTGACGCACTCCTCTGGGGCAATGATTAAATGAATGACAGATTTTTTTTTTTTTTTTTTTTTCGTGTAGCCTCCTGAGAGGCCGAGTGCAGGTCTTTCTAGTCGACGCCCGTAGGCGACCTGCGCGTCGGGATGAGAGATGGAATTGATGAAGATGAATGAAACTGGGCAAGGATGTGGAAGGAAGCGGCCGTGGCCTGTCAGAAGGTACTGTCCCAGCATTTGCCTGGTGTTGAAAATGGGAAACCACGGAAAACCATTTCAAGGACAGCCGACGGTGGGGCTCGAACCCACGCGTCTACCGAGTCAGCAGAGAGCTTGGCCCCTTGACCTAACGCAGCGCTTTAGCCCGCGCAGCCACTACTGTCGGTAGTGGAGAGTGTTGCTGGAATGAAATTTTGACAGGGAAAACCGGAGTACCCGGAGAAAAACCTGTCTGCCTCCGTTTTGTCCAGCACAGATCTCACATGGAGTGACCGGGATTTGAACCACGGACCCAGCGGTGAGAGGCCGGCGTGCTGCCGCCTAAGCCACGGAGGCTCCTGTAAGTACAAATAAAGTACCCATTATAAAAACATGATTCTTGAAGTTCAATGCAATTCCAATGTTGACTACCATTATTAATAATAATTGATTCCACCTTAGAGTTATCCTTGAAGAACTCGCCAAGGACTGACCCTAATTTGATGATAATTTACAGTAACATTTCTGGTTGTTCAGGGTGGAATGTTTGGGATGTTGATGAGTGGTACAAAATGTCTATGTAGTAACTGTTGTATTGCATTAGTGTTTAAGCAAAAGAGCTTCTGATTTTACATGACTTTTAACCTTGCGAATTTAAGACATGGAATCTCCCTTTTACGTAGAAACAAAACCGTTGGTAATGATTTGACCTTGATGATCCCAAGTGCATTAACCATAAATATTGAGATGACTGTCGTGTTATCAATCCTCACGACTTCAATGACACAGTTTTAGATGGACCAGCTTCCAAATATTTGTTAATGAAATACTTTATCACTAAACCAGCACTCGAAAAATGTATGAATAAGGAACGTTTATGTAAATGAACATTTTAAGGATATCCATTTTGATTCATAATAGTATATTATGCAACGAGCCTATAATGGCAATAATTAAGACACGAGTATAATTTCCATACGAGTGTCTTAATTGCCATTATAGGCGAGTTGCATACTACTGTTTATGTTCGACGATAATTATAACTATTTTTTGTTCCAACATAATTATTCATAAATATCTGTCGAGATTTCGCCAGTTTTATATACTGAACAGAGCGCATGGGACGCAGAGAATACCTTGTATTTGACCATGGCCTCCTCGAATACCCCACTATGACACTAGCCACGCAGTGAAATTTAAAATAGGAGTCCGTGGAAATCAGCGCAGATGCGATGCTATCCTTACATAATTGGTCACACAACTGTTTCTTGAGCTCCGATTGGTTGGAGAAATTGTTTCATAATGAATAAGTAGTTCCGTGAAGAACTAAATAGCCTATTTTCATATATCCTACTAATATTAATTGCCTCTATCAACATACAAATTGTCAATTTGATTACTGTAATAGATTCGTAGATATTGAGAACCGTCTAAATATTTTGGATGGTCACCATGTTGGATTTTTATATTATAGGCCTTAGATTTATGTACGATTACATGAAGATTATTGTGTAGGTTTTTTATTCAACTTCAATCGCATGATTAGGACACAAGAAATAAAAGTGGGATTTTAAAATTTTGCTCAGCCGCCATCGTGTGGTTATGAAAATAATTTAAATGAATTAGATGCCAGTCGATTAAAATTTGTATAAGCATATACCGTATCAAGTTTCACTGGGCTCGGATGGTTAAAACGCAAGAAACGTCCATTTGAATATTTAAATTTTGCGTCGCCGCCTTGTTGGATTTGTGCTCGCCAGGTTATTGAACGCCCCATAGGTGAACTTAAGTAAGGATAGCATCGCATCTGCGCTGATTTCCACGGACTCCTATTTTAAATTTCACTGCGTGGCTAGTGTCATAGTGGGGTATTCGAGGAGGCCATCGTCAAATACAAGGTATTCTCTACGTCCCATGCGCTCTGTTCAGTACATAAAACTGGCGAAATCTCGACAGATATTTATGAATAATTATGTTGGAACATAAAATAGTTATAAGGAAGCTTGTAGTTTAATGTGACCGTTAATCTCGCGATCATAAGCCACGGGACCCCCGTTTTACGTGGAATCCGAACCACAGGACATGGCATTTCACATCGAAAATCTCACATGCATTGACCGGGAATCGAACCCGGTCCGCCTTGGTGAGAGGCATACAGCTTGACCGCTGCGCCACCACGCCCCCTAAAAAAATAGTTATAATTATCGTCGAACATAAACAGTAGTAGGCTATGCAACTCGCCTATAATGACAATTAAGATACTCGTATGGAAATTATAAAAACTCGCTTCGCTGGTTTTATAAACAAACTCGTGTCTTAATTATACACTTACAACATTTCAGTTTGATTGCTGTAGTAGATTAATAGATATTGAGAACCGTCTAAATATTTTGGATGGTCGCCATGTTGGATTTTAATATATGTAGCCCAAAGAGTTTTGTACTATTAGATGATGATTATTGTGTACGTTCATTATGCAAATGTTGATTTCTATCGCATGATTAGAACACGAGAAATAAAAACTTAATTTTCGAAATTCCCACAGCCGCCATCTTGAGATTACGTAAACAATTGAACTAAATTAGATACCAGTGCATTACAATGTGTATAAACATTTCCTCTACCAAGTTTCATTGCGTTTCGATCATTCAATCGCGAGAAAAGTCTATTTAAAACTTTCAAATTCGCTTGGCCGCCATGTCCGTTTTGTAGTTAGCTGGTTTTTGAAAGTCTCATAGATGAACTTCCAGTAGTGCCCTTTATATCTGTACAAAATTGCATGGTTATAAAGGTAATTGTTTCAGAGATATAGAATGCCGGTGAAATATTTCGCACAGCCGCCATCTTGAGGTTATGTAAACAATTGAACGAAGTGAGATGGCGGTGCATTACAATGTGTATAAACATATTATGTACCAAGTTTCATTGTGTTTGGTTGGTTAAATCGCGAGAAACGTCTATTTAAAAGTCGCAATTTCGCTGAGCCGCCATGTTGGTTTTGTAGTTACCAGGATTTCAAAAGTCACATAGGTGAACGTCTAGTAGTTCCCTTTATCACCGCACAAAGTTTCAGGGTGATATCGGTAATAGTTTCGGAGATATTGAATGCTGGTGAAATATTTCGCACAGCCACCATGTTGGATTGGTGAGACGTAACAAAATTTGAAGGGCACGCTCGGGGTCGCCCGGAATAGTCCTATGAACTTACCGAGTTTCATTGAAATAGCTCCATCCGTTTAGAAGTTATTAGGGGGGGGGCACAAAAATCCTCACACATACAAGCACGCACGCACACACAGACAGACACACGGACAAAAGGTGATCTCATAAGCCTTTTTTTTTTTTTCATAAATGAAAATAGGCTAAAAATAGTGTTATAATGATTCTCATTATGATATAGTTTTCTGACATATAATAGCCTATTTACATTTCGACATTGTCGAACATCTCTGCTTAGTATGAAACTGAGTCCCCGATTCTTGGATGTTACGGGTAAACTCGAGAACCACTGAATGGATTTCGATGCGGGTTTCACCATTCTGTAAAGGATATCTCGAGGATGATTTCTGTAGAAAATAATGTATTTATAATCAAAGGAAGCCGAGTAGTAACGATTTCAGTGGTAAAGTCGAAAAAAATTGGCGTTCGAACGCTTTGTAAGCTTACGCTGGGCAAACCGTTAAAAATATCTAAATACTATGAGTGTAAGAATTGTTCAGTATGATAAGTTCTACAAAAACGTCCGTGAGAGCATATGTCTATCTTCAATACATCGCCCACTATAAGTGTTTTTACGTTTAGATTTCTTCCAACCATGTCCAATCAACTACTGAGGCGACAGTTTACGAGCTAGCTAAGGGCGAGTCTATCACCCCTGTTACAGCCTAGCTAGCGGGCGAACCTATTGCTCCAGATACAGCCAGCAGCAAACCGTTGAGTAGTGTTGAGTTAAGACTTCTTAGAATGGTGGTTGTGTTTGGAGTTTCCCTGGAAGTGCAACTCGGGTTTTCTTCATTTCGCCTGTGAAACGCAGTCAAGTTAAGATTGGACGGAAAAGGGATTTGAGTTTCATTCACTTCGCCATTCCCTGAAAGTGCAACTCTCATTACACCTGTGAACTTTTCGTTCCGCAAAATTGACAGTCAATTTAAGATTGGACGGAAAGGGGATTATATTAAATTATAATGATTGGCGTATAATCTCTACTTAGTATAAAACAAAGTATTCGATTCTTGGCTGTCACGGGTAATCTCGAGAACCACTGAATGGATTTTGATGCGTTTTTCACCATTCTGTAAAGGATATCTCGAGGAAGGTTTCTGTGGAAAATAATTTATTTATGATCAAAGGAAGTCAAGCACTAACGCTTTCAGAGAAAAGATCGAAAAAAACTGGCGTCAGTGCACTAGCCTACTATAAGTGTTTTTACGTTTTCATTTCTTCCAACAATCTCCATTCAGTTACTGAGGCGACAGTTTACGAGCTAGCTAGGGGCGAGTCTATCACCCCACTTACAGCTTAGCTAGCAGACGAGTATATTGCCCCAGATACAGCCAGCAGCAAACTGTCGAGTCGTGTTGAGTTAAAAACTTTAGAGAAGAGTGGTTGTGTTTGGAGTTTCCCTGGAAGTGCAACTCGGCTTTTCTTCATTTCGCCTGCGAGCTTTCCGTTCCACAAATTTCACAGTCAAGTTAAGATTGGACGGAAGGGGGATTTGTGTTGTATGCACCTCGCCATTCTTAAATTACGTCTGACAAGAATTTGTTGCACATGCATCTCCATGATAATATAATTAATAGTCCAGTCAGTGATTTTAACCCATCATGCCGAGACGTAAAACGGATATTGGTCGTTGTTCATTGACATTGGAAAAAGCGCGAAGCCGGGTTGGGTTGCTAGTAAATAATAATCGTAACACTAGTTGTAAGAATTAGATATAAGCAATTTGGCTGATGAAGACCTCAATGAAAGGTTGAAACATGTACCAACGATTTAATAGATATTCAAAATTTTGAATGGATGTTTTTAATTTTATAATGATAGACGTTATATTTTAAAAGTTATCTATAATGAATCCATACGGCAAATGTCAAACATTTTCTAACATGGTAAATGCTATTGCTTTTTAGAATTGGAAAACCACTTCTAAGATGGCCAAGGTGAGAATCAACCCTACCTCTTCTCAGATTTGCCTCACAAGATTGAGTGTGCCCCTTACCAGCCCAATCTTACACCAGAATTAATTAACTTGGCAGAGCCGATCATCGCACTCGGACCTCAGGGATGAAAGTCGAGAATACTAGCCTAACTTAGATCATCCAATCTTGGACACAGGAGACGAAACCCTTAATAACTATTCCCCGCTGCTGGTCTGATTATCCACAGGCATGCTATGTTTAATACACACATTCTAAATTGTATATTAATAATATATTTCTTACCATTTAACCTATAGGCCTAAGCTATCCAACCCAAGCTGAGCACGTGAACTTAAGACATTATTTGTCGGTAGGAATGTGACATTACAGCATCTATTTTTACGCAAATCTGTGTCTTATTGTTCCAATTTAACTTTGTTTTTCTCATAAATATTTCTTGAGAATATTGTAAGGTTGTAATATTTGAAATAGTGGTTGTTATTGTTGTTTTTATGTTGTTGCTTCAATTAGTGGCTTAGGACCTCTTTGATCGGGAGAGTGATGGTGCTGTTAAGCTGCTTGTATCTCACCAAGGCGGGCCTGGCTCGATTTCGGTTAATATATGTGAGGTTTTTTAATTAAAGTTAAATGGCACGTCCTTGTCGTTCAGATTCTACGTAAAAATGAGGTTTCGTGAAATTAATGGTCACTTATAACTTATTAATGTTGTTATATTTAGGAAATGGACCTGTGGAGTCTTTATTTTTGGGTCATAGTAATATGTAGCCTATAGTATAACCTACTTTTGTCACGGGACGATAATTGTAGTCCGGTTTAAACAAATATTATTTACAAACTCCCCTTTTTTCTTAAAAAACTTCATCAGCAATCAATCTAGCTAGGGTAACCAAGGGTTAATAGGGTCAAAATATTATAAAACCTTAATTCCGTTCTCAACTTCAAAATATATTACATTCAGAACATACCATTATTTACAGCCATATTTAAGTAACACTTTCCTTAGAATGTTCATATTTTATTCTCAACTAACTCTCTGTATATAAGCTAAAACATTTCTACTGCACTGACCCGTTTTACCCTTCCATGTCAGGATAAATCGGGTCAGTGTTTAGGGCAAATGGGGTCATATTCTTTCCTATATATTCCTTCACAATACATTGGTATCAACACTGAATATGTTCAATTTAACACTTTACACCTTCTACAAACAAACTTTTTTTTTCTTTCTGCTCCAAACATTTTTCATGATACCATTCTTTTGACTTCCCTTGGCACTGAATCCAGTCACCCAATTTTCCTGAGCGAGAATCATTTGGATAGTAGGCTATACGTTTGAACTAAAAATCCTAAAACGTCATATGTTAACTCCTACACCTACCTCTATCCCACTCTCAGTCCAAAAATAGTGTATTTTTTATTTTTTTTCCAAAAAATTTGGAAAGTAGGCTATATTTCCAAAATTAGGAATTTTACAAAAAAAAAGTTTGTTTGACATAGAGTATTTTCTTGCTCTGGAGTAAAGCTTTATTTTTCAAAGGTTTGTCCTGACCACTTTGAAGACGTCGTTGAAGACACGAATGGGGAACTCCAAACAATTCAGCAGCATGACGTTGGCTTCTTCCCTCCCGAAATGCTTTAATCGCCTTCTGCATGTCGTCCTTAGTCCATGAACTTGATGTATATTCTCGTATATTTACCCATCTGCGATAAACAAATAAATATTAATACGTACTTATAAGTACACATACATGAAATACAATGACCCTATTTGCCCAATTTTACTGACCCTATTAACCCACATTTAGTACTTTTTTATATCAGAGGTTGATAGTGCTGAATATCGCTTCAATGAAAGCGGTACAAATGCTAACTTCTTCTAAGAAGGTGACACTTTATGTTGAAACTCAATCTCGCATATTCACTGCAATAGTGGTTGTAAAATAATAACAAAACCTTAACGCTTAATTTAAATAATATAAAACACTTTCCTCTTACCTTTCACATCTCTTTATCCTTCCATTTGCTGCACAAAGAATACACACGCTAGCACGCATCAACAACACTCAACATGTGGGCAAAGTTCCCTAGTTGACCGGTAGATAGCAGCAGTTCCGTAAACGTGCACATGCTCGTCGGTGGAAGCCATTGTTTGAAATTGACCCGATTTATCCTTTGACCCGATTTAGACTTGGGTGCTACTAAAAAAAATATTCCAATTCACCGAAATATTTAATTCAAAAATTTACAAATATCAATAATAAATACAATAATTGTTCATAATAATGAAAGTTGTGTTTACGCGTTATTTTATTATCACTACAGTAGTTCCTATAAATGTTATCAAGTGCAACTGGCTGCGTGGCTCAGCGGTAACGTTCTTACCTGCTGTTCCCAAGGTTGCAGGATTGAACCCAGGCGCAGCCAGGTGGCATTTGAGGGTGTGCAAATGTGAGGTCACATTTATTGGCATGTTAAAGATCCCATTCTGGGCGAAATTCCAGCACCTCGGCGTCTCATAAAGTCTCAGTAGAAGGAGCGTAAAACCAATAACATTATTATTATTTTATTAATTTGCGAATAGACCACTGAGGATCACGCTACAGTTTCATTTCCTCCTCTTCCTCCAGTATTGCTTCATATGGACATAATATTGCTGCTTCTGTTCATCCTTCCAGGTTCTTCCAGTCTTCTCAGCTCTTTCGTCTTGGAGCCCTTTCAAAATTTGAATAATGGTCCGAAATGTATCCCTATCTAACATCTGAACTTCCTGAATGTTGGACCTTTCTAGATATTGACGAGCTTCCTGAATCCATGCCGTAGTTGTCTTCTTTATGGTTATTCTGGTTTTGTCCATTCTGTAAAAGTGTCCGACAAATTACAACCTCCTCCTTTTCATGGTTTCTGATATTTTCTCCACATTTTCTTAGACTTCATTGATGTTCCGAATCTTCCATCCGGTTTCAGTCTGGACTGGACCATGATTTTCTGAAGTATTATTATTATTTTATTGTGTGGTGATAAATTAGTGAACGTAAATGGTTATTTGTTATGGACTACAGAAGGTAAAAGATAGTTTTGAAGCTACTTTTCAGCCATGGAAATTAAAATTTGTGTAGAAAGCTTTGAAGCCATTTTTTAGTGTTGCCTTATTAACAATGAATATTTTGTAGACCGACTGAAAGATACAATATCAACTACAGAAGAGATAGAAAACTATAGTTCATGACAGTTTTTATGTTCGACGATGTCGAAATGTAAATATTATATCAGAAAACTGTACTTTAATGGGTGTCATTCAAGTACTACTTTTCATTATGATACAGTTTCTCCAACCAATCAGAGCTAAAGATTTTCATTCATTGACCAATTAGGTATGGATAGCTTCGCACATGCACTCAAAATCCAACGTGTCGGACATGAATTACATGATTTGAAAATTGGCTACGTAAAAGATATCCGATCAACCATTGTAGTTACAATACCAAACACAAAGACAAAATCAGCACGAACCTTTACGGTAATAGGAAAATACTATGAAATATGCAAGAATTTAGGAATCTACGTCCAGAAGTTTGCAATACCATCCTTCTAGCCTATATAAATTACCGACATGGAAAGTGTGCACCGTCCCTAATATTCGCATAAACAAACTAGGCAATATTGCAAAAGAAATAGCACTGTACCTTAATACCTGCAACTCCAATTTCTACACGGGGCTTTGCATTCGTGCGATTTCACCGACAATTTTAGTGAATGCTGTTGTTGACATTAACACACCAGAACGCCATGGAGGAAGCAGGCGTATGACATTTGATCCACAGAAATCAATATCCCAGCTGTATTCAATAGAGGGATTTCTTATGCGAAACCTCTCCGCCAGATGTCATGACTGTTCTATTTGGGACTCCATTGATTTGCCTTCCGTTCACATTCTATACGCGTATCCTGGCGCAGTCAGCTGGCATTGGAGAGTGCGCAAATGTGAGGGAGCCGTGTCAGTAGATTTACTGGCACATTAAAGATCTCCTTCGGGAAAAAAAATCCGGAACCCCGGCGTCTCTAAAAGCCAGGGTAGTTAAAAGAGACGTAAAACCAATAACATTATTATTATTACATTCTATACGCATCGAATTTGAAGAATAACAGGTTGATGATACGATACATTTCAATTTTAAAGCGTTTGTAACAGCCTATTGTGTGTTATTTGACCAAAATAACAAAATTATCCCACATGCATTTAATTATTCATTTATTTGCAATTTGGGGTGTGTCCCCCGGTTGCATAGTACCTGTGTGCTATCTGTTGGTGCTAGTTCAGGATAAGCAATGTTTCAAAACTATCGAATTTGTTATTGGGTAGAGAGAAAATGCTGAGTCCACACAATTCCCAAGAAAAGAAGAACAAAGCTTTGGAACGACTTTGATCCTTGGTGGGAATCCAGCGCATGTGTTCTTCGCTTAAGTCAGCTGACAGAATCTCGACAGATATTTATGAATATTTATATTTATGTTAGTACATATAGTAAAATTATAGTTACCGTCGAACATAAACAGTCGTATGCAACTCACCTATAATGGTAATTAAGACACTCGTTTTAAATTTATAAAACTCGATTCGCCAGTTTTATAAACATACTCGTGTCTTAACTATTGCCACTATAGGCTCGTTGCATAATATACTATTTTTAATCACATGTATCTTTTTAGGTTCTATTATTATTTATTTTGCATGTCCCAGTAATAATTGAGTTCATATTATGTTGACCGACTGAAAAGATGCAATATCAATTGTCAATAATGCAATACTGAAAAATGGCTTCAGAGCTATCTACACACAAAATTTACTTCCCATTATCTCCTCTGTTAACCCTCCAAGTTTGAGTACTCAATTTTTGAACACCATGTACTGTATAATGGTTACAATCATGACCAGTCTTCATTTTTCTGAAATATGTAATAACTCTCAACTGTTCTTTGATTTTTATCGAGCATAAAATCTACATGCAAGGTGGAGGCACTCTCTAGCATATTAAGTCCCTATGCCCATGTCCTAACGTATGTTCCAATTAAACAAAATTGTGCCTCTTAATTCACGGTAATTGCTTCACACTGAACAAATTTAGTGATGGCCGTGAAACGCGGCCTTAATAGGGCCGTTTCGGCGCTCCTGTGGTGTTATAGAAACGACTTACTGGACTGTGGCGCTCATTGAGCATTGCAATTAATGGAAATGAGGGTGCCTTCCCTTCGGCCAAATTTAGGAAGTAGAGATTACGTCCGGTGATTACGGTTCCCTATATTACTTGCTTTGTTTTCGTTGAATTCCCATACAAGAAGTAGTTAAGATTCAATACTGCACAGTATGTTAATAATAATAAAAATTCCAACGTAATCAAATAAATTACAAAGTTAATAACTAGGGCTCGGATTTTTAGGTAAATAAATATTTGTTTTATGTAAATACATATTTTAAACATTTTCTCTATAAATACATAAATTCCTGCTTTTCACATTTTTGCACATAGACATAATACTTTCATTTTTAAAATCAGTATGCTAGATCCTTCAATTCATTGTATTAGCCAATGGAGACTACAGCCTAGTATGACCAAGATAGAAGTGTGTGCCTTCCACTTGAATAATCGCAAGGCTAACATGGATCTCACGGTGTACTTTGGTAACGTCCTTCTGCCACACAATCGGCATCCCAAGTATTTGGGTGTTACTTTAGACAGAACCTTATCCTTCAAACAACACCTTTTGAAGACTGCTGCTATAGGTCTGACGTTTATTTTTGGCCGCTGGCCGTGAAATCCGCGCATCCACTGTGCAAACCGTTCAACCTCCTTCCTTCTTTCCTTCGTTCCTTCAGATCATTCGTGCGTGCATGCAGTTGTTACTGTGCATACTCACAATAAGAAGGCTTCCTGGCTGGTCGAAGACCTCTACGCAATAAGCAAGCACCGGCCAAAAACAAACGACAGACCTGTAAGCTGAGATCACGCAACAACATCATCCAGAGACTATGTGGAACAACATGGGGCTCTAATGCTTCAACTCTTCGATCTTCTGCAATTAGCCTCGTTCTATCTGTAGCTGAATATTGTGCCCCTGTGTGGTTAAACAGCCCTCGCATAGGGAAGATCGATGTTGAAATCAACAAGACCATGCGATTGATATCTGGTACAATTAAATGCACCCCCATTCAATGGCTTCCTGTTCTGAGCTACATTCCTCCACCCCATCTCCGCAGGTGTAATATCCTGGTCAAAATATACCAGAAGATACTTCAAAATCAGGATCTCCCTATTCATGTTGATATACCTGCTGCTTGTCTACCCAGACTTCGCTCAAGGCAGCCGCCTGTGAAGACAGCTACGAGACTTATGAATGAGAACTTTGACAGAGTCCAGCAGTGGTCTCATGATTGGAAGATTTTTGCTCCACAGGAGTGCCGAGACATGCCATCTGTCACTTCCAAAGTGCCTGGCTTTGATCTTCCTCGTCGGATATGGTCGAAATTAAACCGTATCAGGACCAATTCTGGTGTTTGTGCGGACTCTTTGTTCAAGTGGAACAGGTTACCCTCTCCAAAGTGTGACTGTGGAGCCGATAGACAAACGGTGAAGCACATCATTCACGACTGTCCTCTAAGATCCTACGGAGGCAACATATTGGATTTTCTCTCAGCGACTCCTGCATCAGTGGACTACATTTTGAATTTAGATATAAAATTATGAGCCTATCTGTTCTCTTTTTTTTTCTTCAATATTTCATTAAGATGTATTATGATGTACTGTAAGTGTGTACCATACCATACGATAAATAAATAAAATTGTATTAGCCTACTTTCGATTTTTGCAAAAAATGAAAGTAGACTTATGAGATCTACACAGGGCCAAACATTGTGTGTAAGTCTGTGTGTGAGTCTGTGTACTCTGAATGTCTGTCCCCCCCCCCCCCCCCCCCCTCTCTCTCTCTCTCTCTCAATTCGAACACGGTGAAACCGAATTGAATGAAATTTGGTACAGAGGTAGCACTAGCAAAGGGCACCTCAGTGTCATGTTTTATATCGCCGCTATCTTCACGGAAACGTAATGGCGGCCACCCAAATTTTCAAAGCTTAAATCAAAGGACGACTTATCTAATCATCCGATCTCTACTAAATTTTGCAACAATATACCTTAATGTGGGAAACGTCTTTTGTCCAAACTACGAGGTCATCCGCCTAATAGTTTCAGGATGGTGGATGTATGAATCATGCAATTATTATAGCCCAACCATAACTTACGATTCAACAAGGCCTGATCTCAACAATTCAGCTTATCGTACATATGGAGGTTTAAACTGTCCTCAAGGAGGTGACCGGTAGGATATTAGCCTGTTAGAATATGTAACCGTAGAAGTGACTTGTCGACTCCGTAGCGCAGCGGTCAGCATGGTTAGCTGCCGCCCCGGAGGTCCTGGGTTCGATTCCCGGCTCTGCCACGAAATGTGAAAGGTGGTACGAGGACTGGAACGGGGTCTACTCAACCTCGGGTGGCCCAAATGAGTAGAGGGGGTTCGATTCCCCCTCAGCCATCCTCGAAGTGGTTTTCCGTGGTTTCCCACTTCGTCTTCGGGCAAATGCCAGGATGGTACCTTCTTCAAGGCCACGGCCGCCTCCTTCCCTCTTCCTTGCCTATCCTTCCTAACCATCCCTTACCTTCCCTCGTGAGGCCCCTGTTCGCTTTGCAGGTGCCAATCTCACCTCACCAGTTGTATCCCTTCCGATACGATGTTCCCCGCTCTAGGACACTGCCCGTAGAGGCGGAAGTGGTGAGTTCCCTCGCTGAGTCCGTGGGTTCCACCAACCTGGAGGGTAAACGACTAAAAAAATAAAAAAAAAGTGACTTAACAGGTCTGATTGACCATGCCATATGGTTGTGGGTCGTACACAAAATGGCCGCTGTTAGTGCTCGTAAATCCATTTATATGCATAACTGAACAAAAATAATACATTTGTAGAAGCGCCAAAAAACGCTAATGAAATCGTTGATTACAACATAAAATATGATACATTCGTACTAAAGAAGTTCTTTGCATTTCCATATAGTACTGCATTCGTGGTGTAGTGGTAGCGATCTAGCTTCGTAATGAAGGGTTCCGGGGTTCGAATCCCTGTGTTTTCGTTTATTTTCACTTCGTTTTTTTATTAATTGGTTCATAATTATTCACACTTTATAATGTTAAGCATATATTTATTGTGTGTATTTGCAATCGAAAATATGCAGTACTCATAAAACCACACATTTCAACACTCGACTAGAGCTATTTAAATTCTTTGTCCTTGATCCGCGCTTTGAGTCTATCGTTGTTATTTTTGTTGTTGATTCTTTAGGGATTTTGCGGCATCATGGTCTTGTTGCCCGGTGTGTGTGTAGAAGTTGTCTGATAACCTGTGTCACTGTGAGGTCTGTAGGCTTATTAGTGCGTGTACTTTTATACAAGGCAGGATTTGGGTAAGGAAGGAAGCTTGTAGTTTAACGTGACCGTTAATCTTGAGATCATGAGCCACGGGACCTCCTTTTTACGTGGAATCCGAACCACAGGGCATGGCATTTCACTTCGAAAATCTCACATGCATTGACCGGGAATCGAACCCGGACCGCCTTGGTGAGAGGCATACAGCTAGACCGCTGAGCCACCACGCCCCTAGGATTTGGGTAAGAAGCTGTTGTTGCTGCTGTTTCATTTTAGATTCATGGACATCATGGTCATCTAGACCCGTGTACTTGGGTGAGTGTTGAATTTTGTCTCATAACCCGTGTTATTGTGATGGCTGTATTAGTGTGTGTATACATAATTCAGGTGAGGATTCAATCAATCAATGTATAATATCCGTATAGCACGTTGTATTTCAACAAGCTACTACATTCAACATTCAATTATACTCCTTGAAGAGGACAAAGAGTTATAACTAAACCCATGCATTTAGGAGAAAGTAGGCTATATGTTCTTTACTGAACATCTTGTTTTTGTTCTGTGTTACTTTAACGGGGAAGAACCTGTGAGCTATTTAATGTTCATGCAGAGCGTATGTCAGCTTGCAGCTGTGTTTTTCTTATCTAGTCGCCCCATCCCACTCACTGTGGAAGCCGGGGATTTCCTTGTCCATAGCCAAATTGCACCACGTGCTAGACCTCCCCACCCCCACCCCCGAGGTACCTAGAACATGTGTCACTCACATGCAGTTCAATTCTGGCACTGTGAAGTGTAAGGCAGTTCTACGATGCCTAAAGTAAAAGCAACTACAAGTTATCGTCTGCAGCAGTATGTTGCAGAATTTAAGGATAATTTTACTTCTGATTGGGGCGTTCTGTTCTGCCAACCATGTGGGAAAGCAATCAAGGCTGAACAGCGATCTCAAGTTACACCACACCTCGAGGGCAAGAAACATATTGCCCCAGTTTCGCGTCTTCAGAAGAAGTGTTTCGCGATAATCGTCGGTCATTTGCGATGGACAACCTGAAGATGTATCTCGTTGTGTATTGTAATTCTTCAGCAGTCAGTGAGGCGTAGCGTAAATTGCATTCGTGAGTACTGCATCTTGTTTATATTGTCATTAATAAACTAAATTATAATTAAATATTATTAATTTTTTGTCACATCTTTCAGGTATTATTAATACATTAAAAAAATCCCAATTTTTAGCACCTAAAAATCCATGCCCTATTAATAACATTTGAAAATTATTTCCAACATAGAGTTAGATCAATATCACGAACAAAGGGAACAATTCTGGTACTACGAACTAGAAGTAACAGCGAATATGATCTAGGCACATCATATCACTCATTGCATACTTCATATCTTAACAAGTAGTTCCGTGACGAACTAAAGAGCCTACTTTCCTTTAAAATTAGGATTCATACCAATGATTGATCTTTATAGACCTATCTAGGATAATAACGAAATTAAGTTGGTAATACTGGAATTTATGATTTCTTCGAAATATACCTGAATTAGTGTAGCCGAATAGAACACTATGTTATCTATTAAATGTTATGGAAGATAGATGCAGTTAAATATTGAACCTATCAGCACGCGCAGAGTTATGCTGGCAACACTGTCACGTATGACAACATTGCCATGTCTGGCTTACTCAAAATTAATCCGAAATACTGTGATCTATATGGGCTATGTATCAATTTTGGAAGAAATCCGTTTGTTGGTATGGGCATTATATGTGGTTAAACATTGAACCTATCAGCACGCGTAGAATCATGTTAGCAGCACTGTCGTATATCGGTTATTCAAAATTAATCCAGAATTGCAGTTACTATACTTTTGCAAAGTTTAGAGCTGTTGGCCTGCATACTTTCTGATATATTGAGATTAGGATAAAAATCATATAGAGCATTTATTAACAGTTGGCAGCTTTAGTGACTCGAAAGAATACGCATCGCCATATCTGTTACGGTTAGGAACGAAATTTGGTTGAAATCCAATTTATAGTATGGGAGTTACATGCATTTATAAATTGGACTTATCAGCAGACGTAGAATCATATTGGCAACACTGTCTTGCTGTTCTTCCACACGGGTCAAATTGAAGAGCACTTCTAGCGACTAAGTTATGTTGTCTTCTCATTACGGGACCATACCAGTGGAGCCGAGCTTCTCACTTTCTCCACGAACAGAGCGACGCTTAATCTTCGCCGAACACCTGTATTCCATGCGTGGTTACATCGAGTCAGTCCTAGGGTCCATCGGAACATCTTCATCTCTATTGTATGTAGAGTCTGCTCATACTTCGTGTTCGATTTCCGGCTCAGCCAAGAAATTTATTCAGGTCTGAGGGCTGGAACGGGGTACACTCAGCCTCGAAAGGCAAAACTGAGAAGAGTTAGGTTCTATTCCCACCTCCTCAGCCATCCTAGAAGTGGTTTTCCGTAGTTTCCCATTTCCTTTTCAGGTAAATGCCGGGATGGTTCCTAACTTAAGGGCATGGCTGCCTCCTTTCCGATTCTTACCTAAATTACAAATACAGACACTACTACAGTAATCAGTTATCACAATATATTTAATTATTTTCTTTTTAGTTTCGTTTGGGCCGGCTGTGGACCACGTGGTTCTTATCTCTGGCAGCTTTCCTCCTAGCCCAGTATTCCTTCATCCTGGCACTGTGAATGTCCTTCCGCTCCTGAGTCCATTTCACACCTACTCCTGGACGCACTGCTTTTCCTGTTAGTGACTGGAGAGAGTTAGATGTTCTGACTAAAGTCCTGTATTTATTCCTGTCATAGATGTTACTGGGGTCAATACCCAATTGTTCAAGGTCTTTATTTGTTTATTTATTTATTTATTTATTTATTTATTTATTTTATGTTCTATTAGATAATATGTATGAGACAAATTCTACACACACCTAAGTACACGGGGATAAATCGCAACGATGTCCAAACCCTTTAAAAAGAAACAACAACTCATATGATGAGTATAGGCTAAAATGAATGAAACAGGCCTTTTAGAAGTTCACGGTATTTGCCTGTAGTTGAAAATGGGAAATCACTGAAAACCATTTCAGTAACTGCCAACTGCGAGGTTCAAACCCACTCGTCTTCCAAGTCCAAACATAGCCTGGCATTATGGCCTTGCGCCTCATCAAGCTAACTGTCCCTAAATGAAACGAGGAAAATAAATCCTACCCTCAGTGCCAACCTCCCGGGTCCCTCGTCGTTTAGGCAAACAAGGAAGAGGCTCCTCCAGCTAAACACGGTGAGATGAGCGCACGTAACGTCGTCTGTTGGGATAACCAGTGTAATGCCCTCAGCTAAATTTACGCTAGAATTACTCTCGCATGTGCCTCCTGTCAGCTGTCTCCGTCACCACGACTAGTTAATTTCATTGCGGAAATTCCGTAATCACAGGTGTTGAGTCTCTCAAGATCGTTCTTGGAGCTCTAGTCGACTGTCTTCGTTTGAATCTCCAAGAATTAGGAAGATAACATGGAGGATTCATAAAACAACAAACACCACCAACCTCTCGCTTTATATAAAGGAAGGAAGCTTGTACACACATCAAAAAAAGTTTTGCATCACCTCGGTTCCCAGATCTCCGGCATATAGACGTTGACTGTGTATATTGTATCCAAGATACAGTCCCTTTGACTGTTCATAGATGTCACTAAAACTGCTCAAAGATGTAAACAACCATGCATGAGCAGGGCCTATTAGACGGAGGGGGTACGACAGCCGATCAGTTCCAGTCATTCCACCAGGACGAAGGTACGCTGCTCATGTTGTCTGTAGTTCTACCATGCCTAGAAGGTCAATACCGCAGTTCGATCGCGTCCGCATTGTTACTTTGTGTCAAGAAGGGCTCTCAACAAGGGAAGTTTCCAGGCGTCTCAGAGTGAACCAAAGCGATGTTGTTCGGACATGGAGGAGGTACAGAGATACAGGAACTGTCGATGACAGGCCTCGCTCAGGCCGCCCAAGGGCTACTACTGTAGTGGATGACCGCTACTTACGGATTGCCGCTCGGAGGAACCCTGACAGCAATGCCACCATGTTGAATAATGCGTTTCGTTCAGCCACAGGACGTCGTGTTTCAACTCAAACTGTGCGCAATAGGCTGCATGATGCGCAACTTCACTCCCGACGTCCATGGCGAGGTCCAGCTTTGCAACCCCGACACCATGCAGCGCGGTACAGATGGGCCCAACAACATGCTGAATGGACCCCACGGAATTGGCATCACGTTCTCTTCACCGATGAGTGTCGCATATGCCTTCAACCAGACAATCGTCGGAGACGTGTTTGGAGGCACCCTGGTCAGGCTGAACGTCTTAGACACACTGTCCAGCGAGTGCAGCAAGGTGGTGGTTCCCTGATGTTTTGGGGTGGCATTATGTGGGGCCGACGTACGCCACTGGTGGTCATGGAAGGCTCCGAAACGGCTTTACGATACCTGAATGACATCCTCCGACCCATAGTGCAACCATATCGGCAGAATATTGGAGAGGCATTTGTCTTCATGGACGACAATTCTCGACCTCATCGTGCACATCTTGTGAATGCGTTCCTTCAAGATAACGACATCGCTCGACTACAGTGGCCAGCATGTTCGCCAGACATGAACCCTATCGAACATGCCTGGGATATGTTGAAAAGGGCTGTTTATGGACGTCTTGACCCACCAACCACTCTGAGAGATTTACGCCGAATTGTCGTTGAGGAGTGGGACAATTTGGACCAACAGTGTCTTGATGAACTTGTGGATAGTATGCCACGGCGAATACAGGCATGCATCAATGCAAGAGGACGTGCTACTGGGTATTAGAGGTAGTGGTGTGTACTGCAATCTGGACCACAAATGCTGAAAGTCTAGCTGTATGATGGTACAACATGCAATGAGTGGGTCTCATGAGCAATAAAACGAGCTGAAATGTTGTTTGTGTTGATCTCTATTCCCTTTGTATTTAACGGTTCCGGAACTCTTGGAACCGAGGTGATGCAAAACTTTTTTTGATGTGTGTAGTTTAACGTGACCGTTAATCTGTAGATTATGAGCCACGGGACCGCCTTTTTACGTGGAATCCGAACCACAGGACATGGCATTTCACTTCGAAAATCCTACATGCATTGACCGGGAGTCGAACCCGGACCACCTTGTTGAGAGGCATACAGCTAGACCGCTGAGCCACCACGCCCCTCTCTCTTTGTATAAAACTAACAGGTACCCGCGGCTTCGCTCGCGATCAAGACAATGGGGACGATGCATCATTGCTGATAATTGGTCTATTCTATTACAGCAATCGCGGCTACAGGTGGGTCAATTTTAATTCTGAAAATTCTGATACATACAGTATATTGATATGAGCAGCAAAGTGGAAATTTCATAGAGTTGAGAAAATCTTCAGGGTACGATGTTACATTATGTGACACATTTGAAAATTACGTTTTTGGTTTTGCCTCCTTCTGCTGAGACATAACGATTTTGATGTCCGGATACTCGTGATCACGCCATATACAGTTGACCATGGGAAGAAATGGTTTTGTCTACATGTACACCTGCTGCTGTTAAGTGTGTGTCATTGCGCTTTGTTAATAGAAATTGCGAATATTGTTTGAAGAGGGAACTGCACTCGTGAACACAGGAATGGCAAATCTATCGGATATGGGAAATTAAAAGTATTTTCCTTAAACTATTCAGGGTGTAATTTGCCACAATTATGGATGATGTGAACGTCAACATGTCGCTATCAATAGACCTATAGTAAAATATCTCTCACCTTGGCCGCTGATGTACATTATGCAGTCTCTTCCAGTGTTACATCCCAGGGATTGAAATTTTCCAACAACCCTTTTGCCTCACATGCCTCTCTAAGTAATTAAAATTCCTGATTGTTGTTGTTTGAGTCTTCAGTCGTTTGACTGGTTTCATGCAGTCCTCCATGCCTCCCTCTCCTGAGATAATCGTTTCATCTCTACATAGCTACCACACCTTACATCCGAGGCAATCTGTTTAACCTTGGTCTACCCCTACAGTTCTTGTCCTCGACCCTCCCATCCATAACTAAGCTCGCTATTCCTGGGTGTCTTAATATGTGTCCCACCAACCTATATCTTCTCTTCATTAGCAGTCGCCAGAAACATCTCTCCTCTCCCACTCGTCTTACTACCTCTTCCTTTGTTGCCCTATCTACACATCTGATCTTCATCATTCTCCTGCAACACCACATTTCAAACACTTCAATTCTCCTCTTTTCTGCTGCACCAATAGTCCAAGTTTCACTTCCTTATAGTGCCACGCTCCAGACAAAAGCTTTCAAAAATGACTTCAAATACCTAAATGTATATTCGATGTCAACAGATTCCTTTTCTGTAGAAATGCTTTCCTTGCCTGAGCCAACCTACTTTTTATAACCTCTTTGCTTCGTCCATCACTTGATATTTTGCTTCCTAAGTAACAGAAGTCTCCTACTTCCCGTAGCGTTTCACCTGCCAATTTGATGTCCATAGAGGTTTCTGATTTATTTTGGCTGCATTCTAACATTTTTGTTTTACATTTATTGATTTTCATCATGAATTCTTTCCTCAAGACGGAGTCCATACCATTCAAAAACTCGTTCAAATTCTCTGGCATATCGGCCAAGATGACGATGCCATCAGGAAATCTCAGAGTTGAAATTATTTCTCCTTGAATCTTCACTTCCATTTTAAACTTTTCTCCAATTTCCTGAAAATGCATTGCCCTCGCACATGGTGTACAGTAGATGCATTGTCAAAGGAAAACATTCCATGTTACGAACATGGGCTGCATAAGCTGTACCGAAAGCTTCTGCAGATTTAACACAATGCCTATTCTGAACAGCAGTTCCTTGAACTCAGAGTTGCCAACATTTTATTGTATCTTTCCATGTGGTGTATCTCTGTACCTCAACATACAGAAGAGTGCTTTCAAAATCCCGTCTTGTGTACATTTTGGAAAAGGTAGTTGAGCCGATTACATCTGCTCATGGTTTCTCCGTCCTTCGTCGCCCCTTGGTCATCATCACGGACTCAGTTCAGAGCCCAATGGTCGCCCCTGTGTTTCCCAGTTTCAAAAGAAGATATATATAGACTGAATTAAAAACCTTCCCCATGAACTATATGACTCAGGTCGACCGGTTCAATTATTCCGGAAGCCAACAATTGACCTTGCAATATATGTCATTATTGAGTGATGTGGCAAAATTTATGAACTTAACTACCTTAATCTGGCGCTCTTCGAATTTTTAAATTCAAACTACTCTCATTGCCAATCAGCGCCTGTGTTCGCAACGGACAGTTCTACCAATCATATTTCGTGCTGGTGAACATTAGTGCCATATATTTCAATAACTCTATCCGATTTTATGTTGGCAGTATGTAGTCCTTCAACTGTTTACTAGTTCTGAATATCGTCACTGCGAGCTAGAAACAGTGGAAGATGATTGATGCGCATGCGCATGGACTGATTTTCCGTGGCGTTCCTTCTCGGCGTGGGGAAGCCAAGAATTCCAAGATGTGATTTTAAAAGGTGTGGACGTATTGGAGCTCCGCTCCGGCCCCTATTCCTTAGGGAATATGGGGTCGCCTAAAACTTTCAGGTAAACCTATTGAACCTCAAACAGCAAATGAAGCAACGAGAACTGATCTTCTAGGACGGAAAGAATGCTTAAATTAACTGATTGTGATAACTTAGCTTGAGGAGCAATTCGTGTCGTGAATCTCCATTGCGTCTTAATATCAAGACTTTAGATTTATTGCGTGGCATCGCACTAGTCTCAGGCTAGTTTAATATAATGTAGTTAGTAAGTTTTGCATTCTAAATATGGGCCCATAATTTTGTTATTTGGCCAAAAGATTTTCCTTATTCTTTCTTATTAAATATTTTATTTTTATTTTATGATGCCAATTTAAAATGTGAGTGACGCCTTCCTAAGCTAGGATTATTTTAAGTAAAATGAAAAATACTTGTGGTTTGTATCTTAGTTCTATTATTTTGGATCTTGGGCTAGCTTAGTTTTCCCTTTCCTTTTCTTGCCTTGGCGTTTGTTGTCGGGCAATTTTCTTTTGTTTTCCAGCCATGATTATTAATTTGGTAATTTCGATTGTCGCAATAAGTTGAAGATAGCCATGCTATATGAAAAGACGTCGTGAGCTTCGCTCTAACTTAATCGGCAATATTTTTCTGTTCTTATGAAATAAGATTGGTTCTGAGTAATCTGATTGGGTGTCGCTACACCTTTTGAGTGCATTTCGTGATCGAAATAAATATCTGTGCCGTTTTACGGTTTTAATTGATTTATCCTAAAATGGGATCCTTCGCGTGGCATTGCCGCCATTGGTATTTGGTGCAAGCATGTCTTGCTATTTTAAATCGATATTAATTATCCGAAATTGGCCTAGCTTCGCTATATTCAAGTGAGTTGACTTATTCTCGTTTTCTTTCGCCCTGATTCTTGCCAGAGTTTGGTGCTAATTATTCACCTCATAAAATGATGGGATTTACCCTGATCACATTTTGTGTTTGGATGAGAGATGGTTATTACGGTGAGTTTCCTGCATGTTCTCTCTCTATTTTCTTGAACTAGATTTTGTTCGGGATTTATTTTCTTCTCCTGGATCTAACCATCCACGAGAATATTAAAATTTTCATACTTACCGAGTCCGGGAGTTACTTGCTTGCACGGCTGCCGTGCCGCTTTAACATACTATGGGGTTTCTTAGGGCTTTCCCGAGTGTTGTGTTTAATCAAATAATATTAGTTGTAAGCCAATATTCCAAATGTGTATAAAATTCAACAACCAACTTGTTGTATAATATTATTCTAAAATATATTTATTGTTCATTGTTTTAAAATTTATTCTCTCATTGGTTACGGCATTTCGCCGCGGTTTTGGGATTAAGGGTTCAGGCTTCTATCAACGGACATTCTGTCCGATTATCCTCGTCCAGGGGGTTCTATCTTCTTCAAGCTTCGAGGTCGCAATTCCAAGCAGGGGTTGCGCCTTCGAGGTTATACTGTGGGGAAGTATGGCTGGGGCAGTTAATGGTAGCTATAGAGCGCGGTTGTGATTACTGCGATAAATAACTGTAACAAACAAGTTGGTTGTTCATTACCTGAATTTTGATAAGATTTATTTGGTAGGGTGCTGAAATTGTGTACTTGGCTAATCCTTGTTTTGTCTTTTTCATATCTTCACCATGGCGGAGCGCTATGTACCAGATCCTCTTAATTTGTATGAGGATGAAGTCAACTATGAATTGACCATAAGAAATATTGTAACACCACCGGATCTGGCCTCGGCTCGTGTTGTTTTGAGGAATTCCTTGCATGTTCCTGTCGAATTGCTTACCTTGGATCGCGATCAAGACTTCCAGTTGAGTAAGTTCCAGATACAATACACAGTTGATTTGTGCAGTAGTATTGTAAACCTTTTCTTTTTGGAAGAATATGGAACAGCATCACAGTATGACAGATTGAGAGCTAGGTTACGGTATTTATTTACTCGATGTGAGGATATTTTTGCTGGATGTGTTCATAGATCTGATGATGAGTTCATTGAAGTAATTGAAGCGCAATTGAGTTTAGTAAGAAGTGCTGAAATGGTATTTGAGGATACTGATCCTATATTTGATGTTAGTGAGTTTCAAGATTTTATTCAGTTGAATAGTCAGCAGAATACTTGTTCTGATGTGCCTCCTGATCGTTCTGAACATATTTCATTACCTGTGGTCAATGATAGTAGGCAAGGTCTTAACGTAATTCAGTCGGGCGAGGGTATTCAAGTGAGCGTTCCAAATTCTAATCCTCCTAGTAACTTGCCGGTAGAAAGTAGTGCTCAAGGTAGCTCAGTAGTTGGAATTGATGATGGGAGTAGTCCTGTAGCACATCCTGTTCGTGTGACTAATCCTTTATTTCAGATGGACGGTGCTATGGCAACTGCACCTGTGTTAAAGGTTGGGAAAAAATTTTCTGCTGATGGAATTGTTGGTAGAAGGAAGAATTTTAAGTTGGGTATGTCAGGTGTTCGTGTGGATGAAAGGAAAGAAGTTGGTGAAGGGTTGATGTCACGGTTTGCTAAATTAGACGTGGGAGGAGTGCCTTCAGTGAAAAAGGATTTGGTCAACGAATCTCATGTGTTATCAGATTTCAGGTTAAGGGTTGTGTCTGATGAACCCAATTCATCGTTTGCTAATTCTGGGATTGATAATGATTTTTCGGTTGTTGATATGAGATCTTACTTGGATGAATCTCGTTCCATGCAAAGGAGAGATGGGGAGTGTTCAGTTTCTTCCGGAATGCCAAGGAGTGTGTGCAGTGAATTGCCTGTGTACACAATGAGTAATTCGTGTAGTGGTGTAACTTATAGTGATTCATTGGTCAATTCTCGCCCTGTATGTTCGGTGTCCACTACCGATAGAATTCATGCTCGTGTAGTTGTGAATAGTAATGAAAAGGTAGACTTATCTAGGAGAAGGAATTTCGCCGTGACAAGGCCGCACCAAACTGATTTCCTGAGTGGCACAGGACAGCATCATTCCTTTTCTGAAAATAGGGATGCTAGATTGAGAAATCGGTTGGATTTTTCACCCCAACGTGAATCGAGTGAAAGAACGATTAGTAGGCCGAGTCGTGAACTTAGGTCGCCTGTTCGGAATGAAATAAGAGAAAGAGGTAATGGACGTTCTGTGTACTCGAACAACAACTTTGGAAATTTAACTCATCCGTTAACAGCTTGTGTTGGTAAATTAAAAAACCTTTGCACCGATACTACTGATGGTGTTATTCAGTTCTTGAGAGAATTAGTTGATATCTACGAGTATGCTGAAGTATTTGATGTTACGGATATTCAAATTTACCAACTGATGTTTCCTATTACTAGTGGTGTGATGAGAAGTATGGTAGTGGAAGCCATGGGTCGAAATACTCGGATTATGGAGTTTATTAATTTAGTTTTATCAAATTTTGTGCCAGTACGATTGAGAGGTCCAGTTGAACATCAATATTTCTCTCGTGTTCAATGTTTTGGTGAGTCTCTAAGTTCGTATGTTCAGGATATTCTGAAGTTTGCCAAGGTTTTTTCTATTAACTTCACTGAAGAACAGTTAGTTTCACATATTTTGGATGGAATAGGTCCGGAGTTCAGGTCAGTAATAGGAGTGGGGTATCGAGCACGTACCTTATCTGAATTGAATGCTGTGGTTGTGCATGCTGAATCCGTGAGACAAGGTGAGTCTCAGAGATGTCATATTAGTCAGTTGTATCAATCGGGTCGCAGTAGGCCACAGGAGGGATCAAATCGTTGGAATAATTCCAGATTTCAAGGCAAATCTGAAACGTGGGTGAATCGAAGACCTCAGGGAAATAATAATCGTTGGGGGAATGTACGACCTCAAGGTGGTCAGGATCGTCCTCGTGATGTGAGGAATCAAGCAAATCCGCCTAGAGGAGGAAATGATCGGGGGTATAATAATGATAATAATCAGGATCGTCGAGACATGTTCAATGGACAAGGTGTTGGTGGTCGAGAGAATATTAATTTGGTAAAATGTAATCGTTGTGGTCAGGGAGATCACTCAGATCGGGAGTGTAATGCTGGTCGAGATTGACAGGAGGAGGACTGGCATCGTGAAAAACAGGTTTTGATACCGCCGATGTCAGGTACGGTTCATGTTCTTGAAAAGGATAGTGAATTGTGTTATAAAGTTTCTTCTAACAAATTATTGGCCTCTCCTGTTATCAAGGTTTGGATTAACGATGCTAATGTTGATGCATTATTGGACTCGGGCAGTGCTGCATCTTTAATGAGCGAAAAGTGGTATTTGGGAATGAAAGATATTTGCAAATTTTCACCCTTGACTAAAGTTGACGTGAAGTTGGTGTCAGCTAATAATTCGCAATTAGCGATCTTGGGTTCTGTCAAACTCAAGGTTCACATTTATAATTTTTCATGGAAATTTTCATTTTGGGTCGTGTCTGAATTGTCGTGTCCTGTAATTCTGGGAGCGAACTTTATGTCATATTCGGGTTTGTCATTGAATATAGAAAGAGAAATTTTCTGGTTTAATTTTTGCCCTCATGTTAGATTACAATTCTTTAATTCTGTGAAATATGAGATGGGAGTTGATTGTGTGGAGGTTGACGAGGAAGAGTCGCCTGAGGTTTCTTTCGGTGTTAATGATTTAGATTTGGGGGATTTGTCTGATGGCCAGGCTATCATTATAAGAGATTTATGCTCACGTTTTCCTGAAGTTTTCACTGACAGGTTAGGGGTTACCAACCTAATGTCTTATAAGATTGTCACTCTTGACAACATTCCTGTGCGACATCCGCCGTATAGGTTGAGTCCACCGAAAATGGTTGATCTGAAAAAGATAATCGATAAAATGTTGGCAGATGGTGTAATTAGACCCTCTACTTCTGCGTATTCCTCACCAATCTTCTTGGTGCCATAGGCAGGGAGTGGTTTTAGGCCGGTCGTGGATTATCGTAGGTTGAATAAAAAGGTTGTTCAAGAATCAATACCTCTTCCCGATCTCCATAATTGTTTTAGTTGGTTCAAAAATGCTCGCTATTTCACCCTGCTGGATTTAACGCAGGCGTATAATCAGATACCGTTGGCCGAGGAATCCAAGCCATTGACTGCATTTTCCACTGATTGGAATTTATTTGAATTTAATCGCGTGCCCTTTGGCTTATCTACTGGAGGAGCAGTCCTGAGTAGATTATTGGATAGAGTTTTCTCCGGCATCAAGTTCAAGTTCTTGTACCACTATTTAGACGATGTCGTGGTCTTGAGTGAAAATTTCAATGATCATGTTCATCATTTAGAGGAAGTCTTGGAAAGGCTTAAAACTGCTGGTTTAACTGTTAAAATTTCCAAAACATCGTTTGCTAAGAAGCAAATTTCCTTCTTGGGCCACATTGTTTCTAGTAATGGGGTGTCTATTGATCCTGCACGTACTGAAAGCATTCGCAATTTTAAGACCCCGGTGAATGTTAAGGGAGTTGCTCGATTCGTTGGGATGATAAATTTCTTTCGGAAGTTTATTCCTGATTTTGCTAGGCGAGCTCTGCCTTTAAATCGTCTTAGGCAGAAGAAGGTTGCGTTCGAGTGGGGCGAATCCCAACAGTCTGCGTTTGAGGACCTTAAGAGTGCGTTGTGTAAGGCACCTGTGCTGGCTGTACCTGATTTCAATAAAAAAAAATGTAATTCAAACGGATGCATCGTTAGGAGCTGTTGCAGCTGTCCTATTACAGGATGGAGATGAAGGTCGGAGGCCGATAGCGTTCGCCTCCAGGACGTTAACTGGACCTGAATCTAACTACTCTGTTTACGAGCTAGAGGGGCTCGCTGTGATGTTTGCTCTGGAAAAGTTTAAAATGTATATTGAACACTTGGAATTTGATCTAAAGACTGATAATGAAGCTCTCAGTTGGGTATTGGCTAGACCTCGAAAAACGGGCAGGATTGCAAGGTGGGCGACCCGTATTTCGTCATTTAAGTTTAACGTTCGACACATAAAGGGATCTGAGAACGTAGTAGCAGACTGTCTCAGTAGGATGTATGAGGAAGCTCCTCTGAGCAACAAGGAAGTTGGTCCTGTTCCAGCTATTGAGGTAAGGGTGGGGGTGAATTCTGCCCAGCATATGTTAAATAATTCTCCCTTGTTATTCAAGGACATTGCCATCCATCAGAAAGAGGATCCAAATTTGTTAACTATCATCGATAAACTTAATTCTGGTGAAAGTGTTCATCCTTATTTCTTGCGTTCCGGTGTTCTATGTTGTGTCGCTCGACATGATAAAAAACCTAAGGTGGTTTTACCTGTTCAGCTAGTTGACGGTATGCTCAGTTACTTTCACGAGTCACCCGTAGGGGGTCATTTGGGCATTTTCAAGACTCGACAAAAGATAAGGAGGTCGTTTACTTGGAAACACATGGACAAGGATATCAGAAAGTTCGTGCTAGGATGTCGGTCTTGTAACCTTAGTAAACCAGCTGTATCTAGTAAGGTTGGGTTTTTGTCGTCTGAACCGGCGTCTCGGCCCATGGAAAGGTTGTTTGTGGATTTCGTCGGGCCATTTCCGAGATCCAAACTTGGTAATAGGTTTGCTTTCGTGTGTGTGGATGGATTTTCCAGATTTTGCTGGATCTTTCCAACCAGGATGAGCAATACCAGTTCTGTTATTAAATGTCTGCAAAGCATATTCAGTTCGTTTGGGCCATGTCAGTATCTTATTTCGGATAATGCTAAGACGTTCACCTCTGGCCAAATGAGGAACTTCTGTTTTGACTATTCTATATCACATGTAACTACCACCCCATATTACCCTAATCCTAGTTTAGCAGAACGAGTAAATCGAAATCTAAGGGCAGCTCTAATAGCTTATCATAGGGAGAATCATGCGAAATGGGATTCGTCGTTACATTGGCTTGTATATGCTTTTAATACTGGAGAACATGAGTCACATGGGAAGACTCCGTTTTCATTGATGTGTGCTTTTGATCCCAACTCGTCGTTATCGAATTTATGGTCGTTGAATGAATTACTGCCCGATCAACCTACCCCAGAGAGAGTTAAGGAAATTTGGAAGGAAGCTCAAGAAGCAATAAAGATTTCTCACGATAAGTTGGCTGTTAGGTATAACAAAGGAAGAGTCCAGGGAAAATTTAAGGTTGATGACATGGTTTATGTCAAGAATTTTTGGAAAAAGACTCCAGGTAACAAGGTGTCAGGGAAATTGATGCCGCGATTTACTGGCCCGTATAAGGTGTTGGCATTTCCTACCGAAGTTACAGTGATATTGGAAGATTCAGGTAGGAAACGCATCTTCAGGACGCATTTGTCTTACTGTAAAGGTGCAGGGGAGAGGGAATCGGAGGAAACAGCTGTAGCTGAAGGTACATTATAATTCTTGAAAGGGCAATGGAACCCTTGTTGTGTGCTTATCATGCTGTGTGGCAGCTGTTGACTAAGGCGAGAATTATAGAGTGAGGTTAGTCATCTTGTCAATGTAAAGTCTTGTCGGTGAATTGAAGGTGAAGTGTACCAATGAAGTGGTTGAAGTTGCGTTTCTGTGAAGTTTCAGTGAAAGGGGAGTTGACCCGCATTTGCTCGTGGGCACTCTTGATTCGATTTTCTTAGAAGGATTCATTATTAATGAACTCCTTAGTATGTTAGTGTTGTGAAGTCTCAAGGTTATGAGATGAGAAATACGAGTTAATGTCAAGTTGGATTGGTACGGTTGAAAAGACATGAGAAGAAGTCAAAGATGTTCACAAGTCTGGAGTGGGAATGATTCCTACAATGCTAAAGGGTTATGTTTAATCTTTGGTTGAATTGTCGATTGGTGCTACGTTGGTCATGACAAGTATGATAGAGTATCGCAATGATAGGGTGAGAAGTCTTCACTAGGAAAACGTTGTTCTTGTGGTGTCAACAGTTTTCGTGGATGGTTAATCGGTATGGAGTAGGGTGTCGAGGGTTCCATTTCTTGAAGTGAGTTGTGTGTTGTCAGGAGGGGATTCCTTTCTCGCTGCGTCTTATTTGTTTTTTGGTATTGTTAACCATCTGTGATGTGTGTGTTCCTGTTTGTGTTAGTTATTTAATGTAATTTAAAATTATCTGGAACTGCCTCAAGGAAGCTTTTGTTGTTCAGTTCACGTCAGCCGAGTCACCACGATCTTGGGGAGTTATACTATGTTCTGTAGCGCCCCGTATCATGAATTTTGTGATTTTTTGATTAGTATGTAAATGGTTAGGAATTGGTTGGTGAACTTGCTCGGGTTAATCGGATCATCGTTTGTGATGTTCCGTCTTATTGTTAATTATTTAAATTGTCAATATTATTAAAATGTAATTTAAACTTAATGATCTTGAATTAATAACTTGAAAGTTTTGTTGATTTGTTCATGAATAGTATCTGTGAAGTAAGAGTAAGTTAATACGGAGAGAGGACTTGCAGTGGGATTTGTGATCAATAATGAATCGTTAGTGGGAGAGGCCTTAAGAAATATTTAAGTGATTAGGACACGAAGAAGTGAATGGTGACAAGGTCGACATGAAAGAAGATCTTCAAGAGTCGTATCTTGAGTGTCTGTTGCCCCCTTTCTGCTGTTTTGATTCTGTTTCAGCTTGCCCAGTGTGAGTGAGGTTCTACCTCGCTATCGTGACATAGCCTAAGAGCTCGGGCTGTTGTCACCACGTATGAGCACCTGTCATTTGGTGGTTGGTGTCCACAAACTGCTGGTCGGATGAGTGGAGGCTGGCTGCCACGCTGTTATGCTGGAATTGCTGCGACAGTTTTGGTTACTGTTGTTCGGTGAGCCAAAAAAACAGTTTTGCATGGAGGTTTCAAGATCAACTGCAGGCCCCCTGGTAGGCCTTTGGTGACGCGAGGCTGAGCCGATTACATCTGCTCATGGTTTCTCCGTCCTTCGTCGCCCCTTGGTCATCATCACGGACTCAGTTCAGAGCCCAATGGTCGCCCCTGTGTTTCCCAGTTTCAAAAGAAGATATATATAGACTGAATTAAAAACCTTCCCCATGAACTATATGACTCAGGTCGACCGGTTCAATTATTCCGGAAGCCAACAATTGACCTTGCAATATATGTCATTATTGAGTGATGTGGCAAAATTTATGAACTTAACTACCTTAATCTGGCGCTCTTCGAATTTTTAAATTCAAACTACTCTCATTGCCAATCAGCGCCTGTGTTCGCAACGGACAGTTCTACCAATCATATTTCGTGCTGGTGAACATTAGTGCCATATATTTCAATAACTCTATCCGATTTTATGTTGGCAGTATGTAGTCCTTCAACTGTTTACTAGTTCTGAATATCGTCACTGCGAGCTAGAAACAGTGGAAGATGATTGATGCGCATGCGCATGGACTGATTTTCCGTGGCGTTCCTTCTCGGCGTGGGGAAGCCAAGAATTCCAAGATGTGATTTTAAAAGGTGTGGACGTATTGGAGCTCCGCTCCGGCCCCAATTCCTTAGGGAATATGGGGTCGCCTAAAACTTTCAGGTAAACCTATTGAACCTCAAACAGCAAATGAAGCAACGAGAACTGATCTTCTAGGACGGAAAGAATGCTTAAATTAACTGATTGTGATAACTTAGCTTGAGGAGCAATTCGTGTCGTGAATCTCCATTGCGTCTTAATATCAAGACTTTAGATTTTTTGCGTGGCATCGCACTAGTCTCAGGCTAGTTTAATATAATGTAGTTAGTAAGTTTTGCATTCTAAATATGGGCCCATAATTTTGTTATTAGACCAAAAGATTTTCCTTATTCTTTCTTATTAAATATTTTATTTTTATTTTATGATGCCAATTTAAAATGTGAGTGACGCCTTCCTAAGCTAGGATTATTTTAAGTAAAATGAAAAATACTTGTGATTTGTATCTTAGTTCTATTATTTTGGATCTTGGGCTAGCTTAGTTTTCCCTTTCCTTTTCTTGCCTTGGCGTTTGTTGTCGGGCAATTTTCTTTTGTTTTCCAGCCATGATTATTAATTTAGTAATTTCGATTGTCGCAATAAGTTGAAGATAGCCATGCTATATGAAAAGACGTCGTGAGCTTCGCTCTAACTTAATCGGCAATATTTTTCTGTTCTTATGAAATAAGATTGGTTCTGAGTAATCTGATTGGGTGTCGCTACACCTTTTGAGTGCATTTCGTGATCGAAATAAATATCTGTGCCGTTTTACGGTTTTAATTGATTTATCCTAAAATGGGATCCTTCGCGTGGCATTGCCGCCATTGGTATTTGGTGCAAGCATGTCTTGCTATTTTAAATCGATATTAATTATCCGAAATTGGCCTAGCTTCGCTATATTCAAGTGAGTTGACTTATTCTCGTTTTCTTTCGCCCTGATTCTTGCCAGAGTTTGGTGCTAATTATTCACCTCATAAAATGATGGGATTTACCCTGATCACATTTTGTGTTTGGATGAGAGATGGTTATTACGGTGAGTTTCCTGCATGTTCTCTCTCTATTTTCTTGAACTAGATTTTGTTCGGGATTTATTTTCTTCTCCTGGATCTAACCATCCACGAGAATATTAAAATTTTCATACTTACCGAGTCCGGGAGTTACTTGCTTGCATGGCTGCCGTCGTTTAAGATCATAACCTTTAACATACTATGGGGTTTCTTAGGGCTTTCCCGAGTGTTGTGTTTAATCAAATAATATTAGTTGTAAGCCAATATTCCAAATGTGTATAAAATTCAACAACCAACTTGTTGTATAATATTATTCTAAAATATATTTATTGTTCATTGTTTTAAAATTTATTCTCTCATTGGTTACGGCATTTCGCCGCGGTTTTGGGATTAAGGGTTCAGGCTTCTATCAACGGACATTCTGTCCGATTATCCTCGTCCAGGGGGTTCTACCTGCTTCAAGCTTCGAGGTCGCAATTCCAAGCAGGGGTTGCGCCTTCGAGGTTATACTGTGGGGAAGTATGGCTGGGGCAGTAGTGAGTGTGGTTTTTTGGCGAAGTGGATACTCGCACGTAGAAATTATTTTCAGTAAAATAGACTGATTCAGAATTTTGTAAGTGCACATTGAGGTATGTGACGGCGGGATGCCTTTAGTGTTACGGAAACGGCTATAGCCGCCACAGATCGTTGCTACTGAAATAACGACCAGACTGATATTTGTACTTAACTATTCGGGATTTGTGAGCCCAGTGTTTATGAAACTGTCCGTAGCTATACCGCTACCTTTATTTAGTAGCCGCTACTGTAGTGTTTAAAAATTAAAGGTGGTATTGGAAGGCGCTATCTCACACTAATTTTCGTCATTGTAGTTCTAAAAGAGAGAATGTTATTTATTTTTAAATTATGATATAGATCTATCTTGAAAGAAGGATGCCTGTTTAGATTCGTAATGCACTTATCGTGTTTTAATAATAATGTTATTGGATTTACGTTCCTTTTAACTACTCTGGCTTTTAGAAACGCAGGGGTGCTAGAATTTTGCCCCGAATGGGATCTTTAACGTGACAGTAAATCTACTAACATGGTTCCCTTGCATTTGCACACCCTCAAATGCCAGCTGATTGCGCCAGGTTACGAACCTGCAATCTTGGGCCCAGCAAGCTAGAACGTTACCGCTGAGCTACGCAGCTAGTCTATCGTGTTTTAGATTATAAGTGGATTGGTTTTGCCTCCTACAGGAATAGATGGACAATTGGATGCCATGTCTTGAGCTACTGTTGCCAAGGATACCGACTTGCGATTAATTCATCAGTTTATCAGAGAGTACTGTTGCCATGGATACGGATTTGCCATTAGTTCATCAGTTTATCAGAGCGAAGATAGTTTTCTGGGAATATCTTTGAAACTGTTGGTTTTAGGGCCTTAAAATGTGGTTTTCGGTGTCCCGTAGGGACGTACCGAGTATTGCTTCTCGCATCGAGGGGCGTAAAATGAGCTATATCCGGTCTTTATGCGACAACTTCGATATTTTGTCCCAGTTAAGAATAACAAAAATGTAAAATCACATTTCACCCCTTTTCACCCCTTTGAAATCGGATCCTTTTAATCCTTTCTTAGTGCGCATCTACACTACGGTAGGAACATATCTTCAAAATTTCATGCAATTATCTATAGTAGTTTTTGCTGTGCGAAGATTATCAGTCAGTAGGTCAGGACATCTTCCTTTATATATCTTTATATATACTAGAAGACCCGTGCTGCTCCGCAGCATTCACTTAAACAATCCTACAGCACTTCTGTCCATATGACATTTGCATGTCTTCATGCTAGTGACCTGAACAGACATTTACGGTACCGTCGCTTTTGGGTAAATGATGAAGTAGACTTATGAGATCAAATGTGTGGGTGTCTGCCTGTCCTCTGTGTGTGTGTCCCACTATTTACCCTGCGTAAGCTTAAAAGGCGCACGGACGTCAGGCCGAGGTGAACAGCTAACTCCAAACACATAAGCTATACTCTTCTCTGAAGAATTAACTCGACACGACTCGGCAGTTTGATGCTCGCTGAAGCTAGGGTGATAGGTCGCTCGCAAGCTCGTAAACTCACTCTGAAGCTAGTAATTTAAATTTCCACTGAATGGAGATTGCTGGAAGAAATGAAAACGTAAAAACACTTACAGTGGTCGATGTGGGAGCAGTCGCGGACTTTCTTGCAGAAATTTTCATGCTGAGCAATTCTCAGAATATCGATTTTTAAAAAAGGACACATGGACGTTAGGTTTTTCTTCAACTCAATTCACTGAAATCGTAAATGCTCGGCTTCTTTTGGTCATAAATAAATGCTTTTCTACCTAATCCTTCATCGAGAAATCCTTTACAGAATGGTGAAAATCGCATCAAAATCCATCAAGTTGCTCTCGAGATTACCCGTTACATCCAAGAATAGGGAACTTTGTTTTATACTAAGTAGATAGAGATATCCACACAATTTAAGGCTACAGCGGTACAATTTTGGTGTTTTGTCTACTTATGAACAGTGGTATGAATATAAAATAAAAGATGGGTCTCTTATATTTGAATTTAGAGATGTAACTCTTGTTTAACATATAGAGGTGTGCAAATTAATAGAATTAAATAAATAATGTTAATTAGTCGTAATTACTTTTATTCAAAATCATTTTATTGACCAACTTCTTTTGTTGTCCTACTTAGTAGTGTTTCCTCTCCCGTGGAATTACGCCTTTTCCCATAAGGAATTGCGTCTGGAAACTTTCAGATTATTCGATTCCGAGGGATATCTCAACTGGGTCCATTTTCAATTTTTCATTGACTTTAGAATTCAAGTCAGGTGATTTCAATGCATAGTTCATGAATCTTTGAATAGTTCAATAGCGTTCATCAGTTAAAGGACCCCAATTCCCTCCGCTGTAAATTCACACGTAAATTAGAGTGAAGTAATAAAAACGAAACGTGTGGCATTTTGCATTTGCAAGGCTCCTCTGTTAGTGGAAATTCTATAAAATCATTTTTATTTGAGCTTCTTAAATGAAAATATAATTAGGATTCTTGGTTAAACATTTGAAGTAATTTCATCGCCTTGTAAACATACTTAGTGCATTAAACCGTGAAAAGTAAAAATGCAATTTTGGAAAACTGACATCGAATCTAATAATTTGCACATCTCTGTAAAGACAGCTATCGCCTCCACCCCTACAGATAGAATAGTAAGTAAAGGCGATGGATGAGAAATGAAAAGATAACTCACACAGAAGGAATTAATATTTATTAAGCTGTAAATTTGATTTTGTTATTGAACTGAGGGAATGAAATAACAGGATGTAGGATAGTAATCACCGATGTAGGTCAATAGTTTTTTAAACCATTACCACAGGACAGTTGTCGTATTAGGGATGCGGACGTCCTTGTATAATTGTTATTTAATCTGTGCCCCGTTTGCTGAGGTCTGTGCTCCTCCGTAACATTCGTTTCAAAATTATAATAGTACTTCCTTCCATTCGACATTTGCTGTTCGCTTTCCTTTTAGTTCTATTTGAACTTTGACGTCGTGAAAGATTTTGCTCGCGATAGTGCGGCATACAGTAAAGTTGTCCGTGGCTAAACACCGGTTGAGGTAAATAAATGCCTACTTGATCTAGTGTTTGACCTTGAGCTTTATTGATAGTTATACAAAAAGCCAAACGTACTGGAAACTGTCTCCTTTTGAAGGAAAATGGCATAGAAGTATCTGATGGCGTAAGGTCAAGGCGAGGGAGTAGGACATTGTTTCCAACATTTACGCCAGTAATAATTTCCAGGTGTAAGCAATTATCATGCATCTTCCAAACCAACAGTCTAGTACCGATCAACAGACCTTGGGTAACATTAATATTTCTCGACAAAATCATAATTGAGCCTTCTTTTAGTCGAAGGATATGATGTGGCAATCCACTTATGCCCATGCTGTCTAAGAATTCTATTGGGAATTGTAGAAGTTCACTCTCATCTTCAGTAATCAAATTATTCACACTGATGTAAGTTCGCGATGATCCTGGGATTAGGTCTAAAACTTCGTCATTGATTTCTTTACAGTGTTCATTGTTAGGTGCTAAATCGCAATTTTTGAAAAGCGTGAAATATTTTTCAGCGCGGGACTAATTCTGAATTTTCTCCATCGACGTGAGGGTATTCACCGTTACCAATTTGTATGAAGGAGTTTGCAAAGTCACGTTGATCTGTATCCGCTCGCATAGTTTTGTTGATTTTAAAAATTTTTAATAATGGCCACAAAGGAGAGAACCTTACTGACATTTGGACTGATGATGCTTTAGATGCGTGAGGCACAACAGGCAATACCTGCCTAAAATCTCCACCTAATATGATAATTTTTCCTCCGAAAGGCACGTCGTTATTCATGATGTCCTTGAGCAACCGATTTACACACATCAACGCGTGCTTATTAGCCATAGAGGCTTCATCCCAGATGATAAGTTTTGCTGAACGAATATAAAAAGCTTCCTTGCTGTTAACTTTTATTCCTGATACAGAACTTTCATGTAAATGTAGAGGTAACTTGAACTGGCTGTGTACAGTGCGCCCCTGAGGTAGTAACATTGCTGCAATACCAGTACATGCAACAGAAACTACATTTAACCCCAAATTTGTGCAACTGTGAATCAAGCATTGGTAAAGAAATGTTTTCTCGGTGCCCCCTGGACCGTCAATGAAATATGCATTACTCATCCTTTCATTGCTGTTTAGTACTAACCCCAAAATTTCTGTAATTATAGCCGTTTGGTTTCCATTTGCTTGGTTTATCATCCGACTTAATTGATCCTCATTAAGTTTTGGATAATTCTTTGGTAAATTTGTCGGAGGGAAATTATCAATAATATTTAACTGGTTTTAGTGATGTTGAGGATAATGTTGAGGATAATAATTATGCTGCTTATGATTATAATAGTGATAATGACGTTTTTATACCTATTGTTCGCAGTGGAAAAAAGATCTACAACAAGCTTTGTTTTTAAAACTATAACACACTATCGTAAAGGCAAAAACTTGTATTAAGTTTGCATTTATTGTCATAATTATGTATACTTTGCAATGTTAAATACTGTAACGTTATAGAAAATAAAACAGCATTGTAACATCATTTGCATTTATTTACAAACTGTATATACAGTACATTCTTTTTTTGGTTTCATCATAATATTTTTAAAGACAATACCAAAAACTAAAACATTATTATTCTATACACATTTTTTTTTCTTTAAGTCTATTGTCATCACTTATATTTTTCCATTATTATTTCACATTTGTTTTTTTTTATTTAATTAAAACGGACCATGCACCTATTGTTTTTAAAACCTTCGTAAATTAAGTGTACAGGTTGCACAGCATTATTCACTTCATCAAAAACACTCTCCGACATATCATTAAACCGTGTAGGTAGAAATGTCTCAAAGTTTTCACACACACAAAGTACACGATCACCATATGCTGTATTCAATTTCCGAAACTTGATAATCCGGAATGGAATACGTGTTGGCAATTCGCTGAGCTTCTTTGTCTCTAAGCCACATGCTTGCCCAACAGCATTCAAAACATTCATTGTAGTAGTCTATAAACAAAAGAAAATCATATCTATTACACTCTAAAACAGCTTTAATAATATTGTGCAATTGGGTATTTTGCACTATACTTTGCTAATAAATTATACTATTTATGCAAGAAATGCCCTAACTGTAGCAGATACTACTTTTCTGCATATAGCACAAGTGTTAAGTTCTAATGCACACTTGAAACAGGCTATCATGTGTCCACAAGGCAATAATACAATACCTAGTTCATCTTGATAACAAATTTTACATAATTGTTGGTCACACTTTTGTATCTGTTCGTGCGACAAGTCTTATTTGTCAGCCTCATGTATTTGCTCCGCGTGTTCTAACTCTAAAGGCACTTTTAAGTCTTGTGTTGCAATCATGTTTTCTTTACGAATAGTGCTCACAAATTCCTGACCTTTAAGCAACACCATGTATTCACAGTTAGGTAACCAACGAGAGTGTTGCACAAAAGGGTCATCAGTCATTTGCCAATCCTTTAAAGCAAATCCACAATAAAATATATTGTTTTATCCCCTTCACCAGTATAAAAAATCCAGCTTCACTTAGCTGTTTGGTAAGGTGTTTTAATATTAATGGCCAAACATTTTTATAAGATTCTAAACGTTTATCAACAGAGCTGTACTCTGGGTGTGCTAGTGCTTAGCCTTGCAAACTCCCAATTTTTCAAAAGCACATGCCAATTCAACACTGGCTATGGCATATGGACCACATATATCGACACTACCGTTGTTGGCTGGTAATGCATCATTATTATTATTATTTATTTGTGATTTAGCAACGTAAGTAGCGGCCAATGGCCTTGTGGTTCGGTAAAATGGATACACTGGTATGTTACCCACTTGTTCCCCAAGCATGTAAGGACAACAAGGAGACCATCGCAAATGGTCTCTAAAGGGATCATCCCCTTCTTCCCAGTGTGAAAGTTCAATACGACAAAACACACACCGCACCACATCTTCTCGGTTCAAGTAAAAAAAACGGCTTTTGCAAGTTTATGTGTTGACAAAAAGCCTACAGGCCAGGATTGAAATGTTAACCAATGATCATGTTCTGATTTTAAATTTAACCCACGTGGTAAACCAACTTGCTCACTTGTTGTATTTGGTACTAACGCCATGTGTTATAATAAAACTTTTTCTTATTGTAAGTTATTAACGTTGCACAGAGTACTTTAAAGCACAATGTATGCTTCTTTCACTGTGTGTTCACTATGTTAATGGCGCATGACCACACCTTTAAAAAAAACATCACTCAATCAATCAATACTTGTAAATAAAACGTTAACGTTAATTGGCATTAATATATCAAAACACCATCAAAAATATTTAATAATCAACTGTATGTCGGCACTAACAGTAACCCATGTACTTATTTTCTTTTTATAAAGCTACAGTCGTTTACATCCCCCCTTTAACCAATATATAAACAAAAATAAATGAATGAATGTCATATCGTTTTGTCCAGATTATCATGTTCAAACCTGTGGATATTCGTTGAGATCATAGGGAACCGGGAGCTGCGTGGCGCAGTCGGTAGAGGCGCTGAGCTTCTAACTGAAAGAGAGTGGGTTCGATCCCCACCCAGGTAGTGGATTTTAGAAGCAAAACTACCACTTTCGGAAACGCAAATAGCCCTGGGGTTCACTCAGCCTACACCGGAAATGAGTACCAGGGTAATTCCTGGGAGCAAAGGCGGCCGGGCGTGGAGCTGACAACTCCATCCCATCTAGTGCCGATGTCACAAAAAGTGGAAGCCTCTACCTTCCACTACTCCCAGGGCCTCAATGGCCTGTACGGAGTTGGCTTTTTTTCATAGGGAACCGCCCATAAATTAAATTTAATTTTTTGTTTTTACAAAATCCAATATGGCCTTGTACTTTGCTGGTCTGTTAACATGACGATCTTGTACCTTCTGCCATTACATAGCCATTAATCAATAAAGCAATCATCGTCCCAGTCATGTACAGGTAATGAATTTTTTGTCTACGAGTTTTCAGTAATGGTAAAATGAAATAGCATTTTTAAGTTAGACCTACCTGAGTTTTCAATAGTTCACTGCCTGGAAACAATGGATGCACTCTACTGCGTCTTGGGTTTTCAGCAACTGCTACGGCGGTAAGGCTTTTCTATCCAAGTTCCTAAAAGTAAATAAAATAAACCGCTATACATACCTAAATTCAGGTTAATACATGCATTTCATAAAATAAAATAATATCAAACAAAACAAGATGTTCAGTAAAGAACATATAGCCTACATTCTCCTAAATGCATGGGTATTGTTATAACTCTTTGTCCTTTTCAAGGAGTATGATTGAATGTTGGTTGTAGTAGCTTGTTGAAATACAACGTGCTATAGGGATATTAAACATGAATATGAGGTGCCTTTTGCTAGTGCTACCTCTGTACCAAATTTCGTTCAATTCGGTTTCACCGTGTTTGAATTGATAGGGGGAATCGATTTGCACACATACTTGGCCACCATCTGCAAACTATTGGGCTGATGTTCTTGCAGTTTGGTCAGAATATGTTTCCCACATAAAGATATGGTGTTGCAAAATTTGGTAGAGACTAGATTATTAGGTTGGTCGTAATTACATTTTAGCTTTTAACATTTGGGTGGCCGCGATTACGTTTCCGTCAAGATTGCGGTGATATAAAACAGGACACTGAGGTGCCCTTTGATAGTGCTACCTCTGTACCAAATTTCGTTCATTCGGTTCCACCGTGTTCGAATTAATAGGGGGAATCAATTTTGACATAAAGATGGCCGCCATCCGCAAACTATTAGGCTAATGACCTATTAAATTGGTCAAAGGATGCTCCCTCCATAAAGGTATGTAGTTGCAAAATTTGGTAGAGATCGGATGGTTATGTTAGTCGAAATTTGATTTAAGCTTTAAACATTCGTGTGGCCGCCATTACGTTTCTGTCAATATGGCGGCGATATTAATCATGACACTGAGATGCCCTTTGCTAGTGCTATCTCTGTACCAAATTTCGTTCCATTCGGTTTCACCGTGTTTGAATTAATAGGGGGAATCGATTCTGACACAAAGATGGCCGCCATCCGCAAACTATTAGGCGAATGACCTATTAGATGGGTCAAAGGATGCTCCCTCCATAAAGGTATGTAGTTGCAAAATTTGGTAGAGATCGGATGATTAGGTTAATCGTAATTTGATTTAAGCTTTGAACATTCGTGTGGCCGCCATTACGTTTCAGTCAAGATGGCGGCGTTATAAAACATGACACTGAGGTGCCCTTTGCTAGTGCCACCTCTGTACCAAATTTCGTTCCATTCGGTTCCACCGTGTTCGAATTAATAGGGGGAATCTATTATGACATAAAGATGGCCGCCAACCGCAAACTATTAGGCGAAAGACCTATTAGATTGGTCAAAGGATGCTCCCTCCGTAAAGGTATGTTGTTGCAAAGTTTGGTAGAGATCGGATTGTTATGTTAGTCGTAATTTAACTTAAGCTTTGAACATTTGTGTGGCCGCTATTACGTTTCTGTCAATATGGCGGCGATATAAAACATGACACTGAGATGCCCTTTGCTAGTGCTACCTCTGTACCAAATTTCGGTCCATTCGGTTGCACCGTGTTCGAATTAATAGGGGGAATCGATTTTCACACAAAGATGGCCGCCATCCGCAAACTATTACGCTGATGACCTATTAGTTTGGTCAAAGGATGCTCCCCCCATAAAGGTATGTTTTTGCATAATTTGGTAGAGATCGGATGATTAGGTTAGTCGTAATTTGATTTAAGCTTTGAACATTTGTGTGGCCGCCATTACGTTTCCATCAAGATGGCGGCGATTTAAAACATGACACTGAGGTGCCTTTTGTTTGTACTACCTCTGTACCAAATTTCGTTCCATTCGGTTGCACCGTGTTCGAATTAATAGGGGGAATCCATTTTCACACAAAGATGGCCGCCATCCGCAAACTATTACGCTGATGACCTATTAGGTTGGTCAAAGGATGCTCCCTCCATAAAGGTATGTAGTTGAAAAATTTGGTAGAGATCGGATGATTAGGTTAATCGTAATTTGATTTAAGCTTTGAACATTCGTGTGGCCACCATTACGTTTCAGTCAAGATGGCGGCGATATGAAACATGACACTGAGGTGCCCTTTGCTAGTGCTACCTCTGTACCAAATTTCGTTCCATTCGGTTTCACCGTGTTCGAATTAATAGGGGGAATCAATTTTGATATAAAGATGGCCGCCATCCGCAAACTATTAGGCTAATAACCTATTAGATTGGTCGAAGGTTTCTCCCTCCATAAAGGTATGTTGTTGCAAAGTTTGGTAGAGATCGGATGGTTATGTTAGTCGTAATTTAACTTAAGCTTTGAACATTTGTGTGGCCGCCATTACGTTTCTGTCAATATGGCGGCGATATAAAACATGACACTGAGATGCCCTTTGCTAGTGTTACCTCTGTACCAAATGTAGTTCCATTCGGTTTCACCGTGTTTGAATTAATAGGGGTAATCGATTTTCACACAAAGATGGCCGCCATCCGCAAACTATTAGACTAATGACCTATTCATTTGGTCAAAGGATGCTTCCTCTATAAGGGTATGATGTTGCAAAATTTGGTAGAGATCGGATGATTAGGTTAATCGTAATTTGATTTAAGCTTTGAACATTTGTGTGGCCGCCATTACGTTTCCGTCAAGATGGCGGCGATATAAAACATGACACTGAGGTGCCTTTTGTTAGTACTACCTCTGTACCAAATTTCGTTCCATTTGGTTGCACCGTGTTCGAATTAATAGGGGGAATCAATTTTCACACAAAGATGGCCGCCATCTGCAACCTATTACGCTGATGACCTATTAGTTTGGTCAAAGGATGCTCCTCCCCCATAATGGTTTGTTGTTGCAAAATTTGTTAGAGATCGGATGATTAGGTTAGTCGTAATTTGATTTAAGCTTTGAACATTTGTGTGGCCGCCATTACGTTTCCGTCAAGATGGCGGCGATATGAAGCATGACACTGAGGTGCCTTTTGTTAGTGCTACCTCTGTACTAAATTTCGTTCCATTCGGTTGCACCGTGTTCGAATTAATAGGGGGAATCGATTTTCACACAAAGATGGCCGCCATCCGCAAACTATTACGCTGATGACCTATTGGTTTGGTCAATTGATGCTCCCCCCATAAAGGTATGTAGTTGCAAAATTTGGTAGAGATCGGATGATTAGGTTAGTCTTAATTTGATTTAAGCTTTGAACATTTGTGTGGCCGCCATTACGTTTCCGTCAAGATGGCGGCGATATAAAACATGACACTGAGGTGTCCTTTGCTTGTGCTACCTTTGTACCAAATTTCGTTCAATTCGCATACACCGTGTTCGAATTGATAGGTGGGGACAGACATTCAGAGCACACACACTCACACACACACAGACACACACACACACACACACACAGACTCACACACACACATACACACACACACACACACACACAGACTCACACACACACATACACACACACAGACAGACACACTTTTTTCGCCCTGTGTTGATCTCATAAGTCTACTTTCATTTTTTGCAAAAATCGAAAGTAGGCTAAAAATATGAAACAAGTTAGTTAAAAAAAATAATCTCACCTTCACTTGCACTACCTTGTTACTGTTTCCTTCTAGTGGGCCCAAAAGCGCAAGGGTTTCTTGTATCTCAGACATGTAAGGTATACCGGTTATCTGCAAACAAATAAATAAATAAATAAATAAATAAAAATCATTAATTACCTGATCAATAACTACAAATTTAATGTTCATTAGCATTTCATTATTAAAATAATCATTCATAGGTACTTACCAAAAAATAAAAGTTCTTTTTCTTCCAAAGTTCAGTTCAGAGCTCAACTGTATACGTCCGTTTGCTAAAATGGCAAGTGCATCACTAACGCTATCGTTATCAGGTTAGCCGAGCAACAGAGTGAGTTGCATTTTCTCAGCGTTTTGACCTTGAAATGTTGTCTCTCTCACACGTGTTCCCACGCCTCTTCACATTCCTCAATCTGAATAAAATTCGTGTACCTTATACTAGTTTAATGTTTTTAATAAGGAACCAAAATGGCTGCCTCTTATACATCGGTAGTATGGCTGTCTAGTAACCAAAATGGCGGTCTCTCTGTTTAGACGCCAGACCTCCTAGCCTCTACCAGGTCTGTTTAAACGACAGACCTGCTGGCCTCTACCAGCCAAGTAACCTGACCCTTTACTTCCTGCCCACGTAGACATTCTTGTGTTATCACAGTTCAATATTTAGTTTATAACATTCAGGCCAATTACCTTACCGTTTTGGCTCTTTGCGTACATGCACATGACTTGGTCGAGCATATGTTATAGGTTTCCATATTCTAAAATCATTTACTGTGCCAGACAGCAGTCTCGCTTATTACCGTTTACTAGCATGTTTAAGATCCCCTTCAGGGGTAAAAAAAATCCTAGCACACTTAACACATTTTCAAATATTCGCCTCCATCCGTCATAGGAAATGTCACAAAACCAACCGTCATAAGCTGCCCCCGCCATCCCACCCAAAATAGCAATTAATTTCTTCCGGGCACGGTCACCGAGATCGCCAACGTCTAAGAATCACTTGGTCATATCCTACAACCGTCTGTTGTGTCAGAGAGCGATCTTGCTCATCACCGTTAACTAAAACGTTAAAGATCCCCTTCAGGGGTAAAAATCTTAGCATGCTTGTCACATTTCAAAATATTCGCCTTCATTCATTCGTCATAGGAAAACATATCGAAAAGCGACCCCTCGTTTTGCCATACATCGCCCCGTCGAAATAGCCATTTCCTGTATCCACCATGGTCAGTCATAGCCTCGCTGTAACATGTGTCAAGCGCTACCGGCTCCCTGTCTACAAACACTCTTTTATTTAAAAAATAAATAAATAAATTAAAATGCATAGTTCTTGTTCTAGAGACTTGACATTTATTTTCATGGTAGAGGGGGTAGGGATCTTTCATTTATGTCAAACAAACTTATTTGTAAACTTGTTAGTTTCCAAAATAGTAAAAATTCAAAATTTCAGTGTTTCAAAAAAATCTCAAAAATTAAAAAAGTATTATTATAAAAAATAAAGGTCATAGAGACCATTTGTTTGAACTATTGAACAACGTCCTATCAAGTTTCGTTTTCAAACTATAGTCTACTTTTAAAATCAGGAATTTTCTAAATATATATATATATATATATATATATATATAATACATGGTCCAGAGCAAAGCGCCCGTCAGCTCGAGTCCAACAACACCTCATTCGTTAAAATCCGACCATCCATTCGCCAATTATCGCCAATGTTCGTGAGAACGTAGGCTATCATTTTTCCCTCCTACACCCTTGAAACTTGCTGCCCACCTAAAAGGCATAGCCCCCTTTCATTAACGTCAAACAAACTTTTTTCCAAAATTCACCGTTTCCAAAATAGCGCCAATCCAATAAACAAACATTTTCAAACTTTTTTTAAAATACCAACACACATTCTTAGCAAAGAGAACGTCATCCAAACGCCAACAATACCTCTTTCGTTAAAATCCGACCACGCGTTCGGGAGATATCGCCAAAGTTTATATGAAAGTAGGGGGCAGAGTAGGATCGGTGTTACCCCACTACTGCACAGTTTTAGTCCTAGAGGCTTGAAATTTATTTTGCGGGTAGAGGTGGTCAGGGCCATTCGTTTATGTCAAACAAATTTTTATGTAAACTCTTTAGTTTCCAAAATATAAAAAAATTTAAATTGAACTTTTTTCAAAAAAAATGTAAAAAATTAAAACGTTTTATTATGAAAACAAAGTACATAAAGATAGTTCGTTTAAGCTATTGCCCAACGTTCTATCATGTTTGGTTTTTTAACTATCGTCTATTCTCAAAAACAACAATTTTCAAAAATATAACGAGTGGTCCATAGCAAAGCCCCCGTCAGCTCTAGTCCAACGACACCTCATTCGTGAATCTCCTACCACGGGTTCGGGAGTTATCGGCTCGCATTTGGAGTAGTGGTGGGGGGGGGGGCAGAACTCCTATTCCCCCCCTACTTAGTTGGTAGCATGATGAACTGCTGTGCCCAAGATAGCGGGTTCAAACCCGGCCGAAGTCGTCGGATTTTTTAAGAGCCATCAGTATGCCTTCCTTCGGAGGGGAAGTCAACCCGGCGGTCCCATGTCATAGATTTATGGCATGTAAAAGATCCATCCACAGTCTAAACTTGTGTGAAGCTAAATTTCTAGGTAGATTTCGTTGGAACGCTCTATCAAAATTCCAACGTTCACAACTAGGTATCAGTAACATCTGGTAGCGAATTTTGGAACTACTTGAAATTGAACGGAACTTGTAGCTCACCCTAAGGGTGTCCGCTTGAAGCAGCTACAGCCTCTGGCGAGTCGAACATGTTCTCGGACACTCCCGGCACTAAAAGCCATACGCTAAATAAATAAAAACCCATAATATGCAGGCCAAATGGCTGGGCAGAGGATGCTTGGTCTTCATGGGCTGTAGCGCCACGGGTTTTGGTGTCTAGTACATACTTCACAGAGACAAAGGTTATCGTAGGGACCGGATATTTTGAAAATGCATATTTTGTGGGTTTATTGGATTTATTGCAATTCTGAACAAAAAAGCATATTTTAGCATAAACATTTGGAATTAAGTATAATTTAAAACATCTTGAACAAAATTGGTTTCACCTGCGTGTTGGACATCCCTTGTAAGCAAATTTTTGAGTAACAGATAACGAGATAACAGTATTTTACGCCTGGCATTTCAAGACATGGATGGGGTGGGACATTCCTCTCACCGTCTTGACAATATCTCTTATAAGCAACTTTTTGAGAAACATATAACGAGATATTTATTTATTTATTTATTTATTTATTTATTTATTTATTTATTTATTTATTTATTTATTTATTTATTTATTTATTTATTTATTTGTCTAGAAAAAGATTCCCGAGAGCAGAGCTCTGTCGTGGGGAACAGTACATAGTTCATTACATAGATGACGGACTAACTATACATATGCTAAATTATAATACATTTATAGTACAGTATACAAATAAGCAAGTATGTACGCAATAATGCTGCCTGGCTATTTCAAGAAGGGTATGAGGTGGGACATTCCTTTCACCATCTTGGCTGCCAGTAGCCCAGGGTTAGTTTTGTGATGAGTTTCTTCAGTGATCATTCAACTGATGGCGTTGTCGTCTATTGTCAAATATGCTCGAAGGAAGTGAAATATGAAGAAAAAAATTAAACAACATGCAAAAACGACTGCACATATTACGGCAAAGGAGGCAAGGAAGAGTGAATAAGATTGGCTTATTGTTAAGTGCATATTTTTTAATTTTTGATGCTTATTTTCGAAATTGGTGCATAAATGCATGCATATTTTAATCGTTTTATTGCATAAATATCCGATCCCTAGTTATCAGACATGAGGCTACATGAACACGATGTCCCAAAACTCCTAAGGAATCAACAACAACAACAACGCTTACTGAGGAATATTATAGATTTTGCAACTTTCTGGTGATGATTATCTTGATCACTTCATTTGTTCATGTTCCACTTCTTAGGCGCTAGTAATCGCTACAATTCAAATCACAGCTCGCGTGGCGAAGGGGGAGACGCTGTTATCCTTCCTATCACAACTGGAGGAATTCCGATGCCGGTACGAGCGGCTAATTCGTATTCCGAAGACAGTCTCTTCTCTTTCTTGAGTCACTCTTGTTAGGAATGGAATTTAATCTTGGAGCTTCACCGCAATCCTCTTCCTTTAATATAGTTTTGGAAATGGTAGGTCGCAAGAATTGCCAGGGAGTATTGATCAATTTATTAAATGAAAAATATTTTCCATTCCTCCTGTATCCATGTCATAACTCGAAGGAAATATTAGAAAACTTGGAAGGTTGAATACTTTCAATCCAGTTTAATCTGCAGTTAGAGAGACGACTTTAATACCGGAAAGGACTGGCTCAGCAGTAGCGTTCTCGGCTTTTGTGCAGGATTAAATCCTGACGCAATCAGTTGGTATTTGAGGATGCGCAAATGCGAGAGAGCCATGTTAGTAGATTTACTGGCACGTTAAAGATCCCCTACCCCTTTTATTCTATGTTGCTAATGCAGATGTAGTAAATGTATTACAACCCCAGAAAGTACAAATCATCGTATACGTTAATGATATGTTTCTGACCTCGACATCAAGAGAAGATCTCCAGGAAGGCTTGAATCAACTAGCAATATAGGCTCAAGATAACGATCTAGGAATAAATCTTAATAAAACAGTCGCAATGATCTTCAAGAAGGGCGGAAAAATAGTTAAAGATGGCATTCTTTATCTCAGAGACGAACCCTTACTTCAAACCTGTCATTACAAACATCTAGAAATAACTCTCAAATACAAGGGAATATATTTACACGTCACGTCGAAGATAAAGTGATCTGTGCTGTGAGATCAATGAATGGCATTAGTCGTCTTAGAGACATGTCTCTGATTTCAGCCCTGAGACTTTTCAGAGCAATAATTACACCTATTGCAACGTATGGATTGGCTTAGTAACCTGAAAGATTTAGAGAAAGTGAAAGTCTTATTCTTAAAAAACTGCTTTGCCTAGTTTGTAAATAATTGTAATGTAATACACATTGTGCGCACTTATCCTTAATAATAATAAAGATCCCGTTCGGGGCAAAATTCCGGCACCCCGACGTCTCTGATAGCCGTAGTAGTTAAAAGAGACGTAAAACCAATAACATTATATTAGTATCAATAGGAAAAACACGACAATAGATCATCAGGTGTCTGAGTGAAAGTATCCTGTAAGTGGAAATGTTTTGTTCAATAATGTCCTCTATTTCTGCATCTTACCACCGCAATCGTCGCCAACTAGGGGCGATTTGTTACTATTGAGCATGTGCGTTCATTCATTCATTCATCCAATCGTGTCAGGAGTATACAAATAGTATTTCTTTTTAATCGTTTATCCTCCCAGCTCGGCTTCAGACAAGAACTCTGCGATTGATCATTTTTCTACCGTCGCAAGAACGGTGTCTGGGAGCTGACCACACTTTGTTAGCAGATACAACTGGGGATGGTGACAGGCCAATCGCCCTGGCAACCGCTAACTTGGGTCTTATTAATGTAAGGTCAGGGAAGGAATTTTAATAATTTTATTAATGCAGCCAGGATGGATCAGGGAAGGGATATTGGAAGGAAATCGGCCGTGGACCTATTGAAAGGAACCGTCCCAGCATTTGCCCGGTAGTGAAAATGGGAAACCACGAAAACCATTTTCAGGGCAGCCGTGGTGAGATTCGAACCCACGCTCTCCCGATGCCAGCGAGACACGAGGTAGCGCGTTAGCGCTCTCGGCCACCGCGGCCGGTTAGGGAAGGGATTTTAGAAATCGGAAATAGGTAAAAATTGAAAACCACGAAAACGATTTTCAGGTCGGCTGAGGTAGGATTCGTGCTCTCGGCCACCGTGGCTGGTCAAATAATGCATATGAAAATAAAATTGGGAATTGAATTAAATGAAATAACATTGTTTGAATTAAATTAAAATTAAATTGTATGGACTAATTTACAATATTACAGGTGACACTGACTGTGGTGCCCTTTAGGAAAACATATTTACGCGTCATTCCGAAAGCTGCCGCAACAGTGCCTCTCCATTTAAGACTTTAAAATATTTTTATTTTTTTATTTCTTTAAGGGGCCTAACATCGAAGTTATCGTCCCATAATGGTTTGGGTGAAAATGAAAAATGATAATGAAATGAACACCAGATTTAAAACTAAGTAAAATTTGCAACTACCTTACGGGCTAGAAGAATAAAAGGATTAAAGGGAAGGAATAAGGGAAATAAGAGGCAGGGAAAAGAAATGCCCTCAAATAATGAGAATTGAGGGACTTGTAAAGAAGCAGGGACAGGAAAGGCAGACAGTAAAGGAAACGTTGAGAGGGTCCACCAAAAAATCACTGGCGAATAGGGAAAAATGGAACCCAGCTCATGAATCCCTCGGGGTTACCTACTCCGTAACTCACCAGCCGTGAGCTCTTGAGAGTGTAGCACTATCCAGGATGATCCATAAGTGGTGGAGCTACATACACCCAACCTCATTTAGGGCCCTGAACAAAAGGCAGGAGATACCATGAAAAGAAATAGAAGAGGTCTGACCCCACCAAGAATGATGGTATCAAGAACAAGTAGTTCCGTGAAGAACTATACAGCCTATTTTCATATATTCTGCTCATGTTAATTGCCTCTATCAACATACAAAATTTCAGTTTAATTGCTGTAACAGATTCGTAGATATTGAGAACCGTCTAAATATTTCAGATGATCGCCAGGTTGGATTTTTATATTGGTACTATTACATTAGGATTATTGTGTACGTGTGGTATTCAAATTTCAATCGCATTGTTAGAACACAAGAAGTAAAAACGAGATTTTAAAATTACGCACAGCAGCCATCTTGTGATTATGCAAACAATTGAAATAAATTAGATGCCAGTGGATCAACATTTGTATAAGCATTTAACGTGCAACGTTTCACGGCACTCGGATAGTTAATTCGCGAGAAACGTCCATTTAAATATTTATACTTCGCGTCGCCGCCATGTTGGATTTGTGCTCACCAGGTTACTCAAAGTCCTATAGGTGAACATGTGTTCATAGTCTCTATGAACATAAAAAAAATCTGTTTGGTTGCTGTAAAAGATTCATAGATATTGAGAACCGTCTAAATATTTCGGAAGCTCGCCATTTAGGATTGTTATATGTATAGGCCATAGAGTTATGTACCATTCAAGGACAATTATTGCCTAGGTTCATTATTCAAACTATCACTTCGATCACATGATTACGACACAAGAAATAAAAACATAATTTTAAAATTTCGCACAGCCGCCATCTTGAGGTTATGTAAACAATTGAATTAAATTAGATGGCAGTGCATTACAATCTGCAAAATCATTTACTGTACCACATTTCACTGCGCTCAGAGAGTTAAACCACGAGAAAAGTCTATTAAAGTATTTCAAATTTGCTTGGTCGCCATGTTCGTTTTGTACTTTACAGGTTTATGAAATATACATAGGTAAACTTGTATCAGTACCCTTTATCACCGTACAAAATAGCAGGGTGTTATCTATAATAGTTTCGGAGATATAGAATGTCAGTGAAATATTTCGCACAGCCGCCATTTTGAGGTTATGTATACAATTGAACTAAATTAGACTCCAGTGCTTTACAATGTGTATAAACAATTGCTGTACCCAGTTTCATTACGTTTGGGTAGTTAAATAGCGAGAACAGTCTATTTAAAAGTCTCAACTTCGCTTGGCCGCCATCTTAGTTTTGTAGTCACCAGGTTTTTGAAAGTCTCATAGGTGAAATTCTAGTAGTGCCCTTTATCACCGTACACAATTTCAGGGCGTTATCGGTAATAGTTTCGGAGATATTGAATGCTAGTGAAATATTTCGCACAGCCGCCATGTTGGATTGGTGAGACGTAACAAAATTTGAAGGGCACGGTCGAGGTCGCCGGGAATAGCGCCATGAACTTACCGAGTTTCATTGAAATCGCTCCAGCCGTTTAGATTTTATTAGGGGGAGACACACACACTCCTCGCACACACACACACACACACACGCGGACAAAAGTTGATCTCATAAGCCTATTTTTTCAAAATTGAAAATAGGCTAAAAATGAGACAAGGGCCAACTAAGCCAGGACAGTGAATGACTCCCTAGGCCTCGGATACCCTAATACCATCGGGGTTGGAAGAGAACAAGAGTTGGCCAAGGGAGGTCTACCAGAAAGATGACGGAGAGGAGCCCGGTACAAGTAAGTGGAAGCAAAACCAGACTCATCTGCGTTTCCGTGGTCGCCATCTCACGTTCCATTAGGTATTAGCCCTTGGGGAAACTTGAACAATTGCCCCGGTGGGAACACAAGTGGTGTAAGTGAATAAACCCACATGCCCGGACAGTCGGAGATTCGAGTTTGAATCCCGGCTGCGGCCACATTTTCAAGTCGTACTCAACAAGTATGACCGCTCCAAGGAGAACTATGCCCTAAAGCCATATGAAAATGAAAATCCGCAGCCTGCTTCCAGTCTCCGACCGGGTCAGGAATGGAATGAATGAAGCCCCTATCTAGCGGCGAGGATATGAACTGTGCCAGCTGCCGAGGCCTGACGCACTCCTCTGGGGGCAATGATTAATTGAATGACAGATGAAATGAAATGAAATGATAGTGGAGAGTGTTGCTGGAATGAAATTTTGACAGGGAAAACCGGAGTACCCGGAGAAAAACCTGTCTGCCTCCGTTTTGTCCAGCACAGATCTCACATGGAGTGACCGGGATTTGAACCACGGACCCAGCGGTGAGAGGCCGGCGTGCTGCCGCCTAAGCCACGGAGGCTTAGTAGGCCTACTGGCAACATTAATAATGCTGTGCGACAGGAAAAGCTTATATTAAAAAATTCCTCTCCGCACGCCGGAAGGCGGAGATAGATTTCACCGGGCAAACTAGGGGATAGGCTATAATAGTCAAAATATGCAGGTTTTCGTAGAAGGATCAGACCTCATTTATTGCGAGAAAATATTTTACAATTGGAGCTTAATTAACTTTATTTTCGTCTTTCTATGTATTTTTTTATGTTTTTCGTCTTTCAATGCATTTTTTTAACGTTTTAATGTCATCTGGGGACGGTAACCTTCTTGTCATTTAGGGTCCATTTTTATACTTGTGGTCACGCTGTCCTTATGCAAGGTTTCGACAGTGATGTGTACCTATCTAACGGTGTGTTACTTCTTCACGTAAAATTCTATCTCACGCAGAGATGTTGGTTGGTTCCTCAGTTTAGGGGCTGCGACAACGCAGTCATGTAACCCCGTGTACTTTGTGTATGTGTAGAATCTGTCAGATAAACGGTGTTAATTGTGAAGGCTGTATTGGTCTGTAATTCAGGTAAGGACTGCAGACGGTCAATTTCAAGTAGTTGTTCCTATTTTTTGTACCAAATACTACCGTCAACGACACCTAGCTGTGAACATGGCTACTAGATGGCCCCACATCCAGCAACTTGCAACGAACGTTGGAACTTCCGCTCCGAAGGAAACCACACTGAGTACCCATTGCAATAGTTAGCTTTCTAATGAAATCTATCTAAAACCACACATATGTTATTCACGTTGAAAGACGGTGACGCCAATTAATACACTAATATACTCGCAATTTTATTACAAATTATCTCTAATTCTAAATTCTATAATAAACGCCAATCAATACTTGAATTAAAGTATATGTATTATATATTATAGGATGGGTACATGTTTCGACCTGACATTAAGTGTTCCTCTGCCCGATTAACAATTAAAATACTAATGATGTATTTAAGTCTAATGATGAATGTATGTAATGAAAAAAATATAGGCTATGACAAATTATAATTAAAAGAAATATATAAAACTAGTGGGCCCGTGCGAGCTTTCGCAACGTGAATCAGGCTCGCCTAGCAGTACACCGCGCTGCTCTGCGCTCTAGCGGCAGGCTCGCCAGGTTGCGGTGCTCCCATTGTAAATGTACATTTTTAAGGTATTTATTTAATTTTGAGGCATTTAAAGAGGAAGTGAGTGCGTTTCGGTCACACATGGGGTTATTCGGAACCTGTAGGTACGCCACCCCATATGTGTAGGTTGGTGTTAACAAGACCTTATTTTCGGTACAAAACCGGAATGGGACCTTAGCAGAATAATATAGAGAGGTTAATAAAATGGGTTTCATTGCAATGCAATTAAATGTAAATAAACTATAATATTGGGCTTCACATTAAAAGTTCCAAAAATACAAATAGAAAATCAAGTAATTATGAAATAACAATTGTAGTCCTTACAATGTAATTACAGATGAACGTAAATGAAATATTGGGTTTCACATTAAAAATTCCTAAAATTCATATTGAAAGTCAAATAATTTAGGAAATGTGAAGCACAATATTTTATTTACGTTCATTTAATTACATTGTAAGGACTACAATAATTGTTATTTCAAAATTACTCGATTTTCTATCTGTATTTTTGGAACTTTTAATGTAAAGCCCAATATTATATTTTATTTACATTTAATTACATCCATCTTATTATTCTATTTAATTCAATTCTTAATTGGGCTGAGGAAAAACTCAATGTCAGGTCGAAGCATGTACCCATCCTATAATATATACAGTAATAAAACCTTGAGGCGTGAGAAAAGTCTTCTCAGGGAATATAAAAATACATGCAATAAGCCTCATCTTCCTGTGCATGTCAACTTTCCTGCCATCCACAGAAACAGACTTCGCTCTAGTCATCCACCGTTGAAGACTGCTCGAACACTCGATGAGAGCAACTTTAACTTGCTTGATCGTTGGAAAGCAATGTGGAATTCATCTGCTCCTCCAGAGCAGCTTAGCATGCCGTGTATTACGACCAAACCACCAGGCTTTGAACTGAATCGGAAAATTTGGTCTTCCTTAAACAGAATAATGACTAACTGTGGCAGATGTGCGGATTTGATGCACAAATGGGACAAAGATCAATCTCCAAAATGTGATTGCGGTGCAGAAAGGCAAACAGTTCGACATATCATCCAATCCTGTCCAATGTCAGCCTTCCCCGGAGATCCTTCTGAGTTCCTGTTGGCGACTGATCGAGTTGTTGACTATCTACGGACATTGAAAGTTTCCTTATGACCAATTTCAGTATAGTGTACTGTAAATATTGTAATCCTGTATCGTGTTATACTTGTTTATCGTTCCATGATGTGATGATAGCAAAACGCTAAATAATAATAATAATAATAATAATACAGTAATAGATTGTATTGGTTGAAGTATATTTTAAACTTTAGAAATCATCTATCAACACGGATATCAAGAAACATTTTGCTGTCAATGGCAAATGTATTTGCATTCTAATTGTTTCTAAAGATTAATTCGCTCTTGTTAGGGCAATATAATACCCAACAAGTAGTTCCGTAAAGAACTATACAGCCTATTTTCATATATCCTGCTCATGTTAATTTCTTCTAACAACATACAAAATTTCAGTTTAATTGCTGTCACAGATTCGTAGATATTGAGAACCGTTTAAATATTTCAGATTGTCGCCAGGTTGGATTTTTATTTTTGTACTATTACATTAAGATTATTGTGTACGTGTGGTATTCAAACTTCAATCGCATGATTAGAACACAAGAAGTATAAACGAGATTTTAAAATTACGCACAGCAGCCATCTTGTGATTATGCAAACAATTGATTTAAATTAGATGGCAGTGCATTACAATCTGCAAAATCATTTACTGTACCACATTTCACTGCGCTCAGAGAGTTAAATCACGAGAAAAGTATATTAAAATATTTCAAATTCGCTTGGTCGCCATGTTCGTTTTGTACTTTACAGGTTTATGAAATATACATAGGTAAACTTGTATCAGTACCCTTTATCACCGTACTAAATTGCAGGGTGATATCTGTAATAGTTTCGGAGATATAGAATGTCAGTGAAATATTTCGCACAGCCGCCATTTTGAAGTTATGTAAACAATTGAACTAAATTAGACTCCAGTGCATTACTATGTGTATAAACACTTGCTGTACCAAGTTTCATTACGTTTGGATGGTTAAATCGTGAGAAAAGTCTATTTAAAAGTCTCAACTTCGCTTGGTCGCCATGTTCGTTTTCTACTTTTCAAGTTTATGAAATATACATAGGTAAACTTGTATCAGTACCCTTTATCACCGTACTAAATTGCAGGGTGATATCTGTAATAGTTTCGGAGATATAGAATGTCAGTGAAATATTTCGCACAGCCGCCATTTTGAAGTTATGTAAACAATTGAACTAAATTAGACTCCAGTGCATTAAATTGTGTATAAACATTTGCTGTACCAAGTTTCATTACGTTTGGATAGTTAAATCGCGAGAAAAGTCTATTTAAATGTCTCAACTTCGCTTGACCGCCATGTTGGTTTTGTAGTCACCAGGATTTTGAAAGTCTCATAGATGAACTTCAAGTAGTACCCTTTATCACCGTACACAATTTCAGGGCGATATCGGTAATAGTTTCGGAGATATTGAATGCTAGTGAAATATTTCGCACAGCCGCCATTTTGCATTGGTGAGACGTAACAACATTTGAAGTGCACGGTCGAGGTCGCCGGGAATAGTGCTATAAACATACCGAGTTTCATTGAAATCGCTCCAGCCGTTTAGATTTTATTAGGGGGGGACACACACACGAATCACACACACACACACACACACGCACACACACACGGACAAAAGGTGATCTCATAAGCCTATTTTTTCAAAATTGAAAATAGGCTAAAAAAAGTTATGACAACTCCCTACTAATAAATGGCATAATCTCAGTTTTGGTATTATTTTGACTTATGCCCTTTTGCCCTAACAAAGGTGAATTATATAGATTATGCTTATGAAGACCACAATGTGGTCAAAACTAGTTCAATAAACATCTTCTAGTAGTTTATTTTATTGAATTTTGCTAAATTACCTTCAATGGTAGCATGCTGAGCTTTTATGCCCCAGGTTACGGGGTCAAACCCGTCTGAAGTCGTCGGATTTTAAGAGCGTTAAAAATCCCTCACTATGCCTTCCTTCGGAGGGGAAGTAAAGCCGGCGGTCCCATGTCATAGATTTGTGGCATGAAAAAGAATCTTCCACTAACTACACTTGTGTGAAGCCAAAATTTGTAAGTTAAAATTGATAACGCTATATTAGTTCCAACGTTCGCCGCCAGGTGCTGACAGCGATGGCATCTAGTAGCCAAATACGCGAAGCTAGGTGTCGTGGACGGTAGAATTTGTTAGCAAAAGTAGTGACTACTTAAAATTATTGTCTGCAGTCCTTACTTGAATTAAAAACAGATAACGCATACTAATACAGCCATCACAATTAACACCGGTTATTAGATAGATTCTACACACACCCTAAGTACGCGGAGCTGCATGACCGCGTTGTCGCAGCCCCTAAACTGAGGAACCAACCAAACAAATCAGTCGAATGAGTATGTAGGTCAAGTACTCGCGAAACATAATGAGCAGTGTCTGCGAGTTTCCTGTCATACATTGCATCCTGTGACAATTTTGTAGAGATTCGAATCGGGACTGTCACAGAACTCCCTCATTCCCTTTGTGCTAAACACCATTATTTAGTATCAGCCCCAAGGACATACTGATTAAGGTTTAGTTAATCTAGAGAATGTGAGCTGCTATTTGTTCCCGCTTAATGATGTTGGCCTAGTAAATGGATTACCAATCTGCACTGTTTGTTTGTCTAGTTTCCGGAGGGAACAGTTTCCAATCCCGACTCAACTGATGGTAATATTTCCGGAACATCACCGCGCCATTTCCCAGGGTGATGAGGAGGCAGCGATTCCCAACGCACATTGGATTTCAGCAAATTAGAGAGTGTGCAGATTTCTGTGGACACAAGGATGACCTCGCAGTTCCACCCCTTGAACAAAAATAACTAACTAACAATGATGAAGAATCACATCAGGTGGAGTTTTTCAAAGTGTGACATGTAACAGTATTCCTCAGTGCTTTCTTTGCTATCAAACGTCGTCCTTAACAGACTGATGACGTTATTTCTCAATATTGATTTTGGGATCAAACATCGGCCTTAACAGATGCTGTTATTTCTCAATATTTACATTGAGATCAAACGTCGGCCTTAACAGATGACGTAATTTCTCAATATTTACTTTGATATCAAAGGTCAGTCTTAACAGATGGTGTTCTCAATATTTTCTTGGCGAGCGAACGTCAGCCTTAACAGATGTCATTATTTCTCAATATTTACATTGAGATCAAACGTCGGCCTTAACAGATGCTGTTATTTCTCAATATTAATTTTGGGATCAAACATCGGCCTTAACAGATGCTGTTATTTCTCAATAGTTACATTGAGATCAAACGTCGGCATTAACAGATGACGTCATTTCTCAATATTTACTTTGATATCAAAGGTCAGCCTTAACAGATTAAAAGTGTAGGTACTATAAATTTGTTTATAATTAAAAAAAAAAAAACTTTACGATCGAAAGTCAGCCTTAACAGATGACATTATTTCTCAATATTTACTTTGCAATGAAACGTGAGTTTTAAGAGATGACGTTATTTCTCAATATTTACATTGGAATCAAACGTCGACCTTAACTGGATGACATTGTTTCTCCATATTTACTTTGCAGTCAAACGTCGGTTTTAAGAGATGACATTATATCTCTATATTTACATTGGGATCAAACGTCGACCTTAACAGATGTTGTTATTTCTCAATAGGCTATTTACCTTGAGATCAAATGTCGGCCTTAATAGATTACGTAATTTCTCAATATCTACTTTGCGATCAAACGTCAGCCTTAACAGATATTGTTACTCGTTGTTTTCTTTACAAAGAGATTTAGGCCTTTTGTTTACTTTACAAGGAGTCGTTGACCTGCGTGGGATAATCGATAAGTGATTCAGTAGCTCCTAAGTATTTCTGTTAGGAGCTCTTTTGTTTTCTTGTTAACACTAGAAGCAGTGGATGTGGTTATCTGACTGGGATGGTCGTTTGGACTTTAGCAAGACATTAACTTTTTATCTTGAAGTATTTGATGTAGAGCGGACCTATTGTAGCAGTTTCGCTAGCCCACACGTTGAGAGTACAAATGTAACGTTAATTATAGCCCCATGTTGGTAGCAACAAGTGTAACGGTTTGGCTGTCCCTAACTGTTGGGTGATAAATGTAACTGTTTACCTTTGCCTAAGCTATGTTGTTTTAATGGGCGCCAAGACCTCAATGCAATGATGAAATCTAAATTTGTATTTAACAACGTCTAGCTCTGGTAGAACACCTTCAAGAATCTATTCACTCAGATCGTGGTATGATTTGATCATTAACCCAACAAACAATTGTATCAGGAGAAGGAATTGGTCTATATATAATGCTACCTACTGAAAGCGAAGATTGCATTGTAAAAGAAATGAATTTATTATATAAAACAAGAATAGCAAAATTAATAATAATAATAAGTTTAAAATTTAAATTGGAGCATTGCGATTTTAATATTACCGATAGAAAATTACGTGAAAACGGAGTCTGATAAATTATTGATTTTACTCTTATTCCCAAGCTATGAAGTTACTGAAATATGAAATATAAAACAGAGAAATGAGAGATTGCGTATTTCTGCGTCATTCGCGCTTACCACTGGAAATGGCCGAAGCCTTTCCCTCGTACTGGATGATGCTGTGAGCTTCCCACAGTCTCCTGGACGTCGACATCTCTGTCGATATTTGATGGGATTCTGGTAGATTAGATAATTCTATGGTCCGTACATCGGACCCAAACACTCGTACAACCACACAAAAGTTAGTCCTCCACTCCACGGAACATCGGAGCGACTCCCGCGTACAACCGTACTCGTTAAGTTCTATACAGATAGTCCTCGTTCCACGGCGCGCTGAACGATATATCCGCACGTCGGATCCCCACTCTTCATCCGACTACTAGCTTACGTGGTCTCCACTGATTGGCTGCACCCCACGCGCTATATTCCCATCCTCTGGCTCATTACACTCGGCGGTAGGGTGAAGTCGTATTCCGTTCCATACATCCGCCTTTTCGTTAAGCTGCAACGCAGGATTGCGTCATGCTTCCCGACAAGATTAAGCGTGTACATGAATTTCCAGTGACTCATGTCTCTCGATATACCCTAACTGACGAAACTCCGTAAAATTCCGCAATCACATAACTTTCTATGATATTGTCGTTCGTAATAATTTGCTTGATACCGTTTTCTAAGACATAGAAAACCTATCTGTATGCTTATAATTTTTATAAAATGCTCCGAAAATATCTTAATAATAATTATAATAAATTAATAATAATAATAAATTAACATGAAAAATTCTATTGGCTGAACAATTTGCCGCGTAAATAAATATAGAATGGCTTCCTACTGACTTATGCCAGTTGCATAAAAAAAACTCGAAAAACACGTTACATATTCGCCTCGGATCATTGGATGATTTACCGTGACGACGGTCCATTATCCGATTATCCCAGACACGTTAATAAACCCCATCCAAAATACATATTACATAGGTGAAATCACCCTAAATTACAGATATATACACTCATAATTTTTCTTCGCGCACTTTGCGTCAAAGTTTGTTGTCACTATGGATTGCACTTTGCAACCAGTCCAATGTTTTACATATAGAATAGTGTTCCACGGATATTTCCGCCTCTCAAATTTCTCTATGTTGGAGAAATAGACATAATTAATGTGTGAGCACTATGTATTTATGATGTCATATCACACGCATTGAAGGTGTTCTGATATATTTATATCTCCATAGAACTTCCTAATTTCACTGGAAGTCCCTTCCTTATGGTGAAATTTAATCTCACTTATCACTGAGCACACGATCACACTATTGTGGCAGTGCCTCGTGACCATAATACTTAATCTCTCTTTAAAGTAGATTAAATTAATATTGACTTCTGAAAAAAAACAGTAAATGCGCAGTACATATAACACCAAATATTTCTGTGCCGTAATCGCCCTGTCTTGTTAAGTTCCCGTAGACCATATTCTACTTAATACTAGTTCTCAACACAGATTGTCCTCACACAAATAATACCTTTGTACAAATTACCTTAAATTACACACTTACAAATCTTACATGGCGAGGCCGTAAACAGAAATCACGTGTGCTGATATGTATGAGTTTCATGAAGGACTGTCTCGCCTTCTGATGGCCCATCTTTTGCCTCGTGGACGCCTTAAGCAAAAATACCCTGTCCAAGCGCTCACCCATCTCTAGGAGGCAAATGGGAATTCACCAGCGCTACCAAATTCTGGCCTTGGTGTATCGAGACATTTTAGTGCTCAAAAGCATCCGACAATCCCGTCATATTTCCCTGTACCTTAAAAACTCTCATTTATTTACATACTACCCCCCTGTGTGACTTCTGATACGCCTGCCTGGAAGACCATCTCCTCCCACGCACCAAATACCACACTTACTCATTTGATAGGCTGGCTCGCCAGCTAAAAATCCTCACTTTATGACACATACTTTCGGAGACTATGTATATTATACGTCCCGTATAATCTGTTTCCCTCACTATTCTCCAGCACATATGCTGTTTTCCCAATACGTTTGGAAAATATAAATGTTACTGCGTCACCTGCTTCCAACCTTGCAAGTGGCTCCCTTTAAATGAACGTCCTCACGTTGCTCTACTAGCATATTACTCAGTGTCTGTAACGATGCCCTGTTGCTACTGTCCTCACATGCTAACCCTACCTTCCTATGGTGTCACACCTCTACTCGACACTCTATGACCTAAAAATGTCACTTCTGACTGACAAAATGACGACTTAGACAGCTTCAAAGTGAACCCTGCCTGATCTAACTTCTGAAAAACTATATCTAAATGACGTAGATGCTCCTCAAAACTGCGTGAACTAATTACCATATCATCTATGTAAATGGTTACAAACTCTCCTGTGTCATCCCCTAATGCGATGTTTAAAGCCCTAATTAAACGGCTGAACTACTCTTTAACCCATAAGGTGTTCTACAAAATTGATAAAGGTCATATTTATGATTAAAAGCTGTAAATGGTCTATCTTCGTACATAAGTGGCACTTGCCAAAAACTGGAACTCAAATCTACAAAAGTGAAATACTTCTTCCCCTCAAATGTTTGCATTAATTCTTCTATTGACATAGATTTCAGCTGATCTGAACTAATTCTACTGTTAACCAAACGAGCGTCTAAACAAATACGAACCGTGCCATCGGTCTTGGGTACCGTGATCAAAGAATGAACATATGGACTGTTAGAGTGCTCAATAATCCCATTTTCAAGCATCTGATTAATTTGTGCCTCAACTGCACTCTGATAAGCGAAAGGTACAGGATATCTATGACCTGTGAATACTGACCTATCAATAACGTTCAATGAATGTGTATAGCAATTGGCCATACCAATGCGATCCTCAAAAACTCTCCTATTACACAATAACACATCATAGAGCCGAACACACTGTTCATCCTCTATATTTCCCTGAAATGCAGCATCACGAAACGAGTCCTTTAGACTACCGTTCGTAATCACACTGCCCACAAAACATGGAGAACCCCGCTCTACGGCTGGCGATATCTCATTTAAAGTACAAATCACACCTACAATACTACTCCTCTGAATATGGTCATTGAACGCTACTTCTACTTCAGAATCTCCCCATTTAAATTTCAAACTCCCTACTTCATAACATAAGTTACCAGACACTCTACTTAGCCACTCTGAACCCAAGATAACACTGAATACTAAATTTGGAATTACAAGGCAAATCTGCTTCTCTACATGATTATTAATTTTAATGTCTACTAAAACTTGCTTAGAAATTACTTTAGACCTCTTCCCAACAGCTGTGATAACAAAAGTGCTTTTAATTGGCATCTCCTCAAAATTTACTCCAGTTCCTTTCATTTTATCATAAAATGCACTACTTATGCAACTCTTCATACAACCACTATCAATTAAAACATCTGTGTACGCCTCGGACACGTTAAATTTAACTATGGGGCTCTTACTAACCACTTCCAGAATAATACCTTCATCATTTAGTTCATGTAATAATTCATTTCTTACATTTAGGTCATAGGGTTCCTGTATAATTGTATGGACAGGGCATGCTACAGACTGAGATTCTGACCTTACTTCGCAGCCTGGTTCGCGTTTAAAGAACCGCTAGAGCTGGCCGTAGTACTACTAACTACTGAACTGGTCTGGTTGTTCTGGGCTGTGTTGTCATTGTTTGGCTGTATATTACTACCACTAGGCTGTCCTCTTCCTTGACCCCTATTCTGGTTGTAATTGTTGTCATTATAATTTCTCCCTTGATTTCCCCTGAAATCATTGTTTCTCCCTTGATTTCCCCTGTAATCATTGTTCCTCCCTTGATTTCCCCTGAAATCATTGTTCCTCCCTTGATACTGATTACCATAGCCATTTTCTCTGTTCTGATTTAGCTGATTATTATTATTCCTATTTTGAGCGTTGGCCCCTTCGCCACCGTTCCCTTGAACTTCCTGATGCCTGGCTTCATTAGGCCTATTATTATTATTACCCTGGTTCCTATTGAAATTGTCCTCATAACCCCCTCTCCCTAGTACATCAAATGTGCTTAACAAATTTTCTACTTGTGATATAGTCTTTACATTCTGGATACAAGCAGCCTCCTTGATCCTATAGGGAAAGTGCCTAAGTAGCAACCTCACCACATCACTTTCCTCCTTCAAGCCATCAAGATATTTACACACTAATACCTGCCCTAAAATATATTCGGTCATGGTGGAGCTTCCTTTAGGGTTATATTTACCACACACTACTCCCTCACGATGCTGCGACTGAATAACCTCATTCCAGAACTTTTCACAGAATTTCATTTTAAAATCATTGATATCAGTAAACTTGTCTCTGTAGACAGCAAACCAATTCCTCGTTTCCCCCACAAACACTTGTTCTAAAATTTCAACTACCTGGCACCAATCAATACTACCATCTTCCAACCTCTCCCCAAATTTATTTTCTATAGAATTCATGAACTCCATTGAGCACCCTTGTCGATTGCTGAACTTCCCCAATTCTACCTCCCTGTGTGTGCTATTCACAAAAACTGGCCTATTCTGACTATTTTCTTGCCTGATCCTAGCTTTTAATTTTATCTCTAATTCTGCGATTCTCTCCTCAGCCTTCCTCTCAATACTGTTTACTGTTAATTTAATGTTTCCTTATGATTCTTCTACTTTATCATATAGCTTTGCTTGTTTCTCCTCAATCTTGCTAATGCTCTCTCTATTACTCTCTCTTAAATCATTTACTTCTGCAACTATTTGTGAGTGGACTTTCTCAATTCTACCCCCCAGCTGTTCCTTAACCTCTTTAGTAGCTACCTGAATTTTGTCAATTTCTCCCCCCAATTGCTTTTTGACCTGCTGTGTTTCCAGTTGCACTAGTTCTTTTAAATTTTCAGCCTGTGTACTGATTCTAATTTCCAACTCCTCCTGTACTTTTCCTAATTTTCTGTCTACATCTGCAATAATCTCTTTAGCCTTTTCTTCCTTCACCCCCCTGATCTCACCTCTAATCAGTTCGAATTTGTCACTCATTTCCCTACTGTTTTGTTCTAATTTAGCATTTAAAGTTTCAGTACTCTCTCTATTTTCCTTACTGTTTTGTTCTAATCTGGCGTTTAAAGTTTCATTACTCTCTCTATTTTCCCTACTGTTTTGTTCTAGTTTAGCGTTGTTTTGTTCTAGTTTTGCATTTAAAGCGTCTGTACTTTCTTTATTTTCCCTACTGTTTTGTTCTAATTTTGCATTGTTTTGTTCTAATTTTGCATTTAAAGCGTCACTACTAACTTTGTTCTGATACATGAACTCGAGAAGTAAAGTTTTTAATTCTGGTTGGCCGCCTACACTCCCTGTTTCAGTATCGGGATTTACCTCCGCTACCCCGGTGCTACCATCACTCGACATACTGCTCGTATCATCACTCTCCAGTTGATGACCACTACGTAACCTCATCTGTCTTTCTTTCTTATCCCCCATAATGTTATACACTGATACAGAAAAATAACCCCCAAAATACAGGCACAGAAATATATACCCTTCTCCTTCCACAAATGTTATTAGGTTTTCAGCCCCAAGTTGTCGGCGACAATTGTGGCAGTTTCGCTAGCCCACACGTTGAGCGTACAAATGTAACGTTAATTATAGCCCCATGTTGGTAGCAACAAGTGTAACGGTTTGGCTGTCCCTAACTGTTGGGTGATAAATGTAACTGTTTACCTTTGCCTAAGCTATGTTGTTTTAATGGGCGCCAAGACCTCAATGCAATGCTGAAATCTAAATTTGTATTTAACAACGTCTAGCTCTGGTAGAACACCTTCAAGAATCTATTCACTCAGATCGTGGTATGATTTGATCATTAACCCAACAAACAATTGTATCAGGAGAAGGAATTGGTCTATATCTAATGCTACCTACTGAAAGCAAAGATTGCATTGTAAAAGAAATGAATTTATTATATAAAACAAGAATAGCAAAATTAATAATAATAATAATAAGTTTAAAATTTAAATTGGAGCATTGCGATTTTAATATTACCGATAGAAAATTACGTGAAAACGGAGTCTGATAAATTATTGATTTTACTCTTATTCCCAAGCTATGAAGTTACTGAAATATGAAATATAAAACAAAGAGAAATGAGAGATTGCGTATTTCTGCGTCATTCGCGCTTACCACTGGAAATGGCCGAAGCCTTTCCCTCGTACTGGATGATGCTGTCAGCTTCCCACAGTCTCCTGGACGTCGACATCTCTGTCGATATTTGATGAGATTCTGGTAGATTAGATAATTCTATGGTCCGTACATCGGACCCAAACACTCGTACAACCACACTGGTTAAGTTTTACAAAAGTTAGTCCTCAACTCCACGGAACATCGGAGCGACTCCCGCGTACAACCGTACTCGTTAAGTTCTATACAGATAGTCCTCGTTCCACGGCGCGCTGAACGATATATCCACACGTCGGATCCCCACTCTTCATCCGACTTCTAGCTTACGTGGTCTCCACTGATTGGCTGCACCCCACGCGCTATATTCCCCTCCTCTGGCTCATTACACTCGGCGGTAGGGTGAAGTCGTATTCCGTTCCTTACATCCGCCTTTTCGTTAAGCTGCAACGCAGGATTGCGTCATGCTTCCCGACAAGATTAAGCGTGTACATGAATTTCCAGTGACTCATGTGTCTCGATATACCCTAACTGACGAAACTCCGTAAAATTCCGCAATCACATAACTTTCTATGATATTGTCGTTCGTAATAATTTGCTTGATAGCGTTTTCTAAGACATAGAAAACCTATCTGTATGCTTATAATTTTTATAAAATGCTCCGAAAATATCTTAATAATAATTATAATAAATTAATAATAGTAATAAATTAACATGAAAAATTCTCTTGGCTGAACAATTTGCCGCGTAAATAAATATAGAATGGCTTCCTACTGACTTATGCCAGTTGCATAAAAAAACTCGAAAAACACGACACTATGACGGCATAATAATCTATTTTGGAAAATATACATCAATTATTGTACCTTCTATTTTCTATACCGTGTGGAGTATTTTTGCTTATTCACGTAACTTCGTAAGTAGTAAACAACTATTGTTGCTGTTCTATTTCAGTAGTTTTATCTTTTCTTCACACACCCAAAGTACATGGGGCTACATGACCACGTTGTCGCAGCCCCTAAACTTAAGAACCAACCAACCTATCTTTTCTTCATAATCTAAAAGAAACAAATGGGCGCCCACAATCGATAATTTTAGTCCGTGGACAAAAGGACGACAGTTGAGACAATGGCTTTCACCATTTGTTAAAACATTTGAACAGTTTTGAAAATATTGGTCACCTCATTATATTTTATCTCGACCACCTCGTGATTCAGTGGCTAGTATTCTTAGCTGTCAGCCCTGATGACCGGGGTTTGATTCTAAGCTTTGTCAAGAGATTTAATTCTGTTCTAAAGGTTGGAACGGAGTACACTCATCTTCATGGGACAGAACTGACGATAAGTGGGTTTTATTCCCACTTCAGTTAACTTGTTGAGAAATGTATGATAAACATTTGGCTGAAGAAGTAGAAGAATGCGTAGCATCATTTCTACCGGGAATTTTCTCCAACCTCCCTCATCCCCCCTCTGGAAATTGTTCCTGGCTACTGCATTGACTGACAGTTAACCTGATTTAATTGTCTAGTTGTGAGATCTTAATTATGTTCATCCCTTTGGATTAATATCTGTGTGCACAAGTGTCACCAGTCTGCAGTGTGGTGAAAAAGGTATGAAATCTTATCGGTATTTCTGACTGTTTTAATGCTAAGCAGGTAGTCTTCAAGTACCGGTACGCGGAGAAACATAATGCAGATAAGTCGGACAATCAACGCATTGGACGGACAATTCGTTTGTTTACATTACGTACGGTGCGCTAGCGATCCCAACTTGACTCGGTAAGAAGAGCTGTCAGGGCAGGAAGCCCAGTCAAGAGAGGCAGGCGTTAGCCTAACGGCATGTGGATCAGTATAGCTAGCACGCCGAGAGTGCAAAGACTGGACGCCATTTCAATTAATGATTTTTATAGCAAACTTGTTGAGAAATGAATTATAAAATATTTGGACGTGGCGATAAGGAACGTTAAAATAGCTGCTTATGATGAATTAAACATTGATGAAACCAGCTTTTTAGGGAATTGTAATTAACTCTTGCATTGCTTGCTCAATTAATCCTGGTAATGATAATCGAGGGAGGAGTTCCTATCTTAGCATCTGATATCAAGTGGTACGGATTGCCCCGGCGTAAATATTTGGGGATTAAGGGAAAACCCCTTCACAGGTAATTTACGACCTAGATGCTAAGATATGTCCAGAAAAAACAAGTGGTACGAAGTGTCTTAACACTGGTAGAAATCCAAGAAAGTGGATCCTACCACATTGCTGGACGAAAGGTGAAGAAATAGAAGATTGCGTAGTATCATTTTACCTTAGATACCAGGAATTTTTCAGGAAAATCTTATGTTAGTGGTCTCTAACCTCCCCCATTCATCCAGTTGCGGCCTTGACTGACAGTTAATCTGCTGAGATCTTAATTATGTTCATCCCTTTGGATTAATATATGCTTGCACAAGAGTCACCAGTCTGCAGTGGGGTGAGAAAGGGATGAATTGCTGTCGAGCGTGGAAATATTAATCTGTTACACGACGCTGGCAATGTCATGTCACTGTAAATTCACTCCTTAGCCGTGACAATTACTCATCCAGCACAGTCAAACCATTAATTTTGCAGGAACATAGCGGCTGGGATTTGAGTTCAGCCCTCAGGACTGGAATATGGTAGTCCTGGCCCTCCTTGTCGTAGGTATAACTAGAGCAGACGTGGACCTAGAGAGGAGGAGGAGGTCATCGTGGCCATTCAAACCCGTGTACGGAGGTGTGTGTAGAATTTGTCTGATAACTTGTATTAGTGTGGTGTCTGTAGTAATGTGTATATTTGTAATTCAGATTAGTATTTGGAAGGAGGCAGCCATGGTCTTGGGTTAGGAACCATCCCGGCATTTGCCTGGAGTAGAAGTGAGGAAACCACGGAAAACCACTTCCAAGATGACTAAGATGGGAATCGAACCCACCTCTTCTCAGTTTTGCCTCCCGCGGCTGAGTGTACCCCATTCCAGCCCTTATACCAGAATTACATTTCTTGGCAGAACTGAGAATCGAAACCGTACCTCCAGGGTGACAGCCAAGTATGTTAGGCCTATCCTCTACACCAGGAGATGGACTGACTATTAATGAACTACGTATCAAGTAACCTAAGGAGTCTGTATGAGTTCCACAGTTGTTTATGAACAGTTGGATACGTTACCAGATCCCATGTGACATGCTATGTAACATCTAGAGATGGTCGATAATCGGTTTTTACGAAATTTTCGTATCGATGTATACCGTAGATATATTGATATTGACAATTTGTTTCAATAAGTCGTATAATATATCGTTTTTCGTAAATGTATCGTTCTTCCCTTTGGTCTGTCTAACTTAAACTTGTTTGTAAATATGTATCTCTGACAACAACGTCAGTGCCTTCAGAACGTTTGTTATTTTAGGCATTTGTAACTGCCAACTTGAAATGGAACCGTCAGATCTCAAAACGGTCTTCAAAATTGTTATTTCCATGTTATGAAATGCAAAGATAAACATGCATTTTATACCGGAATGACATTAGAATTTCAATGCAGAACCTAGTACTGACATGGTTTTCTTGTTATAGGCTATCCTCTGATGCTTAAAATTCTACCCCTATCATGCTCTCTCCAGGAAAAATCTGCAATGTTACCGGATTTTAATTTAATAAAAGATCGTACAATGTACATAGATTATTCAATTTCCTTGCTCCACCGAGCAAATTACTCTCTGGTACAGTACTCTGTAAGGGATACTTGTCTTTTCCCACACTCCTTTATGTGGTAACGATCACAATGCATGTTGCATAGTTCACAAACACATTGTTCTCCTGGGTCATGGTGCTTCTTGTTGCTGCAGCATTTTAAGGCCCCAATAACTGCACACACTATTACAGTCACAACAGAAGCACAGATTATAACACATCAATTCAATACACACTCAAGTATACGAGTCTGATGACCATGATGTCCAAACTCCCAAAGTAAAACATTAAATGCAGAGTAATTTATTTATTTTTTCAATGAAGGTTCAAATGATAGACTTTGATGGAGGTCTTTACCGTATCGTAAATATTATAGAATTGTTTGATGATTTAATAAAAGTGAAACCAAAGTGTGTAATGACGTCATTAAAATGGTCGCCGTCTTTAAATAGTGCAAAGTATCTAAATCAAAAGTAGCCTGTATATTAACCAGATAAATCAGCTACTTTCATGTAAAATTCCATGTAAATCGGACCAGTGTTTCTTTGGTGATTAAGTAATACACAGACACACACCATCTCATTTTTAGCCTACTTTCGATTTTTGCAAAAAATGAAAGTAGACTTATGAGATCAACACAGGGCGAAAAAAGTGTGTCTGTCTGTGTGTGTGTATGTGTGTGTGTGAGTCTGTGTGTGTGTATGTGTGTGTGTGAGTCTGTGTGTGTGTGTGTGAGTGTGTGTACTCTGAATGTCTGTCCCCCCCTATCAATTCGAACACGGTGAATGCGAATTGAACGAAATTTGGTACAAAGGTAGCACTAGCAAAGGACACCTCAGTGTCATGTTTTATATCGCCGCCATCTTTACTAAAACTGAATGGCGGCCACTCGAACGTTCAAAACGTAAAATCAAATAACGACTAACCAAATCATCCAATCTCTACCAAATTTGGTAACAACATACCTTCGTATAGGATGCGTCTTGTGACCAAACTACAAGGTCGTCCGCCATACCATTTCAGGATGGCGGCCGTGAGAATTATGCAAACTTTATAATCCATATCATGGGACCCACCAGTTCCGATTATCGAGCCGAGAATCGTTTTAACTGTTCTAAAGGAAGAGGCACGTACGAAATTAAAAGTTTATTTTGTAATACTATAGTGCAGACGTGATTTTAAAAAGCTCAGCTGATTCATTAATAAGACAAGATGGCAGCGGATATCTTGTGCCTGACTTATATTTCACTAATTTGAGTATTGAATGCAATATAGCGTACTGAAACAAAATAAATAAACTTTGTATGAAATGCTTTATATATAAATAATATACTTCAGTGATGAAATCGTTTAGTATAAATCATTATTTGCTAACAAGTTCTATGTAAGTCATTTTATATGGATCAATGTTCGTTGGCACAAATGGCTCAGTGGTAAAGCGTTAGTCTGTCATTCATATGCCTATGGTTCAAACCCCATCAGAGTTATGTTTTTTGCTTGACATTTTACATATTTGTTGCTTTGTAATGACTCAGACGTTTTAAAATTAAGCGTTATATTGTGCATATTACGGTGCAAAACATATACTTAATTAAAACATAATTCGCCAGCAGATTTAATCGAGACATCTAGCTGACAAAAAGGTAACAGATTTTATTGAAAAGTTTCTTCTTCTGGCCGCTAGAATGCACTCGCTCTGTTAGGATTATATTGTTCGATATTTCACAACTAGATATCACGACTAGTTTTTATATTTATTGTTTCTTGAGTACTGAGACGTTATAAAATAAAGCTTTATATGGTGCTTTTTGCAATGGAAATTATATATTAAAAAAACGACATTCTCCACTGGAGTGACATCTTCCATCCTTCAGTTGTACTATGCAGAAACTATAGATTCGAGCAGCGCTCTATACCGGCCAGTTAGTGAACCCAGTCTTAACGACTGCTAGGAGTAATAAGACAGTAACATTCGTTTATTCCTTGTGCACAGAGGCGTTGTTGATAATCTCAAAACTTGCAATATGGATGATTTGGAGATGGATTATTTTGTTATACCGTGTATTTAAGATTAGCCTATAAATTTACGGGTTGCGAAGTTACTTCACTTAGTTCTATATCATTCGTACACGACACAGAACAACAACGTGACGTCAGTTTCTGATCTGCTCTGATTGGCTATTACATTGCTGCAGTCGGGTAGTTGGCAGTCAAGGATAAAATTCTCGACTGCCAACTGCCAGCTACCAACTGCAACTTCATGTTGTGTATGGTGCCTATAGTATACACGGAGTCGATCGCGACTGCCGACCGAGGACTACCAACTACGGACTGCCGACTGCGCATTGTAGATGGGCCTTATTAGAGCAACGAAGTTTCAATTATTGTAAGTAGTCGGTGTTTGGAGTGTTTGCTGATGAAATTGCAAAATGCTGGGGTAAATTATAAACTATGGTTTGAACGCCACTGTTCAAATCCTGTGTGCCAATTTGCACTTCAAATAGGAAGAAATTAGGAGATGATAAGGACAGAGAGTTATAACTATACCCATACATTTCGGAGAAAGTAGGCTATATGTTCTTTCCCGAACATCTTGTTATATATTAGTATAGATGTAGTTTTTTCTTGTACGAAAAACGTACGATATTATTTACTTAGTAATTTGAAAGTACCCATGTTTAAGTACAAAAGAAGCCTGGTCATGGCTACAAATGATTACTTTGAGCATTATTGGTGACGTCAGTTAGGTGTAAGTTTACTACGGTACTGTTGAGGGCAGTGAAGGAGGTAATGTTCAGTACAAATCATATACTCTTATAGTCATCTTTTTGACTCATTGAGTGTTCACGGAGCTGCCGTATTACCTCTAAACTGAACCCAACATCTTAAGTAGAAAATAGGGAGTGTTCACTGCGTGGTCAATCATTTTAGGTTATTGTTTCATTTTAGTTGCTACAATTTATTCTGGTTCTGTTAGTATTAGTCACGTCTTATCACAGTTACTGTATTCTTATTTATAATACAAAAGACAGCCGGTACAGGTTAACAATGCCAACAATAACAAAATACAGCATAAAAAAGTCCTCTCGGCACGCCGGAAGGCGGAGGTAGATTTCACCGGACAAACTTGGGGATAGGCGAAAATAGGCAGAATATGCAGGTTTTCGTAGAAGGATCAGACCTCATTTATTGCGAGAAAGTAGTTTATAATTGGAGATTAATTAACTTTGTTTTTCGTCATTTTATGCATATTTTAAACATTTTATTGTCTTATGATGACGGTAACCTTCTTGTCATTTGGAGTCCATTTTTATACTTGTGGTCACACTGTCCTTATGCAAGGTTTCGACACTGATGTATAACTATGTAACGGTCTGTTACTTCTTCACGCAAAATTATATCTCCCGCAGAGATTTTGGTTGGCTCCTCAGTTTAGGGGCTGCGACAACGCGGTCATGTAACCCCGTGTACTTTGGGTGAGTGTAGAATCTGTCTGATAAACGGTCTGAATTGTGATGGCTGTATTAGTCTGTAATTCAGGTAAGGACTGCAGACGGTCAATTTCAAGCAGTAGTTCCTAATGTTGCTACCAGATACTACCGTCAACGACACCTAGCTGTGAACTTGGCTACTAGATGCCACCGCGCTCTTAGAAAATCCTACGAATTTGGCTGGCTTTGAACCCGCGACCTTGGGCGTAGAAGTTCAGCATGCTACCAGTTACGTCACCGAAGCAGCTTCACACTTAGTCAGATGGTAATTAGAATCTGATCTCGTACAACTGCGTTGTCATGGCAACGTCTGATGGCTCATCCCTCATCAATTTAGTAGTGTTGCCATGGCAACCACTGATTGCTCTTGGCATTTTCTTATAATTCCGAAATCATTTTTCTCATCCCTTGGCGTAATGGTGGGTCATATCAAAAGTTATTTCAGACAAAAGTTTTAGGTAATTATTAGGGGAATATTGTCCATTTTGTACGGTTTTGATATTGTGCCTATTAAGAGAGATATGATTAATGTTTCCCGAAAAACCCACTTTTTCCCACCCCTTTGGTCTGTGGTTGGTGCTATAAAAACTCTTCAAACATAAATTTTTGGGCTTTATCCGACACATAGTATGAACTTGGAACGGATTCGATATTTCACATATTAAGAGAGTTATAGCAATATTTCACTTTTTTGAAGAAAAAAAAAGCCCCCCATTTTCACCCCCTTCGACCGATTTAGCCCAGTAACGAACTCGACCGAGATTTTATAGGTATACTGTATCCATGTGAGTAATTTCCATGGAAAACATGCTTCTGCCTCCAGCCAGCATCAGCCCTCAGGCGTGTACCGTCCACCCACTGAGCAGTTGCATATTTTTGATCTGAGACTAAAAGGTATCAACTCTACAATGATAAAGCACAACTCTATTCTAAAGACTTTAATTCAGCTCTAAATCATGGATTCAAACACACAAAAACACAATCCCAACAATATAACACAAAACAATGCAGAATTTACTCGTACAATCCACTAATATTCACACTTTATCCTAGCAAATCCAGATGATTATTCATTCATTTACCATGAGATTGACATCACAATTCATTCTCAAGTGCGCTGATGCACATGTAAATTACACATAAACTGTACTTATAATCTTATGTCACCTGTTGTGACCTCTTTAATTCCACAATCTTAGTTGTTTACTCTCAACACCTCTTAATTTACATTATGCGTACACTTGTGTTTTGTATCTCTCTTCCCACCAAAATGCTTTACCATGCATTAACCAATTTATGGGTTGCACATCAAATTTACTTGCAACTCCACAATTATTTGTAATCATACCTCTTTCTGCAGTTCCCTTCTGCAGTCCCCTTTTCTACAGTTCCACTGTATGCCGTTGTGATTTCAATTTCAAAAATCCCCGGCGACCTGGTCAGATCTCGCCGCAAACCTAAGTAAAGAGATGGTAGGCAACATAAAGGGTCAGATGAGCAAAGTTCATCAAGAACTGGACCAAATTCAAAGCGACATTGTTATCGTTAACAATAGGCAAGAGGAGAACAGAGGGGAAATCGTGAAGTTCCGGAATGAAATATCAAAGGTCAATGGACACATCCAAGAGGAAATTAAAGGACTTAGAGAAGAACTCGAAGTGAGAGAAGGCCAAAAGACAGAGGCAAGCGAGACTAGGATAATAGCACAAGAGGAAACCCTAATGAAAGATCACAGATCACAGATCTGTATGCGTGCTCGATGATCGATCGGCCAACTAATTAATATTAATTGCCTTTGCTAGCGCGTGCCCTCGCGGCGTCGCCTAAAAATCCCCGGCGACCTGGTCAGATCTCACCGCTAACCACAAACCTACTGTGTCACTGCGCGTTCCCTTAAATCTGCCTCGATTTCAATTTTTAATGGCTTGATAATTAGCCTCTCGGCTATACATTCACCTAGGTGCAAACCTCATGTCTTTGAGTTACTCCAATCACGAGTAATTATTAAATTACGCTGGTATCTTCTCACTCCACTAGCCTCTCTATTCTCAAGAGGGGAATAACTTGACAATATTTTACCCTCCTGACCTACTCCAGACGACTTAAGTAGGTCACATAGAGTGACACGGCTCCAAGAAACTACGCCCCTTTTCCAGAGTCATTTGACAACTGTCAAGCGCTCAAACTTTCTGTGCTCAAGTCCAGAATAGTATACTCCATACAGCCCATAAATGCAGTATTCTGCTATCATTCCTTGCATTATATTAACAAATAATGTCAGAATTATTTCATATCACAACAGTGATTTAATATGTATTTTCTCTAGGAGTTTTTATAGCTTAAACTCCCTCAAAAGATCTTGTGTTCGTTCCTTGCTGGAACCTCAATTCTGAGCTCATCTATCTCTGAGATCCACGTTCGACACCAGTCAGCCTAACCCCGTTGGGTTCAATACATTTTCGGTAAAAAATTCAAAGAGATTGGTGCAAAATTACGGCAGTTATCGTGTCCACAAGAAACTGATATACATATATATATATATATACATAAATTATATATAAACTTTTGAACTGACGGTGGTTTTGGGGTCTGGGGGGATGTGAAACGCGAAGATATGTCGAAATTTTCCGGAAATCGAAACATGGTACCCATTGCAATAGTTAGCTTTCTAATGAAATCTACCTAAAACATTAGGATTAATGAAATATAAACGTCAACAGTAGGGAGGCTGTACCGGTTCTAACCCATAGCCTACATTCCTGGTGACGTCATCCAAGATGGCGACCATGATGTCACCGTGACGTCATCCAAGATGGCAGCCATGACGTCACCATGACGTCACACAAGATGGCGACCATGATGTCACCATGACGTCACACGTTCATGACGTTGCAATGCCGTCACACGGCCATGATGTCGCCATGACGTCACACAAGATGGCGACCATGACGTCACGACTATAGCTTAACTAACCTAGCCTAACCTTACCTCACTTACGAGGGGTGATCAAAAATGTTCCAAAATGTTAATCCATAGCCTACTTTCCTGGTGACGCCACCTACGAGGTGTAATCAAAAAGTTAATCCATAGCCTACTTTCCGGGTGACGGCACAACGAGGGGTGGTCCAAAATTCCAAAATGTTGATCCATAGCCTACTTTCCACTAACAAAAATGACGACTAACCAAAATGGTGGCTAACCAAAATGTCGGCCATGTTTTAGATTTTAGATTTTGTGTAAAAGACCAACATATAAGGTCACTGACCAAAAATTTTGTCTTTATTTTTAAACATTATTGGAAAAGTAGGCTATATGTTTAAACTTTAAAAAATTGGCAAAGCCGATATCTCCCGAATGCATGGTCGGAGTTTGATAAATGAGGTGTCGAGGCTGACATACCCTATTTCCAAAATTCCAAAAAATGTTGACCCATAGCCTACTTCCCTTGTGACTTTGCAACGAGGTGTAATCAAAAATTCCAAACTGAACGCTTGGTCGGATTTTGATAAATGAGGTGTCGAGGCTGATTTTTCCAAAATTCCAAAAATGTTGACACATAGCCTACTTTCCTGGTGACTTTGCAACGAGGTGTAATCAAAAATTGCAAACCGAACGCATGGTCGGATTCTGACAAATGAGGTGTCAAGGCTGATTTTCCAAAATTCCAAAAATGTTAATCTATAGCCGACTTTCCTGGTGACGTCACATACTAACCCGCCATACATTCAGGGTCAAAGCAGATATCCCCCGAACGCATGGTTGGATTTTGACGAATGCACGTGTGAAACAACATGTAAGCTAACAAGTCACATCCTGTTTTTGATTTGTATGTGACAAAATGCAAGTAGATGTGTCACATGACCTCGCGCAGGTGTTAGCCTTGAACTTCAGCTATACAAGTGCGCGATGATTGAATGTTCAAGAGTGTAAATCGCTGAGTCTCTAAAAGTATCATACATGATGGATAGCAGAGGCTTATGCGGTGACCATGCTTGCCAATGCATTCATCGCTGTTTGATAAATCATGGATTGTACAGGCTTATGCGATGTCTATGCTTTTAATGCATTCATTGATATTTCATGAATCATGAATCGGAGAGGCTTATGCTTAGTGAAAGCATGACTGTAATGATTGAAAACAATTGCAAGAATGATTGTCGAGCCACAGGACATGGCATGTGGGTGAAAAAAGTGGGTGTAAAAGTGGGTGTAAAAAATAAGTGCACAAAGTGGGTGCAAATGTGGGTGCAAAAGTGGGTGCAAAAAGTGGGTGCAAAAGTGGGTGCAGAAAGTGGGTGCAAAAAGTGGGTGCAATAGTGGGTGAAAAAAGTGGGTGCAAAAAGTGGGTGCAAAAAGTGTGTGCAAAAAGTGTGTGCAAAAAAGTGGGTGCAAAAGTGGGTGCAAAAAGTGGGTGCAATAGTGGGTGCAAAAAGTGGGTGAAAAAGCCAATATATAAGCCAGCACAAAAGCCAATACATAAGCCAATACAAAAGCCAATACGAAAGCTAATACAAAAGCCAATACATAAGCCAATACAAAAGCCAACACATGGGGTTAGGTTAGGTTAGGTTATGATATGTTTCATTAGATTAGGCGAACTAACAAGGGAAGTCTTCGCGCTACTACACTCCGATCGGGATCAAATTCAGGAGACAAATAGCTGAGGAAATGTACAACACGGGACAGGAAACCGCATCGGCTCAAATTAATATGCTATTTCATATTTATAACGTTAAAGTTATGACAATGGTACGCATGTCGCACCGAGAATGGTGAGCAGCAAGTCAGTGAGGCTGTAACAGGTCTGGCACACGCTCGTTGTTTCCAGGCGAAACGGAATGATACAAGCGCGTGGCCTTCAATGTGGATGTACTTTTTTTAGTAATATGCAGGACGTGTTACCTATGATGAACACAATGGATGACATAGTAGCAGGGTTGCTACCGTAATTTGTTCATTATTCGAGATATATTACCTAGGTATCATTATATACAATTACAGAAATGAAATGCAACCGATACTTAATAAAAAAGTACTGTACAGTACTTAACACAATTAACGAGTATCACTTGTTTATCATGTCTTGTTTGTTTCAATCAAGGTACGTATCACAAAAGTGAATGTCATGAACAAGGTGGTCAATACATAGATTTGTTTTACACCAGCCACACGAGAGTATGGCAGTATTTGTACACTGGCCACAAATAACCAGGGAAGGACTTTTAAAACAAAAAACAACTGGGTTTGGAAAGTTGGACGGTCGTTCATCTACAAAGCCAGCCTTAAACCAGCTATATGTCCACATGCTTTGAAAGCGTGGGGATGACAATTGGTTGTGTGTAAAAGACTGAACTTTCAAGATGTTGTTACGTAGGTGAATATTGAACTCTAGACCATGTAACAGCACACTATCGTAGAAAGTTCGAATGAAATTATTCCATATTCGAAATCCAAATCCATCCAGGGGTTGAATTATACCTGTGGTTCCTTTTGGTACAATCTTGACATCAATGTCCTTGTCATTTGGTTTGGCTGCTAGTATTGCATCTTCTGTTTGTCCAGTCCATGAATCTAAAACCAGTACACTAAAATCGGGGACTAACGGAAAATACACATTTCGGAGCCACTCTTGAAATAAATGTTGAGTTAATTTACCCGACTTGGAAGCGACTACATACAAATTAGGTGCAGTAAACAAGGTGTCCTTAACTCTTGGTCCAAAGACTCCGTTCTTTTCCTGTAATACCACAAGTAGAACGGGAAGCAGACGACCATCCGTGGAGATTATTGGTTGGACGGTGTAACTATGCGTTGACGAATTTAGGGATTGAGCTTCAGCAAATACACGCTTTTCACCTTTGCTGTGAAGAGTTCGTCCAGAATGAAATTCCATGTTGAACCCACTTTGGTCTGTATTAAAGACACACATTGGACTATAGGTTTCAATGGCTTCCGCAACATCTCCTACAAAGGTTGTCGCACTTGCAAGTAGGTCAGCATGGTTTGTTGTATAATTATGTGACACGAATTTTGTCACTTTTCTTGACACAATACGGCAAGATCTTTTAAAATGGGAGAGCCAAACTTTCGATGCACGAAAGGTTTCATCACCTACTCTCCGTGCTGCCGCAAGAGCCCATTTCCGGATATCACTGTCATGAACAACTTTTCTTCCCTCTCTGGCGCATTGAAACTGTTTAGCGGTTGCATCGAAAATTAATTTCAGTTTTTATTTTTTCGTACCTCCGCGCTCAACATGTTTCTCCCATATGTAAAGGTCATTACGACACTTCAACTTCTTATAGCGGCGATGCACAGTTTGGAACTTACGTTGTTTACCTCCTCGATTACGCCAAAAATCAATAGCGGCTTTCTAATATTGCACACTTACATCACTATTGTCTCCCACAGGTTCATCGTGCTCCATGTCGTATTCTTCATCGTTGTCTGGGTCAAGCATAACCAAGCTATCTTCCGTTTTAACCGAAAAACTTGGGTCATCTATACGGTTTGCCAAGAGACCTGTAACGAAGACGTCAAATTAGCCCCCAAAACACAGACCGAATTTATAATCAATAAAGTACATGTTCTAAACGTATTCTTGGATGTAGCCTACTTATGGTACAATTCACAGGCCAAATCCACCACTGCAGCTGTAACCGTAGTGGGTGTCTTTTCGCACTCCACAAAACAATTCTGCAGGCACAGAACAACGTTCCATGGGTTGATGTTTTTTATGTCCACACAGGCAGACATGGTTTCTGTAACAATACCTTATGATTGTAACTTAGTATCAACTTTGTTAATATTACAGTGGGTATACAAATTGTCAGCTGCATGTTTGAAGTTACCTGTCATTCTGCTTAAGAAGCCGATGTGTCAAACGGTCTGCCTGGAGCCCCATTCACATGACAAAGCAGACAGTCTAGTCAACAACTCGTTTACGGTGTCTGCTTCGTTCCTTGTGCCACGCTCTTACTAGCGCGCGCCCGATGTGCGGACGTTTCATACAATAAAAATGGTATTGAATATTAATTTGAGCCGATACGGTTTCCTGTCCTGTTTGGTACATTTCCTCAGCTATTCGTCTCTTGAGTTTCATCCCGATCGGAGTGTAGTAGTGCGAAGACTTCCCTTGTAAGTGTAACGTTATAGCCTGTCTTAAAACAAGTCTAAACGTATAAGCCAACACAAAAGTAAATATATAAGCCAGCACAAAAGCCAATACATAAGCCAATACAAAAGTCAATACAAAAGCCAATACAAAAGTCAATACATAAGCCAATACAAAAGCCAACAAATGGGGTTAGGTTAGGTTCACGTGACATGTTCTAAAAGTTTAGACTTGTTTTAAGACTGGCTATGACATCACCCTTAGCTCACCCAACCTAATGTAACATATCATAACCTAACCTAACTCCATGTGTTGGCTTTTGTATTGGTTTATGTATTGGCTTTTGTATTTGCTTGATGTATTTGCTTCTGTGCTTGATTATATATTGGCTTTTGTGTTGGCTTATACGTTTAGACTTGTTTTAAGACAGACTATAACGTTACACTTAGTTCACCTAACCTAATGTAACATATCATAACCTAACCTAACCTAACCCCATGTGTTGGCTTTTGTATTGGCTTTTGTGTTAGCTTTTGCATTGGCTTTTGTATTGGCTTATGTATTGGCTTTTGTGCTGGCTTATATATTGGCTTTTTATCAAGGCTATTCTTATAACTATAATCGTCAGAATGTGAATAGAATAATATGCTGGTGATGCTCAAAAGAGAGGTTAACAAAATGTCTAGGGAATCTAAAAGTAAAAATTGATTTTTTAGTGTGGGTGTTTATCGATGTAGTGCTCCAAGCAAACCACAGATGCTGTTTACATGTATTTGATTGAGCAAGTACCATAGTTAGAATGAATACCCTTAATCTTAGAACATGATTAAAGTAGTATTTCATTTTACATAGTGCTAACCAATGTCTATGTTATACTAGCTATAGAATTATTCATAAAGTCACTCAATATAAACCCTTGACAAAAAATATACCTACCTTGATACTCCTTTTATGGTCTCAGCACTCAGCTTGATGAATGTTTGAGAGGTAGGAGAGACATGCAGGTGGGAAATAATGCTATAGCCTATCACAACAGTGATGTATTATTAAGATGTGTTGTTAATTATTAGTGGAATGAATGGTCAACGACTTTTATCTACCTATAAACTTTAGGGTTAAAAAAACAATCAAAAATGTATATCATCACTGCTATGATTTCAAAAAAAAACAGAAAACAAGCATTTATGTTTATGTTTTTGTTTATTCAAAACGTACCATACATCGATGATTGTTTATTCCTTCATAAAACAAATATACAGGTTGACTACTTGTATTGATATCTTCAAGAACATCATCAGGCACGTCATCGAAACGTGAAGGAAGAAAAGTTTCAAACTCTTCACAAATGCAAAGAGCGCGGATTCCAAATTTAGTGTTTATTTATTCTATGAATGCGAAAAGGTGTATGAATAGGCAAGTCGCTTATCTTCTTGAGTTCAAGACCACAGGCTTCAAACCTTCCATGATAATCTATAAACAAAAAACATAACTATGACACTCTAGTATCAACATTGTTTCAACAACAACAACAACAATCACCAAGTTGCATTAACACGGATTTGTAAACTAGCATTGTCAGTGGCATCTAGTTGTCAACATTGACACTGGATAGAACGATTAATCAAATCACGAATGGTCAAGTCGTTTTTAACATGGATTCGCAAATAGTATTCTCAATGACATCTAGTTGTCGACATTAACATTGAATAAAGCGTTAATCAAATTATAAATGGTCAAGTTGTTTAAACACGAATTCCCAAAATAGTATTGCCAGTAGCATCTAGTCATGAACATGAATATTAGATAGAGTGTTAATCAAATCACAAATGATTAAGTTGTTTTAACATTGATTTGCAAACATGCATTGTCGGGTGGCATCTAGTTATCAACATTGATACTGGATAGAACGTTTAATCAAATCATAAATGGTCTAGTTGTTTTAACATGGATTCGTAAACATAGTATTTGCCAATGGCATCTAGTTGTCAACATCAACATTGAATAAAGCGTTAATCAAAATACAAATGGTCAAGTTGTTTCAACACGGATTCACAAAAATAGTATTGCCATCGTAGTCTTAAGTAGCAACCTTCCCTGCATTTGCCTGGAATACAGTAGAAATGAGAAAGCATGAATGACTGAGTGGGAATCGAACCCTCCTCTTCTCAGTTTTACCTCACAAGTCTGAGTGTACCTCGTTCCAGCCCTCATATCAGAATTTTATTTTGCACATCGGGAATCGTACCCACACATCTAGGGTGATAACCAAGAACGCTAGCCGCTACACCACGAGGTGTAGATTACAAATGGTCAAGTTGCTTAAACACGGATTCACAAAATAGTATTGCCATCGTAGCCTTAAGTTAGGAACCATCCCTGCATTTGCCTGGAGTAGAGTAGAAATGAGAAGCCAGAATGATTGATTGGGGATCGAACCCTCCTCTTTTCAGTTTTACCTCACGAGTCTGAGTGTACCTCGTTCCAGCCCTCACATCAGAATTTTATTTAGCACATTGGGAATCGAACCCACACCTCTAGGGTGATAACCAAGAACACTAGCCGCTACACCACGAGGTGAAGATTACAAATTGTCAAGTTGTTTCAACACAGATTCACAAAATAATATTACCATCGTAGCCGTAAGTTAGGAACCATCCCTGCATTTGCCTGGAGTACAGTAGAAATGAGAAAGCTAGAATGACTGAGTGGAAATCGAACCCTCCTCTTCTCAGTTTTACCTCATGAGTGTGAATGTACCTCGTTCCAGCCCTTGCATCAGACTTTTATTTTGCACATCGGGAATCGAACCGACACCTCTAGTGTGATAACCAAGAACGCTAGCCGCTATACCACGGGGTGTAGATTACAAATGGTCAAGTTGTTTAAACACGGATTCACAAAATAGTATTGTCATCGTAGCCTTAAGTTAGGAACCATCCCTGCATTTGCCTGGAGTACAGTGGAAATGAGAAAGCCAGAATGACTGAGTGGGAATTGAACCCTCCTCTTCTGAGTTTTACCTCATGAGTCTGAGTGTACCTCGTTCCAGCCCTCGCATTAGAATTTTATTTTGCACATCGGGAATCGAATCCACACCTCTAGGGTGATAACCAAGAACGCTAGCCGCTACACCAAGAGGTGTAGATTATAAATGGTCAAGTTGTTTCAACACGGATTCACAAAATAGTATTGTCATCGCAGCCTTAAGTTAGGAACTATCCCTGCATTTGCCTTGAGTACAGTAGAAATGAGAAGCCAGAATGATTGAGTGGGAAGTTTTCATTAGCTCAAGGTCGCGCTACATGCATGCAAGCAGTTGTGTTTCAAGTTTCTCGCTTGGTCCGCACATCTCGTTGAACGTGGGTTAGCAATCACAGGGCCTCAGCTGTGTTTGGCATAAGTTGTTTCAACACAGATTCACAAAATAGTATTGTCATCGTAGCCTTAAGTTTGGAAACATTCCTGCATTTGCCTGGAGTACAGTAGAAATGAGAAAGCCTGAATGACTGAGTGGGAATCGAACCCTCCTCTTCTCAGTTTTACCTCACGAGTCTGAGTGTACCTCGTTCCAGCCCTCACATCAGAATTTTATTTTTCACATCGGGAATCGAAATCACACCTCTAAGGTGATAACCAAGAACGCTAGCCGCTACACCACAAGGTGTAGATTACAAATGGTCAAGTTGTTTCTACACGGATTCACAAAATAGTATTGTCATCGTAGCCTTAAGTTAGGAACCATCCCTGCATTTGCCTGGAGTACAGTAGAAATGAGAAAGCCAGAATGACTGAGTTGAAATCGAACCCTCCTCTTCTCAGTTTTACCTCACGAGTCTGAGTGTACCTCGTTCCAGCCCTCACATCAGAATTTCATTTTGCACATCGGGAATCAAACCCACACCTCTAGGGTGATAACCAAGAATGTTAGCCGCTACACCACGAGGTGTAGATTACAAATTGTCAAGTTGTTTCAACATGGATTCACAAAATAGTATTGCCATCATAGCCTTAAGTTAGGAGCCATGACTGAGTGGAAATCGAACCCACCTCTTCTCAGTTTTACCTCACGAGTGTGAGTGTACCTCGTTCCAGCCCTTGCATCAGAATTTTATTTTGCACATCGGGAATCGAACCCACATCTCTAGGGTGATAATCAAGAACGCTAGCCGCTACACCACGGGGTGTAGATTACAAATGGTCAAGTTGTTTCAACACGGATTCACAAAATAGTATTGTCATCGTAGCCTTAAGTTAGGAACCATCCCTGCATTTGCCTGGAGTACAGTAGAAATGAGAAAGCCAGAATGACTGAGTGGGAATTGAACCCTCCTCTTCTCAGTTTTACCTCACGAGTCTGAGTGTACCTCGTTCCAGCCCTCGCATTAGAATTTTATTTTGCACACCGGGAATCGAATCCACACCTCTAGGGTGATAACCAAGAACGCTAGCCGCTACACCACGAGGTGTAGATTATAAATGGTCAAGTTGTTTCAACACGGATTCACAAAATAGTATTGTCATCGTAGCCTTAAGTTAGGAACCATCCCTGCATTTGCCTGGAGTACAGTAGAAATGAGAAAGCCTGAATGACTGAGTGGGAATCGAACCCTCCTCTTCTCAGTTTTACCTCACGAGTCTGAGTGTACCTCGTTCCAGCCCTCACATCAGAATTTTATTTTGCACATCGGGAATCGAACCCACACCTCTAAGGTGATAACCAAGAACGCTAGCCGCTACACCACGAGGTGTAGATTACAAATGGTCAAGTTGTCTCAACAAGGATTCACAAATAATATTGTCATCGTAGCCTTAAATTAGGAACCATCCCTGCATTTGCCTGGAGTACAGTAGAAATGAGAAAGCCAGAATGGCAGTTGAAATAGAACCCTCCTCTTCTCAGTTTTACCTCACGAATCTGAGTGTACCTCGTTCCAGCCCTCACATCGGAATTTTATTTTGCACATTGGGAATCGAACCCAAACCTCTAGAGTGATAACCAAGAACGCTAGCCGCTTCACCACGAGGTGTAGATTGGAGGAAACTAACTAGTTCAAAGTTAATCCTATTAATGAAGCTTTTCAGTCGGTCTAATCGAGGACTGGCATGCAACGAAGAGGTACTCACCTTTAATAAAAACCGTTGTTGCCAACTGGATTAGGTATAACCAATTATCTGGAAATAAATAATCCAATCAATCAATCCATGACATACACGTTGATTTATATTTAAACTGTTTAAAATGTTTAATCTATTCAATACATACCTCACAAATAGTTTTCCTTTTTGCTCCAAGTAACGCCACTGCTTTCTTAAGTTGTTTAAAATAAATGATAAGACTGCAGCATTAATCGCTGGTAATGAGAGACTAATGAGTGTCGATGATAGCTATGACCTTGCATTTATAGTGTTCAATATTGCAAGCTTGCAAAAAACAATTTACAGGACATGGCATGTCAAACGGAAATGACGTTCATAATAAGTTTTCCGTTTTCAATTATCTGCAATATCAGCTTTTTTCCAAACACAATAGGTTGTATTGCAACATCACATCCTGTTTCAAGATCTCAGCTATTAGTTAACTGTTGCTAAGTGATGAAATAAAGAAACTGTATTACCTAGTTCATCCTTTACAAAATCTGAGGGCTCACATCTAGTGGGATATAGGATTGGCAATCACATGGTCCGAGCTATGTTTAGCATTGCTTTCACATGCTTGTATCAAAACGCCTCTCCATTTTCTATTCTGTTAACCTGGGATTGAAAGAGTGAAATGATTTGGCGAGGAAGTGTAAAGGAGGCGGCCGTGGCCTTACAGTTGGTATCATCTAAGCATTTTATTCAAACACAAAGTGGAAAACCTCTGAAAACCACTTCAAGAATGGTGGAATTCATTCATGTGGCTCAGAGACTTGGTGTATGCCACTCGCATTTTAAAGCCTCTATGGCTTAGGCAAAAGCATGCTAGTCTCTCACTACTGAGTCCATAGTTCAAATCCCAGTCACTCCATGCGAAATTTGTGCTGAACAAAGCAATGAGATACAGTTTTTCTTTCTCTGGCAATGACAGTTTTCCCCTGTCGTCATTTCATTCTAGCAAGGAGACTGCCGTGGCCTTATGGTAGGTATCATTACAGCATTTTGCTCAAAGACAATGTGAGCAATCACTGAAAACCACTTCAAGAATAGCTAAAGTGTGAATCGAATTCTCTCTACTCATTTGGGTCTAGGCTAAAACTGAGTAGACCTCGTTTCAATTCTCATACAACTTTTAAATTTCTCGACAGAGCCGGGAATTAAACCCAGAACCTCTGGGGAGCGCCAACTAATCATGCTAATTTGTGCTGAACAAAGCGATGAGATATAGTTTTTTTCTTTTCTCCGACAATGATAGTTTCCCCCTGTCGTCATTTCATTCTATCAAGGAGACTGCCGTGGCCTTATGGTATCATCACAGCATTTTGCTCAAAGACATTGTGAGAAATCACTGAAAACCACTTCAAGAATAGCTAAAGTGTGAATCGAATTCTCTCTACTCATTTGGGTCTAGGCTAAAGCTGAGTAGACCTCGTTTCAATTCTCATACAACTTTTAAATTTCTTGACAGAGCCGGGAATCAAACCCAGAACCTCTGGGGAGCGTCACCCAATCATGCTAACCGCTACACTACAAAAGTGATTCAGGAGTGACTTCTCTTTAAACGTGTTTTCATGATTTTTCCATTTTCACCACCAGGCGAATGCCAAGACAATTCATTTTCAATAGATTCACAGTTGATTTCAATTTAATATCCAATAATTCATATAGCAGTACATACATGCAATCTAACTTGTAGCATGTTTAGAGAATGTACAATTTAACACTGTCATCATGCTAGAGTTGCAGTTTTCATTATATCAAGGTCGCGCTACATGCATGCGAGCGGGCAGTTATGTTTCATGTTCCTCGCCAAAAGCTCACATCTCGTTGAACGTGCGTAAGCAATCACAGGGCTTCAGCTGTGTTTAGCATTGCATTCACTTACTTGTGCTGGGCTCCTCTCAATCTTCTTTCATGTCGACCTCACTTGGTTAACTCTTGTTCTCTTCCAATCTCAAGCTACACCGGTTTTTCCACTGTCACTATTCCATTCTAGCAACACCCTCCACAATCATTTTATTTCATCTATCATTCATTTAATCATTATCCTAGGGGAGTGTGACAGGCTTTTCATTCCCCCAGGAAAAGTGTGACAGGTTTAAGCAGCCAACACTGTTTTACATCCCATAGCTAACTGGTTAGCGCGCTAGGCTTTGGCTTAAAGTATCTCGAGTTCGATTGTCTGCTACAATCCATGGCATAAGCCTCTGTGATTTAGGGTTAATTCAAATATTAACTAATGCAAGCATGGCTATTATTATCTTGGTCAATGCTAAGCAGTTATGTTTCAAGTTTCATTCAAGGGGGGGCTCACATCTAGTAGAACGTGGGTTAGCAATCACAGGGCCTCAGCTGTGTTCAGCATTGTGTTCACTTACGTGTACCGGGCTCCTCTCAGTCTTCTTTACTGTTGACCTCACTTGGTTAACACTTGTTCTCACCCAATCTCGACGTCGCCAGGAAAGTAGGCTATGGGTCAACATTTTTGGAATTTTGGAAAAAGGAGGTGTCAGCCTCGACACCTCATTTGTCAAACTCCGACCATGCATTCGGGAGATATCGGCTTTGCCAAGTTAGTAGGTAACGTCACTAGGAAAGTAGGCTATGTGTCAACATTTTTGGAATTTGGGAAAAACGGGGTGTCAGACTCGACACCTCTTTTGTCGAACTCCAACCATGCTTTCGGGAGATATCGGCTTTGCCAGGTTAGTAGGTGATGTCACCAGGAAAGTAGGCTATGGTTCAACATTTTTGGAATTTCGGAAAAAGGGGGTGTCAGCCTCGACACCTCATTCGTCAACTCCGACCATGTGTTCGGTTTGGAATTTTTGATTACACTTCGTTGCAAAGTCACCAGTAAAGTAGGCTATGGGTCAACATTTTTGGAATTTTGGAAAAATCAGCCTCAACACCTCATTTATCAAAATCCAACTATGCGTTCAGAATTTTTGATTACACCTCGTTGCAAAGTCACCAGGAAAGTAGGCTATGGATTAACATTTTTGGAATTTTGGAAAAATCAGCCTCGACACCTCATTTGTCAAAATCCGACCATGCGTTCGGTTTGGAATTTTTGATTACACCTCGTTGCAAAGTCACCAGGAAAGTAGGCTATGGGTCAACATTTTTGGAATTTTGGAAAAAGGGTATGTCAGCCTCGACACCTCATTTATCAAACTCCGACCATGCATTCGGGTGATATCGGCTTTGCCAATTTTTTTTTGTTTAAACTTATAGCCTACTTTCCCAATAATGTTTAACAAGATGTTCAGTACAGAACATATAGCCTACTTTCTCCTAAATGCATGGGTATTGTTATAACTCTTTGTCTTTTTCAAGGAGTATGATTGAATGTTGGTTGTAGTAGCTTGTTGAAATACAACGTGCTATAGGGATATTAAACATGAATATGAGGTGCCCTTTGCTAGTGCTACCTCTGTACCAAATTTCGTTCAATTCGGTTTCACCGTGTTTGAATTGATAGGGGGAATCGATTTACACACATACTTGGCCACCATCTGCAAACTATTGGGCTGATGTTCTTGCAGTTTGGTCAGAATATGTTTCCCACATAAAGATATGGTGTTGAAAAATTTGGTAGAGACTGGGTTATTAGGTTAGGCGTAATTACATTTTAGCTTTAACATTTGGGTGGCCGCGATTACGTTTCCGTCAAGATAGCGGTGATATAAAACATGACACTGAGGTGCCCTTTGCTAGTGCTACCTCTGTACCAAATTTCGTTCATTCGGTTCCACCATGTTCGAATTAATAGGGGGAATCAATTTTGACATAAAGATGGCCGCCATCCGCAAACTATTAGGCTAATGACCTATTAGATTGGTCAAAGAATGCTCCCTCCATAAAGGTATGTTGTTGCAAAGTTTGGTAGAGATCGGATGGTTATGTTAGTCGTAATTTGATTTAAGCTTTAAACATTTGTGTGGCCGCCATTACATTTCTGTCAATATGGCGGCGATATTAATCGTGACACTGAGATGCCCTTTGCTACTGCTATCTCTGTACCAAATTTCGTTCCATTCGGTTTCACCGTGTTTGAATTAATAGGGGGAATCGATTCTGACACAAATATGGCCGCCATCCGCAAACTATTAGGCGAATGACCTATTAGATTGTTCAAAGGATACTCCCTCCATAAAGGTATGTTGTTGCAAAGTTTGGTAGAGATCGGATGGTTATGTTAGTCGTAATTTAACTTAAACTTTGAACATTTGTGTGGCCGCCATTACGTTTCTGTCAATATGGCGGCGATATAAAACATGACACTGAGAATCCCTTTGCTAGTGCTACCTCTGTACCAAATTTCGTTCCATTCGGTTTCACCGTGTTTGAATTAATAGGGGGAATTGATTTTCACACAAAGATGGCCGCCATCCGCAAACTATTAGGCTAATGACCTATTCATTGGGTCAAAGGATGCTTCCTCTATAAGGGTATGTTGTTGAAAAATTTGGTAGAGATCGGATGATTAGGTTAATCGTAATTTGATTTAAGCTTTGAACATTTGTGTGGCCGCCATTACGTTTCCGTCAAGATGGCGGCGATATAAAACATGACACTGAGGTGCCCTTTGTTAGTGCTACCTCTGTACCAAATTTCGTTCCAATCGGTTGCACCGTGTTCGAATTAATAGGGGGAATCGATTTTCACACAAAGATGGCCGCCATCCGCAAACTATTACGCTGATGACCTATTAGATTGGTCAAAGGATGCTCCCTCCATAAAGGTATGTAGATGCAAAATTTGGTAGAGATCGGATGATTAGGTTAATCGTAATTTGATTTAAGCTTTGAACATTCGTGTGGCCGCCATTACGTTTCAGTCAAGATGGCGGCGATATAAAACATGACACTGAGGTGCCCTTTGCTAGTTCTACTTCTGTACCAAATTTCGTTCCATTCGGTTCCACCGTGTTCGAATTAATAGGGGGAATCAATTTTGACACAAAGATGGCCGCCATCCGCAAACTATTAGGCTAATAACCTATTGGATTGGTCAAAGGATGCTCCCTCCATAAAGGTATGTTGTTGCAAAGTTTGGTAGAGATCGGATGGTTATGTTAGTCGTAATTTAACTTAAGCTTTGAACATTTGTGTGGCCGCCATTACGTTTCTGGCAATATGGCGGCGATATAAGACGTGATACTGAGATGCCCTTTGCTAGTGCTACCTCTGTACCAAATTTCGTTCCATTCGGTTTCACCGTGTTTGAATTAATAGGGGGAATTGATTTTCACACAAAGATGGCCGCCATCCGCAAACTATTACGCTGATGACCTATTAGTTTGGTCAAAGGATGCTCCCCCCATAAAGGTATGTTGTTGCAAAATTTGGTAGAGATCGGATGATTAGGTTAGTCTTAATTTGATTTAAGCTTTGAACATTTGTGTGGCCGCCATTACGTTTCCGTCAAGATGGCGGCGATATAAAACATGACACTCAGGTGAATTTTGTTAGTACTACCTCTGTACCAAATTTCGTTCCATTCGGTTGCACCGTGTTCGAATTAATAGGGGGAATCGATTTTCACACAAAGATGGCCGCCATCCGCTAACTATTACGCTGATGACCTATTGGTTTGGTCAAAGGATGCTCCCTCCATAAAGGTATGTTGTTGCAAAATTTGGTAGAGATCGGATGATTAGGTTAGTCGTAATTTGATTTAAGCTTTGAACATTTGTGTGGCCGCCATTACGTTTCCGTCAAGATGGCGGCGATATAAAACATGACACTGAGGTGTCCTTTGCTAGTGCTACCTTTGTTCCAAATTTCGTTCAATTCGCATTCACCGTGTTCGAATTGATAGGGGGGGACAGACATTCAGAGTACACACACTCACACATACACAGACACACACACACACACAGACTCACACACATATACACACACACAGACTCACACACACACATACACACACAGAGACAGACAGACACACTTTTTTCGCCCTGTGTTGATCTCATAAGTCTACTTTCATTTTTTGCAAAAATCGAAAGTAGGCTAAAAATAAAGATAAAATCTTAGGTCAGTGACCTTATAGGTTGGTCTTTTTCACAAATTCTAAAATCGAAAATCGAAAATCTAAAACATGAGCGCCATTTTGGTTAGCCGTCATTTTGGTTAGTCGCCATTTTGGTTAGTGGAAAGTAGGCTATGGATCAACATTTTGGAATTTTGGACCACCCCTCGTTGTGACGTCACCCGGAAAGTAGGACATGGATTAACTTTTTGATTACACCTCGTAGGTGACGTCACCAGGAAAGTAGGCTATGAATTAACATTTTGGAACATTTTTGATCAGGCCTCGTAAGTGAGGTTAGGCTAGGCTAGGTTAGTTAAGCTATAGTCGTGACGTCATGGTCGCCATCTTGTGTGACGTCATGGCGACGTCATGGTCGTGTGACGTCATTGCAACGTCATGACCGTGTGACGTCATGGTGACATCATGGTCGCCATCTTGTGTGACGTCATGGTGACGTCATGGCCGCCATCTTGTATGACGTCACCAGGAAAGTAGGCTATGGGTTAGAACCGGTACAGCCCCCCTACTGTCAACATATCAATTGTAGAGCACACCTTAATGGAGAGTATAACACTGCCATACACTATATTACGCGTGATACCCTCCGTCATAAGGTAAAGATTCAAAATCTCCCGTAAAAGCAGCGGCATCAAGAGTATGAAATTAGACTCTAAATGTCACAATTAGACGACCACGTGGATTAGCGGCTAACATTCTCGGCTGTTAACTTGGAGGTCCGAGTTTGAATCCCGGCTCTGCCAAGAAATTTTAATTCTGGTGTGAGAGCTGGAATGGGGTACACTGCGCCTCCCGAGGCAAAACTTGGAAGATGTTTTCCGTGGTTTCCCACTTCTACTCGAAGCAAATACCGGGATAGTTTCTAACTGAAGGCAACAGCAACCTCCTTTTTAATCCTCACCTGAGTTACAAATACACACACTACTACAGCCATCAAAGTAACACAGGTTATCAAAAATAAATCATACACACTTAAGTTAATTGGGCTACATGGCCATGATGTCGCCAAGCCTCTAAATCAATCAACAATAACAGAATCATTTAAGCTCATTTAATCTTAATACTAAGTGTCGTGATGATATCTATAGCCGTTGTTATGTTAGGCCGCGTGTAGGGTTAGCCGATGTATTCGTTTTTATTATTATCTTAATTCCCTACATCGACCTGTTAATAAAATTTAAAAAACTACGTATTCAGATTTTTAAGGCTTTCAGATTCCTAATGTTATTATCGTGGTTTGGATAGAAAATGGAGGCCCATGGCCTGGTGTTTACGTCTTGACTGTAGTCATGGAGAAAATGGAGTAGCATGGCCCCTTACAGAGACAGGTGGAAACCTGGTGATCACATCTTGAGGTACTGTTGCCGTTGAGGGAAAGTAAGTGGCATGGCCTCTTACCGAGATAGATGGAAACTTGGTGGACCCGTCTTGTGCTACTGTTGCCATGGAGATGGCCGGCCTTGCCATTCCATCATAAGTTAATTTTCTGACTTTATTAGCCTTTGCTCGAGTGCAAATAGGCCGATATCAAAAGAATGAGAAAGACTATAGAAAATGCATGTAGCCAGTGGTTTCTTCTGGGTCCTAAACTATGTGTATGCAAAATTTGGTACAGATTGGTGGAACGGTGTAGATTTGTATACGGAACAAATATACATGCATACATACATACCTAAATACATACATACAGACAGACAGACAGACTTTCACTTTTATATATTAGACTAGCTGAAGTACCCGTGCTTCGCTACGCGTCATAAATAAATTAAAATGTGAAAGTGACAGTTAAAACAGGGGATAGGCGAGGTGCTGCGCAGAGGGAGATTAAGGATGGAACATTTTGTCCACACCGTTCGGCGTTGACCGTGTTTTATAGCACAAATTTAGGTTTTACTCGCTTACCGTTGGAGATACCTTTCGGATAGAAAATGTAATTTTAAACCTCGTATATGCCATCAAAAGTTTGCTATTTCTTAGCGTTCACTTTTTATTTGAAATGTAAATATGAAAGTTTGAAACCAAAGGGTGTAGTAACGTCAGTAAAATGGTCGCCATCTTTAAATAGTGCAAAGTATTGAAATCAAAAGTAGCCTATATGTTAACCAGGTAAATCAGCTACTTCCATGTAAAATTCATGTAAGTCGGACCAGTGGTTCTTGAGTGATTGAGTAATACACAGACACACACCATCTCATTTTTAGCCTCGCTTCGCTCCCGTCATAGTCGTGTCATATTGTTATTCAATGACATGCAGGTTTAACCCTATTAGCACACCTTTAGAACCTGAATATCCAAAAATCCCTCCTTAGTAGACTTTTTCGACACACAACAATCATATCCCCTTCTTCTAACTTTAATAGTTTTGATTGGTCGATGAGAGTGAACATCCAAAAATCCTTCCTTAGTGGACGTTTTTCTTCCAGAATTTCACCCCTCCCCATAGGCCCCTTAAATTGGATTTATGAAAAAAAACGGTCGAACACCTACTTATTTTAATTATTTATTCATTTATTTATTTTTAAGCTGATTGAACTCGGAGAAAATCAAACTCCTCGCCTATGTCGTTTAAGAGATACACGCTCCGTTAGGAATCTTTCAACCCACACTTTTCATCCCTTTCACCTCATAATAAACACCACATCGGAAAACCATTAGACATGTGTCAGCTTATATTTAATGATTAGTATATATGCCAAGTATCACATCCCCAAATGAAACCACTCATGAGATATTGTTATTCAATGAAATGCACGTTTACCCCATTAACACCTCTTTAGAACTTGAATATACAAAACTCTCTCCTTAGTGGACGTTTTCGACTTACAACGAACTTATCCCCAAAATTTCATGTTTCTAACTTCAATAATTTTGGCTGGGCGATGATGAGTGAGTGAGTCAGTCAGGACATTTTCTTTCATTTATGTTTGAGAATTTCACCCCGCCCCATGAACCCCTTAAATTGGATTTTTGGAAAATAAACGGTCGAACACCTATTTACTTATTTAAAGCTGTTTTCCCCCTGAGTTTGATGAGTGAGTAAGTGAGTCAATCAGTTAGGACACTTTCTTTCCTGTTTTTTCCCCGAATTTCACTTCTCCCAATGGGCCCCTTAAATTGGATTTATGAAGAAATGGTCGAACACATATTTGCTTATTTTTAAGCTGCTTTTTCCGCTGAATTTCAAACTTATCGCCTATGTTGAATAAGAGATACACTACACGCTCCGTTAAGAATCCTTCAACCCCCAATTTTCTCCCCTTTCACCTCATAATATACACCATATCGATAAACTCTTAGTCATATGTCTGCTTATTTTGAGTGCTTAGTTTACATGCCGAATATCACATCCCCAAATGAAACAACTCGTGAGATATTGTTATTCAATGAAATGCAAGTTTAACCCCCTTAACACCCCTTCAGAATATGAATATCCAAAAAGCCATCCTTAGTGGACGTTTTCGACACACAACGAACATATCCCCAAAATTTCAAGTTTCTAACTGCAATAGGTTTGCTGGGGGATGATGAGTGAATATCCAAAAATCCTTCCTTAGTGGACTTCTTTCCCCAGAATTTCATCCCTCCCCATGAGTCCCTTAAATTGGATTTATGAAAAAACGATCGAACACCTATTTACTACTTTTTCAATCTGATTTTTCTCCCTGAGATTCTTACTTTTTGCCTCTGTCTTTTAAGAGATACTTGCTCCGTAAGAATCCTTCAACAATCACTTTTCACACATACACCTCATAGTATACACCACATCGAAAAACCCTCAGACATGTGTCTTCTTATTCTTAATGATGAGTTTATATGCCTAGTATCCCATCCCAAAGGAAACCAATCGGGAGATATTGTTATTCAATTAAATGCAAGTCTACCCCCTTAACACCCCTTTAGAACCTGAATATCCAAAATTCCTTCCTTAGTGGACGTTTTCGACATACAACGAACATAGCCCCTTAATATCATGTTTCTAACTTCAATAATTTTGGCTGGGGGATTATGAGTGAGTGAGTAAGTCAGGACAATTTCTTTCAATTATTTTTCAGAATTTCACCCCTCTCATGATCCCCTTAAATTGGATTTATAAAAAAAACGGTCGAACACCTATTTACTTATTTTTCAGCTGTTCTTCCCCCCTGAGTTTGATGAGTGAGTGAGTTATGACACTTTCTTTCCTGTTTGTTCCCCCAGAATTTCACCCCACTCCAAGGGTCCCTTAAATTGGATTTATGAAAAAACGGTCGAACACCTATTTACTTATATTTTAAGCTGTTTTTTCCCGCCGAATTTCAATCTTCTCGCCTATGTCGTTTAAGAGATACACCCTCCGTTAAGAATCCCTCAACCCCCAATGTTCACCCCTTTCACCTCATAATATACACCACATCGATAAACCCTTAGACATATGTCAGATTATTTTAATGATTAGCTTATATACCGATTATCACATCCCCAAAGAAACAACTCATGAGATATCGTTAATGAATGAAATGCACTTTTACCCCCTTAACACCTCTTTAAAACCCGAATAACAAAAATCCTTCATTAGTTGACCTTTTCGACATACAGCGAACATATTCCCAAAATGTCATGTTTCTAACTTTAATAGTTTTCGCTGGGCGTGATGAGTGAGTGAGCCAGACAGGACATTTTCTTTCAATTATTTTTACCAGAATCTCAGCCCTCCCCCAGGGGCCCCTTAAATTGGATTGATGAAAAAACGCTTGAACACCTATTAACTTATTTTTTAAGCTGTCTTTTCCCCTGAGTTTGATGAGTGAGTGACTTAGTCAGACAGTTAGGACACTTTCTCTCCTTTTTCCCCCGAGAATTTCACCCCACCCCATTGGATCCTTAAATTAATTTATGAAAAAACGGTGGAACACCGATTTACTTATTTTTAAGCTGATTTTTTTTCGCTGAGTTTCAAATTTCTCGCCTATGTCGTTTAGGAGATAGGCCTACACGCTTCGTTAGGAATCCTTCAACCCAAAATGTTCACCCCTTTCACCTCATAATAATACACCACATCGAAAAACACTTAGACACATGTCTGCTTATTTTCAATGATTAGTTTATATGCCGAGTATCACATCCACAAATGAAACCACTGGTGAGCTATTGTTATTCAATGAAATGCAGGTTTAACCCCCTTAAGACCCCTTTAGAACCTGAATATTCAAAAATCCTCCCTTAGTGTATAGTTTTGACATACAACGAACATATCCCGAAAATGACATGCTTCCAACTTCAATATTTTTGGCTGGGCGATGATGAGTGACTGAGTGAGTCAGGACATTTTCTTTCAATTTTTTTTCTTCAGAATTTCACCCCTCCCGATGAACCCCTTAAATTTGATTTATCAAAAAAAATGTCGAATACATATATACTTATTTTTAAGCAGTTTTTCCCCCTGAGTTTGAAGAGCGAGTGAGTCAAACGGTTAGGACACTTTCTTTCCTGTTTTTTTTTACCCAGAATTTCACCCCACCCCATGGGCCCCTTAAATTGGATTTATGAAAAAACGGTCAAACATCTGTTTACTAATTTTTTATGCTGATTTTTTTCCGCTGAGTTTCAAACTCCTCGCCTATGTCGTTTAAGAGATACAGGCTCCGTTAGGAATCTTTCAACCCCCACATTTCACCCCTTTCACCTCATAATATACACCACATCGAAAAACCCTCAGACACATGTCTTCTTATTTTTAGCCTATTTTCAATTTTGAAAAAATAGGCTTATGAGATCACCTTTTGTCCGTGTGTGTTGTACCCGATACCCAGTTGAGGCTATCGGCTACGCCAGCTGACATTAAGCCGTAGTTGAGATTTATGGGAAAAGTTGTAAAGATAGCGCTCACATCGAGTAGAGGAGAATATTAGAAAATGACGTAGAGGGCCTAGGATCAAGAAGGCACTGCCAGTCAAGTAGATGGAATTATGGGAGGAATATTAAAGTTTTATTAAGATCTTTATGGAACAGTATATTTAATAATCTCAGAAGAGAAGAGATAACAAGCATTATATATGATAATAACTTGAAGAAAGACAGATAATCCCTTAAGTTATTGTATAACTTAATAGCCGAGATGAAGGTGGTCGAGATTATATTTGTGACGCACGACCGTAGTAGGTGGGGGAGAATCACGTGATCGCGCCAGGTAGGAGCTGGTCAATGCAGTTTAGAGAAGTCAGTCGAGTTCAGCCAGCGAGCTGAGTGGTACACTTGCGCAGAGCGTACGGCGAAGTCGAGCGGTGAACAGCACTGGTTACGTAAAGCGAAGGCGACAGTATTACTTAACCAAGCAGAGAGCGGAAGTAGGTCAGTGAGCCAAGGCGAGCAACGCAGGGCAGACGGCGAGAAGACCGGTTCCGAGGCAGGCTGTACGGGCCGTGTACGGAGGAGAAAAAGCCGGGGTTCAGAACAGCATTGTAATACGAGTTTGAGAACTTTATTTCGAGCTGCATTTTATAACGCAGAACAGTATAGCAAAGCGGCATGGCGAGGCCGGCTTTAAGCATAGTTCATTCTGGAACAATGCAGTAGATCCGAGCGGGCTAGTTCCGACTTTTATACGCAGGCAACATTAAAGAAGCTGAACTTCATTTCAACATTCAGTTACAACATTGAGTTGGGACTTGTATTCAGTAATAGAATTGTGCAGGCAGATAGTTACAATATACTGCAATTATGAACTTAGATATTCAAATTACATTACGACTATGCATTTCATAACGGAATATGTAGAGCGACCATGGGGTCCAAACAACATTAACGCTTTTAAGCAAACGAACTGTTACAATTATATGCACTTATGAACATTGGCACGTGCATTAATAAAATTCTTTTTCATGAATTATCACAAAATGCCGAGTACGAACACAGCTACAGGGTGTTTCAAAAACTTATACACTCTCATAAATAAAATTTATTTTCTACAAGTGAGACTTAACCGCTGTGGAGATTGAACTTTTAACAAGCAAACCGAACATTATATGGGACAGTGGCGTAACATAGAAGAGGAATATGGGGTACGCTGCTTTTATGAACATTTACGTAAGGATTTGGACAGTATCCATTAAGGATAACATGCAGTTCATCATGTCGTAGTAAACGAAGACAGAGACGCAATGGCACCACGGAGCGATGGATTCGATTCCTGAAGAAGAGGAGGTCTAACAGCTGATTCACTTGGGATATGAAGGCGATCGTTATCGCGTGGGTGAAACGATATTCACGTCGATCTTTCGAGAAATTTATTACACATGAGAATAATCAACGATCTTTGAAATATAATAACAGCTGATATGAGAAGGTACTGTAAGAGTTATGACTTTCTAATATGATATTTTCATGAACACTGGGCATACATGTATATATTTTTCTAGTAGGAGTTCTACAATTATTTAGACATGGCTTAAACATTATTTGTCAAAATTTTGCTAGAATATGGCGTTACCATATGATATGGCAGGCACCATAGTACGAAATTCTCACCATTGGTTGGCTTTATTAAGCAGATGTTTGGTCTTTTAGACATTTTCCAGTAAGGATATTTTTCTTGGATAGTTTTTTTTTGTGGCGAGTATTTCGAACTCGTGATCTGCAATTGGAATATTTAAATTACATCGTCAGTTCATTGCATACTAGCGAGTGTGTATTATTCATCAGTAGGGATTTTTCCATTGGATTGTTTGGAGATATTAAGATGTTATTCACTCAAGTGAATGAATATCGCTTTTATATGACAACTAGAGACTTGTTGATTCCAATCTGGTACATTCACTCATGAGACGACGAGATGGGGCCTTTCGTATTTATACGATTGCGTGGTGGTACACATCTTTACCCATCGTTCAGGGCATTATCATGTTAGACGACGGGGCAAGGCCTCTCGTATTTATACGATCGTGTGGTGGTTACTCATCTTACTTGCCATTGAGGGACTCATTTTTATCATCCGAGTGTACTTGAGATTGTAAGAGGATCAAACAAGAAACTACTAGTCACATATCAGTCGAATTTTGTTAAATAAATTAAAAATACATGTCAGCAGGGTTACATTTTGTAATTCTTGTTTACCAATCCAATATTTTGTTGCTATACTCTTTTGAGAGTACTTTCAGTTAACAGCTGTTACAGCTGATGCTTTTGATAATTTTTATGATTGAATTTGATACCTTTGAGAAGGATTTAAAGTAATTGAATCTTATAAAATGAATCATTAATGGTCAGATTTATGTTAAGGCAGATCAGTATTACATATTTCGATGTCAGAGATTATAGCACATTGGTGTTTTTCTGTGAAGTGAATTATGAGAATCTTAAAGAGAATTTATGCTATTTGAAAGCAGATCTTGAATTTGATTACGATTACTAAGGTAATATTTTTCCTAATTGTTTAAGAAGTTGTCTAGATGTGATCAGATTAATTACAGTTATTGGAGATTGTGTGCGTTGATAATTTGAAGCCAGTTATGTATTTTTGTAGATCATGCAACGTGATTAAGTGAAGTTTGTGATAGGCATTTTGTGGAAGTTGCCTAGTGGAAGTTGCAATATTGCTAATGTATTTTGAAGCAGACATGAGGTTGTCGAACCCAGTCTAGCATTATTTTTGAGATTCGTGCTATGCGCTGAATATTTATGGAGTTTGTTGAATAATTGTGGTATTCAAATGTGATATTTGATTAAGTGAAAATATATAATGTAGTTGTGGATAGTGAGATCCAACGTGAATTTGTGAAGGCACTAATATTTTTTGGCATGATAATTAAATACGAGATATAACTTGGAAGTGATAAAACTGTAAGACAACGTTCTATAAACCATATTAAACAATTTGTTAGGAAATTAAACAAATAAATAATGTTGATAATATGAGATTTTCTGATAATAATAATTAATGAAATAATAATCTGAAAATTAAGCTTATTAATGATCTGACCTAATGAAATAAAAATCAGAATGACTAGATGAAATAATAAAAATCTAAATAACCAGATGAATAAAATTTAAATAAGTTGATAAATTAAATTTTGGGATAAATCAATGAATTAAATAAATGGATGAATTTAAGATTGAATAAATAAGCTGACTTAAATAAATTAATAGATGATGAATAACTGAATTAGAAGGTGATAATTAACTAAAGAAGCTGACGATTAATAAATTTAAATGAATTTAAATAAATTTATTTGAGATATGATTTGAAGAATTGCAACTTGTGTTGATGAATTAAACAATTAATTTTGATGATGATGATGATAATTATAACCAATGAATAGTGGATTTTCTGTGATTCACAAATAAGCAATGATTAATGACAGTGTAAACAGTGTAAATTACTTATTCGATGTTTAGGAGCATTTTACTAACATATTCAGCATTTGAATAATGCCATGCAAGCCATAAATTATGTGATATTTAAATATGTGTTTATAATATGTGTGTTTAGACAGATTAATAATATTTTTTTACATCCACATTCATGATGTTAATTTAAAGAGAAATTAGGTCTCAGTTATCACGAATGTCAGTGACGCAAAGACATAGTGCTACGGTGATCCTGAGAACCCAAGAGAACTTTAGAAATTTTTCCTATTTTATGTGGATTAAATAAACTTTGAGTAGAATGGAGATGGTTCGATTTTCTGGACAATGACAATTTAACGTTGGCATTCGACCATGCTCTTAGGTAGGATGAGTGTTTAATATGTCTGTCTGACTATCAAAGTTGAATAAATTTGTTTTTATCTTAGTTGTGATCTGATGGTGATGTGATTTTCCTATTTCTTCCCTTGTCTTAATTAAGGCTTAACCAGGAAGGATGTGGTTTTCTAGGGATTCAGTTGATGGCGCCCATTGATATTTGTATTTTTTTTATTAAATTTAAACCCGTAACGACCCTGAAGATACTTTATCTTGTGTTACCCTCTGCTTTTGAGATATTTCAACTGAATTTCCGACACATTCCTTATTTGACTAGGTGTTCATTTAACTCCGCACTGTCATGGAAATCCAGGAATGCGATGTAATAGCAGATGGGTCATCGCATCCCCAGGACGAACGGGTACAGAGAGAGAGGGAGAATTGGCTTTACCCATCTGTGGGGCTTCGATTTTGTTTATTCTATGGAATAACATCAGATTTGGATTACGGAGAGATTGATCTCAATTTCATTTAATGGTGTTATAAAATTTATTAAACTTAGTCAGACAATATACTTGTATGCCCATTCCAGTGATCATGTTAATCATATTAGTGTTATATCATGTTTAGTTATAAGTCATTTTTCTTATACCCAAGTGAATGCAGGAATTGATACATTGTGATGTGTTGTTGTCTAACGTCTCTGAATAAAACGTTCATTGAAAAATATAATTATGTTACCGGAAGATTTAGCTAAGGTGTTAGGAGAGTTACAGAATGGCATGTCTAGTATTGCAGTAACTATTTCTAAAATGGAAACAGAATTTAAAGAGCAAATAAATGAGTCAGAAGCTAGGTTAGAAGGCAGATGTAAAGAAAATGTGAAAGCTTTACAGACTAGTAATGAAGAGAATTTGAGATATTTACAGACTAGTAATGAAGACAATCTGAAAGATAATTTAAAGTCATTAGAGACTAGGTTACAGTCAAATAGTAAAGATGAGTTGATGTCATTGCAGACTAGTAACGAAAATAATTTGAGATTATTGGAAGAAAGATTACAGTCAAATAGTAGAGATGAATTGAAGTCATTAGAGACCAGATTGCAGTCCAGTAATAGGGATGAATTAAAATCATTACAGGCTAGCAATGAAAATAATTTGAAAGCTAGTGAAGCTAACTTGAAAGATAGTTTTAAATTATTAGAAACTAGATTACAAGCTCGTAGTGAAGAAAATAACACAGTGTTGAAAAACAATTTAACTAGTTTGGAGAATAGATTAACATTAAAGAATGATGAAATATTTAAGGCTTTACAATTAGATATAAAAGCAGTAGAAATGAAAGGAGAGGAAAATGTGCAAATATTAAGAAAGAATATTATTGATTTAGAAATTAGAGAAGAAGAAAACATTCTTAATTTAAGAACAGATGTTATGTCTATTCAGAAAGACATTAAATCAGATGTATCGAAGTTGAGATTCGACATTGATGGTTTAGTGGCAGATGTAGGCAAAATACAAGAGTGGTCTACCGAAGTATCTTTCGAATCTAAAATCAAAGGTCTAGAAATGAATCTAGGTAATGAAATTAAAGGTTTAAAGTCAGTAATTGGGACCGTTAAAGAGGAAGTCTTAGGAGAGGTTAATTCTAACTTGAAATCCTTAGAAAACCAATTGCAGATAGACATTAGGAAAATTGATGATGATATAGAGCAAAAGGTTAATGAAAACTTAGCTTTATTTAAAAATAGAGTCGGTGCAATGGTGGAAGAACGGTATAGTGAGGTCGATGCCGAAGCAAAAGAAAAACGTGCAGGGTTGGATGAGAAGTTAATCGCAGGTATGGCGAACTTGGAAGCGAGATTTACTGAGAATAAGGAAGCGATGAAGATAGATTCAACTCAATTTAGGACAGATGTTGATCAGTTAAAGGAACAAGTTGCGTCAGTAAAGATCACATGCGAAGACAAGATAGACAAATTAAAGAACGATTTAGAAGAGAGTAACAGAACGCAGAATGTTACGTCGTTAGATGATTTGAAGACTCAGGTCAAGACCGTAGAAAAAAGAACAGAAGATAGGATGACTAAAATAGAATCTATAATAGAGAGTTTCACAAGTCAAGATGTTACAACAGGGGAGGTATCGATGAATCAGACACCGATAGACCGCAGTATGAACAGTCAAGAGGTTAGCGTGGGAGAAGACCGTCAAACGCAACAGAATGTAACATTCGAAAGGGCTAGTTCAACCCCTCAAGATAATCCGAATTCGAATAGGAGTACGTTTGGTACGAGTGAACGATACTCAGGTCCAGTGACCATCATCAGAAATTTGGACGACAAACCAAGGAAGTTTTCAGGAAACACAGGAGTCACACCAGTCGAATTTCTGAGGGATATTCGCGATTACATGGCGGAACATAGAGTAGCCAAGGAAAGAGAGCTAAGGATAGTCGAACGCGCCTTAGATGGGCCAGCGTTAACTTGGTTTCGCGCATTCAGGAGCAATTTTGCTAATATGGAACAATTTGCCATAGCATTCTTAAGGAGATTTTGGAGTGCAGAGGATCAGCTGAACGTAAGAGCAGAAATGTATTCGAAGCGTTACTCTACGTCACATCCAACGCATTATGCTAATTACTTTACTTCGCAATTGGCTAAGTTGCAGTTTTTGATTCCTCCATTGCCAGAAGAAGAGCTTTTGCAAGCTATAGCAAGACAGTTGCCAATTGAGGTACAACCATCACTCTTAGCATCGGGAGCGAACACACTTGAGCAATATGACGATATCTTACGACGATTAGACTATACAAGCACTCAAATCACACCCAGAACTTCACGGAACGAGAATCGAAACACGCAAGAGGTGAATGCGGTAGTCGTCGATAACGCAGCACAGACTGATAGAAGAGATTCCTGGGGAAACAGAAGGAACGAAGGGAATAGAGGTAATATTCACAACGTTCGCGGAAATGATCGATATCGAGGACCATACGAGAGGCCATACGATCAGGATGCATGAAACAGTAGATACAGGAACTATGATCAGAATTCCAGATACCAGAATAGGAATAGGTACAATAATAGATATCGAGGTCGATACAACTGGAACCAAGGTCAGCAATCTAATCAGAACGATAGGCAGGATAGCAGAAGAAATGATCCAAATGAAAAACAAGACAATCGAGAATATGGGAGATCGAGGCAAGAAAGTAGACAGCCTAGTGCACCACCGGAAGAGATAACTAGAGATGTTAATCGAGCAAGCACGAGTGGTGAAGGGAAAAAAACGACAAATTAATTTCAGAGCAAAATACTAATCATTGGGAATCAATCATCATTGTTGAAACGTATCAGGTCAAGGACGAGGATTTAATTGAAGAGGAAGACGTAGTACATCGAGGGAATAGACATGAATTGCCAGTTATCAGTGTGGAAGTCATGGGAAAGGAAATAAAGACATTAGTGGACACGGGAGCTATGGTGAGCTTGATATCCATAGGCTGCCTGGATGAATTGAAATTGTCAGGAGAAATTACGATGTTGCCAACTGTTGTTAGCAAAATTCAAGGGGTGATCCCAGACAAAAGTATGAAATGTAAAAGTCAGGTACTTTTAGATGTTGGGATTGGAACCAGATATTTTGAACAGATGTTCCTAGTTGTGGGTCAACTACATTTCGATATCATCCTAGGAGTGGATTTTCTAAGTGAGAGTGGCCTGATCATAGATATGCAGAGTAGGCGCATGTACTTTCAAGAAGGGGTCATAGAAAATCATGAATCCGAGATGACATTCTTTAGAGAGAATATATTGGATGAGATAGTATGCAGCATTGAAAGGTCTATAGAGGATAAAACTAACACGAAGAGTAAGATAAATCCAGAAATCAAGGAGCAGTTTGATCAAGCAATTTCAGAATATGAGGACATATTCAATGATAAACCAGGACTCATAGAAAATTTTACCTACAGCATCAAGTTGATGGATGACAAACCATACCATAAGAATTTATATCCCATTCCGGATAAATGGAAGGAGGAAGTCACTACAATGATAAGCGATATGGAGAAAGATGGAATTATCAAGAAGATGCCGACTGCTTATTTGAATCCTTTAGCTGTTGTCAATAAACCTAATGGTAAGCTGAGGATATGCTTAGATGCTAGAGCCCTTAATGAAAGAGTTCTTCCTGAACACGACAGGCCACCTGTTATTCGTGAATTGTTGCGCAGATTCAGAGGAAAGAGTTTCTTTTCTACGATTGATCTGACTAGTTATTATTATCATATAGAGCTAGCAGAAGACTGCAAACAATATACAGGGTTCTTATTTGATCATAAAACATATGTGTTCAATAGGTTACCTTTTGGAGTAAAGAATAGTGGTCCGGTGATGATCCGAGCACTAGATGAGAATTTATCAGATGCAGTTAAGGAGCATGTGGTGAGCTATATTGATGACCTGATTATAACGTCTGAGACAGCAGAAGAGCATATCAGGCACCTTCGAATGCTTTTTGAAGATCTCCGGAAGACGAACTTCAAGGTGAATTTCAACAAATGTCAGTTCTTTCATGAAGAAATCGAATTTCTTGGACATAGAATCGATGGAGATGGTTATAGGCCCAATCCAAAGAAGATCATGGCTCTTTCAGAATTTCCAACCCCAAGAAAGCTTAAAGAAGTACGGCAGTTTTTAGGAATGTGTCAGTTCTTTTCAACACATTGTCCTGAATATACTGAAACGATGGCACCTCTGCAGGATTTACTAAGAAAGGGAAATCGATGGAAATGGGACGATAGATGCAATCAAGCGTTTTTAGCAGCTAAGAACATGTTGATCCAGAATGTCAAACTTGAATACCCAGACTTTGTTAGAAGATTTTTTGTGGAGACAGACGCATCCAAAATAGGTATCAGTGGGATCCTATATCAGTTGGACGATACCAACAAAACAGAGATATTTAGCTTTCACCAGTCGCAAGCTCAGGAATTGTGAAAATAATTACTATGCAACCGAGTTAGAGGCATTAGCAGTGGTTCATGCTCTTAAGACGTGGAAGAAGGTGTTATTTGGACATGACATAACGGTGATCACAGATCATAAAGCCCTCCAATTTATTATGAAGACAGACTTAGCAAGTGACCGCATCACCAGATGGGCTCTGTTCTTACAACAATTTAACCCAACTGTTGTGCATAGACCTGGGAAATTAAATCTGTTAGCGGATGTGTTGAGCAGAAACACTTGTGAGGAAGTGATTGTCAACCATATAAATCTAATTCAAGAGGACCAGGGAACTCTGGAAAGGTTGAAGATGTTAGCGCAAACTCAGAAGAGATATGCACCTTTGCGAAGAATTTACCGTTTTTTGACACGCAGGATGGACAACGCTGATCCAGATTTTCGAAGAACTGAGTTAGAAGCTAGAAAATATCATATTATGGGAGGTGTTATATGCCAATATATCGATCAGGATCATACTAAACTTAGAGTAGTGATCCCACCCAAGCTTGTCAAACCAGTTATTTGGATGATACACCGAACCGTAGCTCATGTAGGTGTAGACAAGACTTTGGCTCTTGCCCAAGAAACTTTCGTTTGGAGACAAATGGGACAAACGATCCGCGATGTCATAAAGACCTGTGACAGTTGTCAGCGAAGCAAATATTCATCTAAGCTAATGAAGGAAGTTCCTACATCAATATTACCTAGCAAGCCGAGAGAACTTTTCGCTACGGACATTTTCGGTCCGATTCCTCGTTCGACGAAAGGAAACCAGTTTGTTTTGGTGACAGTAGACGTATTTTCTAAATACGTATCTCCATGTCCTATCCAGAAAGCTACATCCAAGTACGTGATCAACAGATTAGAGAAAACAGTTATTCCAAGTATGGGGAAACCTGAGATTTTATTAAATGACCATGGATCACAGTTCACCAGTATGGAATTTTCTACTGCGATGGAACGTTTAGGAATTAGGCATGTATTTAATTCTGTGCGGTATCCAGAGGGAAAGAATTATGCCGGAAATTAGTAAAATGTGTCGCTTATATGTGTCAAGACAACACCACAGATGGATGGAAGTGATACCCATCATTAGTCAATGCTTGAATTCCACCATACATGAAAGCACAGGACAGATTCCGTCCATGCTTCATCATGGATTGAAACCTGACAGACCATGGGACCGAATAGTGAAGGCACCAGTAGATCCTCAACCTATACAAGAAAGAAGAGTCGAGATAGCAGGAGAGAGACTCAGAAGACAGGCGGAGAAGAGAGCCAGGAGACACGCAGGAAGGAGGTTCCACGAGCCATTTCACGAAAATGACGAGGTGCTGATTAGGAAGCCAGTCACATCGAATCTTCAACTGAAGATCTACCATAAATTTGCGCCACTGTACGCGGGTCCATTCCGAATTGACGAAGCGTACCGAAATAACAGCTACAAGATTGTCAGAATGGATACTAATGAAGTTGTGGGGACTTTTAACGCAGCTAGCATTAGAAAGTATCATTATGCTGAATAAGAGGATTATAGAGCTGTCGTGTACATATGTTGTGTATAGATTGCCTGAGAGTGTATTTTTTCTCAAGCCTGATAAAAAAGGAGATGTACGGGAGAGATGTACCCGATACCCAGTTGAGGCTATCGGCTACGCCAGCTGACATTAAGCCGTAGTTGAGATTTGTGGGAAAAGTTGTAAAGATAGCGCTCACATCGAGTAGAGGAGAATATTAGAAAATGACGTAGAGGGCCTAGGATCAAGAAGGCACTGCCAGTCAAGTAGATGGAATTATGGGAGGAATATTAAAGTTTTATTAAGATCTTTATGGAACAGTATATTTAATAATCTCAGAAGAGAAGAGATAACAAGCATTATATATGATAATAACTTGAAGAAAGACAGATAATCCCTTAAGTTATTGTATAACTTAATAGCCGAGATGAAGGTGGTCGAGATTATATTTGTGACGCACGACCGTAGTAGGTGGGGGAGAATCACGTGATCGCGCCAGGTAGGAGCTGGTCAATGCAGTTTAGAGAAGTCAGTCGAGTTCAGCCAGCGAGCTGAGTGGTACACTTGCGCAGAGCGTACGGCGAAGTCGAGCGGTGAACAGCACTGGTTACGTAAAGCGAAGGCGACAGTATTACTTAACCAAGCAGAGAGCGGAAGTAGGTCAGTGAGCCAAGGCGAGCAACGCAGGGCAGACGGCGAGAAGACCGGTTCCGAGGCAGGCTGTACGGGCCGTGTACGGAGGAGAAAAAGCCGGGGTTCAGAACAGCATTGTAATACGAGTTTGAGAACTTTATTTCGAGCTGCATTTTATAACGCAGAACAGTATAGCAAAGCGGCATGGCGAGGCCGGCTTTAAGCATAGTTCATTCTGGAACAATGCAGTAGATCCGAGCGGGCTAGTTCCGACTTTTATACGCAGGCAACATTAAAGAAGCTGAACTTCATTTCAACATTCAGTTACAACATTGAGTTGGGACTTGTATTCAGTAATAGAATTGTGCAGGCAGATAGTTACAATATACTGCAATTATGAACTTAGATATTCAAATTACATTACGACTATGCATTTCATAACGGAATATGTAGAGCGACCATGGGGTCCAAACAACATTAACGCTTTTAAGCAAACGAACTGTTACAATTATATGCACTTATGAACATTGGCACGTGCATTAATAAAATTCTTTTTCATGAATTATCACAAAATACCGAATACGAACACAGCTACAGGGTGTTTCAAAAACTTATACACTCTCATAAATAAAATTTATTTTCTACAAGTGAGACTTAACCACTGTGGAGATTGAACTTTTAACAAGCAAACCGAACATTATATGGGACAGTGGCGTAACATAGAAGAGGAATATGGGGTACGCTGCTTTTATGAACATTTACGTAAGGATTTGGACAGTATCCATTAAGGATAACATGCAGTTATCATGTCGGAATAAACGAAGACAGAGACGCGATGGCACCACGGAGCGATGGATTCGATTCCTGAAGAAGAGGAGGTCTAACAGCTGATTAACTTGGGATATGATGGCGATCTTTATCGCGTGGGTGAAACGATATTCACGTCGATCTTTCGAGAAATTTATTACACATGAGAATAATCGACGATCTTTGAAATATAATAACAGCTGATATGAGAAGGTACTGTAAGAGTTATGACTTTCTAATATGATATTTTCATGAATACTGGGCATACTTGTATATATTTTTCTAGTAGGAGTTCTACAATTATTTAGACATGGCTTAAACATTATTTGTCAAAATTTTGCTAGAATATGGCGTTACCATATGATATGGCAGGCACCATTATACGAAATTCTCACCATTGGTTGGCTTTATTAAGCAGATGTTTGGTCTTTTAGACATTTTCCAGTAAGGATATTTTTCTTGGATAGTTTTTTTTTTGTGGCGAGTATTTCGAACTCGTGATCTGCAATTGGAATATTTAAATTACTTCGTCAGTTCATTGCATACTAGCGAGTGTGTATTATTCATCAGTAGGGATTTTTTCCATTGGATTGTTTGGAGATATTAAGATGTTATTCACTCAAGTGAATGAATATCGCTTTTATATGACAACTAGAGACTTGTTGATTCCAATCTGGTACATTCACTCATGAGACGACGAGATGGGGCCTTTCGTATTTATACGATTGCTTGGTGGTACACATCTTTACCCATCGTTCAGGGCATTATCATGTTAGACGACGGGGCAAGGCCTCTCGTATTTATACGATCGTGTGGTGGTTACTCATCTTACTTGCCATTGAGGGACTCATTTTTATCATCCGAGTGTACTTGAGATTGTAAGAGGATCAAACAAGAAACTACTAGTCACATATCAGTCGAATTTTGTTAAATAAATTAAAAATACATGTCAGCAGGGTTACATTTTGTAATTCTTGTTTGCCAATCCAATATTTTGTTGCTATACTCTTTTGAGAGTACTTTCAGTTAACAGCTGTTACAGCTGATGCTTTTGATAATTTTTATTTTATGATTGAATTTGATACCTTTGAGAAGGATTTAATGTAATTGAATCTTATAAGATGAATCATTAATGGTCAGATTTATGTTAAGGCAAATCAGTATTGCATATTTCGATGTGAGAGATTATAGCACATTGGTGTTTTTCTGTGAAGTGAATTATGAGAATCTTAAAGAGAATTTATGCTATTTGAATGCAGATCTTGAATTTGATTACGATTACTAAGGTAATATTTTTCCTAATTGTTTAAGAAGTTGTCTAGATGTGATCAGATTAATTACAGTTATTGGAGATTGTGTGCGTTGATAATTTGAAGCCAGTTATGTATTTTTGTAGATCATGCAACGTGATTAAGTGAAGTTTGTGATAGGCATTTTGTGGAAGTTGCCAAGTGGAAGTTGCAATATTGCTAATGTATTTTAAAGCAGACATGAGGTTGTCGAACCCAGTCTAGCATTATTTTTGAGATTCATGCTATGCGCTGAATATTTATGGAGTTTGTGGAATAATTGTGGTATTCAAATGTGATATTTGATAAAGTGAAAATATATAATGTAGTTGCGGATAGTGAGATCCAACGTGAATTTGTGAAGGCACTAATATTTTTGGCATGATAATTAAATACGAGATATAACTTGGAAGTGATAAAACTGTAAGACAACGTTCTATAAACCATATTAAACAATTTCTTAGTTAATTAAACAAATAAATAATGTTGATAATATGAGATTTTCTGATAATAATAATTAATGAAATAATAATCTGAAAATTAAGCTTATTAATGATCTGACCTAATGAAATAAAAATCAGAATGACTAGATGAAATAATAAAAATCTAAATAACCAGATGAATAAAATTTAAATAAGTTGATAAATTAAATTTTGGGATAAATCAATGAATTAAATAAATGGATGAATTAAAGATTGAATAAATAAGCTGACTTAAATAAATTAATAGATGATTGAATAGATGATGAATAACTGAATTAGAAGGTGATAATTAACTAAAGAAGCTGACGATTAATAAATTTAAATGAATTTAAATAAATTTATTTGAGATATGATTTGAAGAATTGCAACTTGTGTTGATGAATTAAACAATTAATTTTGATGATGATGATGATGATAATTATAACCAATGAATAGTGGATTTTCTGTGATTCACAAATAAGCAATGATTAATGACAGTGTAAATAGTGTAAATTACTTATTCGATGTTTAGGAGCATTTTACTAACATATTCAGCATTTGAATAATGCCATGCAAGCCATAAATTATGTGATATTTAAATATGTGTTTAGAATATGTGTGTTTAGACAGATTAATAATATTTTTACATCCACATTCATGATGTTAATTTAAAGAGAAATTAGGTCTCAGTTATCACGAATGTCAGTGACGCAAAGACATAGTGCTACGGTGATCTTGAAAACCCAAGAGAACTTTAGAAATTTTTTCCTATTTTATGTGGATTAAATAAACTTTGAGTAGAATGGAGATGGTTCGATTTTCTGGACAATGACAATTTAACTTTGGCATTCGACCATGCTCTTAGGTAGGATGAGTGTTTAATATGTCTGTCTGACTATCAAAGTTGAATAAATTTGTTTTTATCTTAGTTGTGATCTGATGGTGATGTGATTTTCCTATTTCTTTCCTTGTCTTAATTAAGGCTTAACCAGGAAGGATGTGGTTTGCTAGGGATTCAGTTGATGGCGCCCATTGATATTTGTTTCTTTTTATTAAATTTAAACCCGTAACGACCCTGAAGATACTTTATCTTGTGTTACCCTCTGCTTTTGAGATATTTCAACTGAATTTCCGACACATTCCTTATTTGACTAGGTGTTCATTTAACTCCGCTCTGTCCTGGAAATCCAGGAATGCGATGTAATAGCAGATGGGTCATCACATCCCCAGGACGAACGGGTACAGTGTGTGCGTGTGCGTGTGCGTGTGTGTGTGTGTGATTCGTGTGTGTGTGTCCCCCTAATAAAATCTAAACGGCTGGAGCGATTTCAATGAAACTCGGTAAGGTCATAGCACTATTCCGAGAGACCCCGACCGTGCCCTTCAAATTTTGTTACGACTCACCAATCCAACATGGCGGCTGTGCGAAATATTTCACCAGCATTCAATATCTCCGAAACTATTTGCGACATTACCCTGACATTTTGTGTGGTGATAAAGGGAACGACTATAAGTTCACGTATGTGACCTTTGAAAACCTGGTAACTACAAAACCAACATGGCGGCCAAGCGAAGTTGCGACTTTTAAATAGACGTTTCTCGCGATTTAACCAACCAAACGCAATGAAACATGGTACAGTATATGTTTATATAAATTGTAATGCACCGACATCTAACTTCGTTCAATTGTTTACATAACCACAAGATGGCGGATGTGCGAAATATTTCACCGGCATTCTATATCTCTGAAACTATTACCGGTATCTCCCTGAAATTTTGTACGGAGATAAAGGGTACTACTGGAAGTCCATCTATAAGACTTTCAAAAACCGGTTAACTACAAAACAAACATGGCGGCCAAGCGAATTTGAAAATTTTAAATAGTCCTTTCTCGCGATTTAATGTTCCAAACGCAATGAAATCTGGTACAGGAAATATTTATACACATTGGAATGCACTGGTATCTAATTTAGTTCAATTGTTTACATAACCTCAAGATGGCGGCTGTGCGAATTTTAAAATTAAGTGTTTATTTATTGTGATGTACTCATGCGATCGAAGTGAAACTTTGAATAATGAACCTACGCAATAATTTTCCTTTAATAGTACATGACTCTATGGCCTATACATTTGACAATCCAACATGGCGACCATTCGAAATATTTAGACGGCTCAGAATATCTACGAGTCTATTATAGCAATCATACTGAATGTTTTAATGTTCATAGGGGCTATGAACTTAAGTTCACCTATAAGACTTTAAATAACCTGGTGATCACAAATCCAACATGGTGGCGACGCGAAGTATAAATATTCATATGGACGTTTCTCGCAATTTAACCATCCGAGTGCAGTGAAACTAGGTACAGTAAATCCTTATACGAATGTTAATCCACTGGCATCTAATTTATTTCAATTGTTTCCATAACCTCAAGATGGCAGCTGTGCGAAATTTTTAAATCTCCTTGTTACTTCTTGTGTCCTAATTATGCGATTGAAGTTTGAATACTACACGTACACAATAATCTGCATGTAAAAGTACATAACTCTAGGACCTACATATGTAAAATCCAACATGGCGACCATCCGAAATATTTAGTCGGTTCTCAATATCTACGAATCAATTACAGCAATCAAACTGAAATTGTGTATGTTGATAGTGGCAATTAACATAAGTAGGATATATGAAAATAGGCTGTATAGTTCTTCACGGAACTACTTGTTAATGATGAGTTTATATGCCGAGTATCACATCCCCCAATGAAACCAATCGGGAGATATTGCTATTCAATGAAATTCAGATCTACCCCCCTTAACACCCCTTTAGAACCTGAATATCCAAAAATCCTTTCTTAGTGGGCGTTTGCGGCGCTTGAGGAAGCTGCATACCAAATTTAATTCCAATCCGTTGGGAGGTTTCTGAGATTTCGTGAGTGAGTGAGTGAGTGAGTGAGTGGTATTTGACAAATATCTAGTAGATAGTGTCAAGTATTTGTTATGCTATACTCGGTTGACAGTGCTGTGTGAGAGGTTGAGTAACTAACGGGATTTCAAGTAATGATCCTCATTTTCTATATCGGTAGTGCAGAGCGCAACTCGAATCCAGTCGGCCGTGTCTCGACTTGAGCTATGTTGCCATGGAAACTATCTGCCTTGCCATTCCTTCATGAGTATATTTATGATTTGATTAGCCTGTGCTTGAGTGCAAAAGGGCCGAAATCAGAAGAATGAGAAAGTCTATCGAAAATTCATGTAGCCAGCGGTTCCTTCTGGGTCCTAAACTATGTGCATGCAAAATTTGGTTGAGATTGGTGTAACGGTGTAGATTTGTTTACGGAACCAACCCACCCACCCACCCACATACAGTACATACATACATACATACAGACTTTCACTTTTATATATAAGACTCGGTTGACAGTGCTGTGTGAGCAGTTGAGTAACTAACGGGATTTCAAGTAAAGATCCTCATTTTCTATACCGGCAGTGCAGAGCGCAATTGGCATCTAGTCGGCCGTGTCTCGACTTGAGCTATGTTGCCATGGAAACTATCTGCCTTGCAATTCCTTCATGAGTATATTTTATGATTTGATTAGCCTGTGCTTGAGTGCAAAAGGGCCGAAATCAGAAGAATGAGAAAGACTATCGAAAATTCATGTAGCCAGCGGTTCCTTCTGGGTCCTAAACTATGTGTATGCAAAATATGGTTAAGATTGGTGGAACGGTATAGATTTGTATACGGAACCAACCCACATACATACATACATACATACATACATACATACATACATACAGACTTTCACTTTTATATATTAGAAGATAGATGAGCATGGGACCTAGTGGAAAATAATTCTATCACCTGAAACCAAAAATGCATGGGACGAAAAAATACATCAAAATATCATGTTGGTTTCCGACCCTACAAGACATAAAAAATATAATAAAAGTATTAAAAAAAATATTTTTTGAAATTTCATTCGAATCAATTTTTAAGTTATTCGTGGGACATAGAAAAATTTCGGACAAAAAGTACAAAATCATTTATAACTCCCTAATTATACGTCGTATGATGAAATAGCAAGAGACAAAAAAAGATGTAATGTGTTATTGTCTACAACATAGGCCATGTACAATATCACACAGAAAATTTTGGCCAAAAAGTACAAAATCATTAATAACTCCGTAATTGAACGTCGTATGATGAAATAGCAAGAGACCAAAAAGATGTAATGTGTTAATGTCTACAACGTAGGCCATGTACAATTTCACACTCAGAGAAAAATGTCGGCCAAAAAATACAAAATCGTTAAGAACTCCGTAATTAAACGTCGTATGATGAAATAGCAAGAGACAAAAAAGATGTAATGTGTTAATGTCTACAACATAGGCCGTGTACAATATCACACTCAGAGAAAAATTTCGGCCAAAAAGTACAAAATCATTAATAACTCCGTAATTAAACGTCGTATGATGAAATAACAAGAGACAAAAAAAAGATGTAATGTGTTAATGTCTACAACATAGGCCATGTACAATTTCACACTCAGAGAAAAATTTCGGCCAAAAAATACAAAATCGTTAAGAACTCCGTAATTAAACGTCGTATGATGAAATAGCAAGAGACAAAAAAGATGTAATGTGTTAATGTCTACAACATAGGCCATGTACAATATCACACTCAGAGAAAAATTTCGGCCAAAAAGTACAAAATCATTAATAACTCCGTAATTAATCGTCGTATGATGAAATAGCAAGAGACAAAAAAGATGTAATGTGTTATTGTCTACAACATAGGCCATGCACAATATCACACTCAGAGATATTACTGGAAATATGTAGCTTCCCCCTATTTTTTTGTCTTTTGTAGGGTTGAAAATTAAAAAGTGTACCTTTTCGGAATTTTTCTGTTGGTTGCAAGGTGAAAGGAGTGTTTTTGCCAAATATCAAGTTTGTAACTCATTTGGAAGTGGGTAAACATTTATGTCAGTGAGTGAATGAGTCAGCCATGTAGCTTTATATAATATAGATGGGCATGGGACCTAGTGGAAAATAATTATATCACTTGAAACCAAAAATGCATGGGACGAAGAAATACATCAAAATATCATGTTGCTTTCCGACCCTACAAGACGTAAAAAATATAATAAAAGTATTAAAAAAACTATTTTTTGAAACAAGAGTTTAGTGCTTTTCAGTCGGTCAACACGAATGTACCCAAAGGAGATGGGTTATGCCCTAATCCTGAAATAAATTACATGAGATTAATAAAACACTAGGATGACCAGTTTCGATCGACAAGCGATCATCATCAGATCCATTACACTCAGGCTACAAAATCTATGTTTGAAATACAGGTGAAAATATTTACAATATGTACAATTATTTAGTTGCAGTATTGGTACTGCAACTGTCAGTGTATGCTAAATGCAGTATATATGTTAGGTGAAATGCTAAATGGTGATAGCTATCCGTAGATTGTACTTTAGAGAGATTATACGGTTGTAAACTATGATTAAACTATAAAATTTTAGGCTAACTACTTATCTGATTGTCTTCCGTATAACAGCTACTCGCAGTTTTCGTGCTCACTGGAACTCACTATGCGGTAGACTGCGGTGGTTATCTTAACGACTGGTTTTTCCCTGCTTTCTCCCCCCTGCCCCTACGTGCTGTGGGGAGTGATAGCGATGTGTTTATGTGAGGTGTTGCCAACCTAGATAAGATGTATGTTATTGAATGAGGTGGGTCTACAATTATTAAAGACCGTGGATTAGCCCTCGCCACGCGTGGAGCATAACCCATTCGAACTAAGCGTTGACGGTCTTATGAGGACGTCCCGGCACCTTTAATACTGCCCCGAATATGGGCCTTGGTTTATTGCAGAAGAAAAGTACATCGTACACCTGATCCTGATAACATTTACCTATTAATAACCCCCTAATTTCCCCCCTTTTTTATCTAGCTTGGCTGTGTCGCTAAATTGTGTTTTGTTTCCGACAGGGTGTGTGTTTTAGTAGCGTGAAGAGGGGTGAGCTCTCCATGAAAGTGTGTTCCTTTAGATTGTTGGGATTGTTTCGTTTGGCTAGGTGTATCTCGATTGCTTCCTTTATGTCAAGAGCTTTGCCTTTCGATTCGTGATGGATTATTTTAAGGTCCGACTCTATGTTGGTAAAGCTGTGCCCTGCGTCACACATATGTTCGCACACGGCTGAATGTGTTCCGTATCTTATCGCATTCCTATGTTCATTATAACGTGTGTCTACTCGCCTTCCACTCTGCCCGATGTAATTAGCTTGACAATCGGTGTCTTGGCACGTTATAGAATATACCCCTGACCTTGAATATGGGTCACGTTTATTTAGATTACTATTTAGGAGGTGCCTAGCGGTTGTGTTTTTCGTCGTGAAAGCTATCTTTATGCTTTGCTTTTTGAATAGGTTAGTGATTTTATATGTATTCGCATTCACATAGTTGAAACGCGCAAATTTTTTCTCATTATTGTCCGGTTTGGGAATCGTTTTATCTTTATTTTTATGTTTGGCTATAATTTGATTTATTTTGCTTGGCGAGAAGTTGTTTTCCTTTGCTATTTGCATAATAGTTCTTATTTCCTTATTATAGTTGTCTTTTGACATGGGTATGTTTAAAGCTCTGTGCACCATTGAATTGAAACCCGCTAGTTTGTGCGTACTGGGGTGATTAGACTGATTGTCGATTGCATGCGAGGTTTGTGTTGCTTTCCGGAATATGGAATATGAAAGGTCGTTGTCTTTACGTTCAATAGTTATATCGAGATAATTTATTTTCCGGTCTATTTCGGATTCCTTAGTGAATTTGATAGAGTGGTGAAGGCTATTAATGGATTGGAGAATTGTTTCTTCGCTTGTTAGTTCAGTATCGTAGATGCAAATTACATCATCTACGTATCTTTTCCATATTACTATTCCCTTTGTTGAAGTCTTTTCTAAGAACGCATTCTCTAGTGCATTGATGAAGATGTCAGCGATTAACCCACTTAGTGGCGATCCCATTGCTAGGCCTTCTCTCTGTGTGTATATTTTATTGTCGAATTGAAACACGTTTTGGGTGAGAACGACCCTCAGTAATCTCACAATCTCTTCAATTTCTTTTACCGAATTGTTGGATTTTAAGTTGTTTTCGATAGTGTTGATTACTTCATTAATCGGAATATCGGTGTACATGTTAGTTACGTCGAAGGATACTAGCCTGAAGCTAGGTTTCCTTTGTAGGGTGTTCAAAGCTGTTACTAGTTCTGTTGTGTTCTTTACAGAGTTGTTTTTGTCGTTGGAAAGACGGCATTTTAAGATTTTTAGTAACTCTTTGCTGATTTTTTAATTAGGGGCATTCCTACAATTGACTATTGGTCTCATTGGGCATTCCTTTTTGTGTATTTTTGGTTGTCCCCTCAATGACGGTATTTTCGGGTTCATGTTTATTAGTTTTGATTTTTCGGCTTTGGTCAGTATGTATTCTGTTTCTTTTAGCGCACTTTTTATTTGTTTTTGGAATTTGTTGGTGAGGTCTTTTGTTAATTCCTTGATTTCGTTGTTGTTTAGGAATTCGACTGTTTTTTCAATGTATTCTGTTTTGTTCAAAATTACTGTAGTGTTTCCCTTATCTGCTTTTGTGATGATTAAGTCATGTTCTTTTATTTTTTGTTTCAACGACTTTATTTCTTTGAGTTGTTTGTTGTTTTGAATGTTATTGATAACGCCCTCTCGTTTGAGGATTTTTTTTGGCTTCTTGGTGGCGAGATTTTTGGTTAATTCCCTGTCTTCTGCTGGGAGCTTGTGACTGGCTATCTCAATATCTGTGATTAACTGTTTTATATTGTGGTTCGTGTGTGCGTCTGTGCAGTTGTATTTCAAACCTTTGTCTAACATATTCATTTCACCTTGAGAAAAGGTTACGTTCGTTCTGTTGTTTACTCTGCTGTGGAAATTGAATTCATTGTTATTCGTGTGTTGTTCGTTAGATTGATGGTTCTGTGTTTCCCCTAGTTTTCTTAATTTATTTTCTAGCGTTTCATGCTTCCTCGTTGCTCTGATTTTGATGGTGTCATGTAGGTGCTCGGTGAAGCTGTCCCATTGGGCTGCGTGCCAGAAATTACTTAGTTGCAATTGAATGTCGTACAATTGTTGGTTAATTTTTTGCTTTCTTATATATGCAAATCTTAATTCGTTTTTTATCCAAAGCGCTTTGGCTTGTTTGGTTGAAATGATCGAGGCTGGTGTGTTCGGTACGGTTTTAATTGGTACGTATTTAGGGGTGAGGTTTAGTTCTATACATTTTTTGTTGAACCAAATTGACTTGTCTAAATTCATGAGTTTAAGCCTGAGTGATTTGAATTTCTTGGCTTCACGATTTGCCTGACTAGCCGTGAAAAATTAACCAACAATTGTACGACATTCAATTGCGACTAAGTAATTTCTGACACGCAGCCCAATGGGACAGCTTCACCGAGCACCTACATGACACCATCAAAATCAGAGCAACGAGGAAGCATGAAACGCTAGAAAATAAATTAAGAAAACTAGGGGAAACACAGAACCATCAATCTAACGAACAACACACGAATAACAATGAATTCAATTTCCACAGCAGAGTAAACAACAGAACGAACGTAATCTTTTCTCAAGGTGAAATGAATATGTTAGATAAAGGTTTGAAATACAACTGCACAGACGCACACACGAACCACAATATAAAACAGTTAATCACAGATATTGAGATAGCCAGTCACAAGCTCCCAGCAGAAGACAGGGAATTAACCAAAAATCTCGCCACCAACGAAGCCAAAAAAATCCTCAAACGAGAGGGCGATATCAATAACATTCAAAACAACAAACAACTCAAAGAAATAAAGTCGTTGAAAAAAAAAAGAACATGACTTAATCATCACAAAAGCAGATAAGGGAAACACTACAGTAATTTTGAACAAAACAGAATACATTGAAAAAACAGTCGAATTCCTAAACAACAACGAAATCAAGGAATTAACAAAAGACCCCACCAACAAATTCCAAAAACAAATAAAAAGTGCGCTAAAAGAAACAGAATACATACTGACCAAAGCCGAAAAATCAAAACTAATAAACATGAACCCGAAAATGCCGTCATTGAGGGGACAACCAAAAATACACAAAAAGGAATGCCCAATGAGACCAATAGTCAATTGTAGGAATGTCCCTAATTACAAAATCAGCAAAGAGTTACTAAAAATCTTAAAATGCCGTCTTTCCAACGACAAAAACAACTCTGTAAAGAACACAACAGAACTAGTAACAGCATTGAACACCCTACAAATGAAACCTAGCTTCAGGCTAGTATCCTTCGACGTAACTAACATGTACACCAATATTCCGATTAATGAAGTAATCAACACTATCGAAAACAACTTAAAATCCAACAATTCGGTAAAAGAAATTGAAGAGATTGTGAGATTACTGAGGGTCGTTCTCACCCAAAACGTGTTTCAATTCGACAATAAAATATACACACAGAGAAGGCCTAGCAATGGGATCGCCACTAAGTGGGTTAATCGCTGACATCTTCATCAATGCACTAGAAAATGCGTTCTTAGAAAAGACTTCAACAAAGGGAATAGTAATATGGAAAAGATACGTAGATGATGTAATTTGCATCTACGATACTGAACTAACAAGCGAAGAAACAATTCTCCAATCCATTAATAGCCTTCACCACTCTATCAAATTCACTAAGGAATCCGAAATAGACCGGAAAATAAATTATCTCGATATAACTATTGAACGTAAAGACAACGACCTTTCATATTCCATATTCCGGAAAGCAACACAAACCTCGCATGCAATCGACAATCAGTCTAATCACCCCAGTACGCACAAACTAGCGGGTTTCAATTCAATGGTGCACAGAGCTTTAAACATACCCATGTCAAAAGACAACTATAATAAGGAAATAAGAACTATTATGCAAATAGCAAAGGAAAACAACTTCTCGCCAAGCAAAATAAATCAAATTATAGCCAAACATAAAAATAAAGATAAAACGATTCCCAAACCGGACAATAATGAGAAAAAATTTGCGCGTTTCAACTATGTTAATGCGAATACATATAAATCACTAACCTATTCAAAAAGCAAAGCATAAAGATAGCTTTCACGACGAAAAACACAACCGCTAGGCACCTCCTAAATAGTAATCTAAATAAACGTGACCCATATTCAAGGTCAGGGGTATATTCTATAACGTGCCAAGACACCGATTGTCAAGCTAATTATATCGGGCAGAGTGGAAGGCGAGTAGACACACGTTATAATGAACATAGGAATGCGATAAGATACGGAACACATTCAGCCGTGTGCGAACATATGTGTGACGCAGGGCACAGCTTTACCAACATAGAGTCGGACCTTAAAATAATCCATCACGAATCGAAAGGCAGAGCTCTTGACATAAAGGAAGCAATCGAGATACACCTAGCCAAACGAAACAATCCCAACAATCTAAACGAACACACGTTCATGGAGAGCTCACCCCTCTTCACGCTACTAAAAAACACACCCTGTCGGAAACAAAACACAATTTAGCGACACAGCCAAGCTAGATAAAAACGGGGGGAAATTAGGGGGTTATTAATAGGTAAATGTTATCAGGATCAGGTGTACGATGTACTTTTCTTCTGCAATAAACCAAGGCCCATATTCGGGGCAGTATTAAAGGTGCCGGGACGTCCTCATAAGACCGTCAACGCTTAGTTCGAATGGGTTATGCTCCACGCGTGGCGAGGGCTAATCCACGGTCTTTAATAATTGTAGACCCACCTCATTCAATAACATACATCTTATCTAGGTTGGCAACACCTCACATAAACACATCGCTATCACTCCCCACAGCACGTAGGAGCAGGGGGGAGAAAGCAGGGAAAAACCAGTCGTTAAGATAACCACCGCAGTCTACCGCATAGTGAGTTCCAGTGAGCACGAAAACTGCGAGTAGCTGTTATAACGGAAGACAATCAGATAAGTAGTTAGCCTAAAATTTTATAGTTTAACCATAGTTTACAACCATATAATCTCTCTAAAGTACAATCTACGGATAGCTATCACCATTTAGCATTTCACCTAACATATATACTGCATTTAGCATACACTGACAGTTGCAGTACCAATACTGCAACTAAATAATTGCACATATTGTAAATATTTTCACCTGTATTTCAAACATAGATTTTGTAGCCTGAGTGTAATGGATCTGATGATGATCGCTTGACGATCGAAACTGGTCATCCTAGTGTTTTATTAATCTCATGTAATTTATTTCAGGATTAGGGCATAACCCATCTCCTTTGGGTACATTCGTGTTGACCGACTGAAAAGCACTAAACTCTTGTTTACTAAGGCAACACTGAAAATATGGCTTCAAACACCAAAATATTTTTTGAAATTTCATTCGAATCAATTTTTAAGTTATTCGTGGGACATAGAAAATTTTCGGACAAAAAGTACAAAATCATTAATAACTCCCTAATTATACGTCGTATGATGAAATAGCAAGAGACAAAAAAGATGTAATGTGTTATTGTCTACAACATAGGCCATGTACAATATCACACTCAGAGAAAATTTTTGGCCAAAAAGTACAAAATCATTAATAACTCCGTAATTAAACGTCGTATGATGAAATAGCAAGAGACAAAAAAGATGTAATGTGTTAATGTCTACGACATAGGCCATGTACAATATCACACTCAGAGAAAATTTTCGGCCAAAAAATACAAAATCATTACTAACCCCGTAATTAAACGCCGTATGATGAAATAGCAAGAGACAAAAAAGATGTAATGTGTTAATGTCTACAACTTAGGCCGTGTACAATATCACACTCAGAGAAAAATTTCGGCCAAAAAGTACAAAATCATTAATAACTCCGTAATTAAACGTCGTATGATGAAATAACAAGAGACAAAAAAAAGATGTAATGTGTTAATGTCTACAACATAGGCCATGTACAATTTCACACTCAGAGAAAAATTTCGGCCAAAAAATACAAAATCGTTAAGAACTCCGTAATTAAACGTCGTATGATGAAATAGCAAGAGACAAAAAAGATGTAATGTGTTAATGTCTACAACATAGGCCATGTACAATATCACACTCAGAGAAAAATTTCGGCCAAAAAGTACAAAATCATTAATAACTCCGTAATTAATCGTCGTATGATGAAATAGCAAGAGACAAAAAAGATGTAATGTGTTATTGTCTACAACATAGGCCATGCACAATATCACACTCAGAGATATTACTGGAGATATGTAGCTTCCCCCTATTTTTTTGTCTTTTGTAGGGTTGAAAATTAAAAAGTGTACCTTTTCGGAATTTTTCTGTTGGTTGCAAGGTGAAAGGAGTGTTTTTGCCAAATATCAAGTTTGTAACTCATTTGGAAGTGGGTAAACATTTATGTGAGTCAGCCATGTAGCTTTATATAATATAGATGAGCATGGGACCTAGTGGAAAATAATTCTATCACCTGAAACCAAAAATGCATTGGACGAAGAAATACATCAAAATATCATGTTGGTTTCCGACCCTACAAGACGTAAATAATATAATAAAAGTATTAAAAAAAACTATTTTTTGAAATTTCATTCGAATCAATTTTTAAGTTATTCGTGGGACATAGAAAAATTTCGGACAAAAAGTACAAAATCATTAATAACTCCCTAATTATACGTCGTATGATGAAATAGCAAGAGACAAAAAAGATGTAATGTGTTATTGTCTACAACATAGGCCATGTACAATATCACACTCAGAGAAAATTTTTGGCCAAAAAGTACAAAATCATTAATAACTCCGTAATTAAACGTCGTATGATGAAATAGCAAGAGACAAAAAAGATGTAATGTGTTAATGTCTACAACATAGGCCATGTACAATATCACACTCAGAGAAAATTTTCGGCCAAAAAATACAAAATCATTACTAACCCCGTAATTAAACGCCGTATGATGAAATAGCAAGAGACAAAAAAGATGTAATGTGTTAATGTCTACAACATAGGCCGTGTACAATATCACACTCAGAGAAAAATTTCGGCCAAAAAGTACAAAATCATTAATAACTCCGTAATTAAACGTCGTATGATGAAATAGCAAGAGACAAAAAAGATGTAATGAGTTATTGTCTACAACATAGGCCATGCACAATATCACACTCAGAGATATTACTGGAGATATGTAGCTTCCCCTATTTATTTTTTTTTCTTTTGTAGGGTTGAAAATTAAAAAGTGTGCCTTTTCGGAATTTTTCTGTTGGTTGCAAGGTGAAAGGAGTGTTTTTGCCAAATGTCAAGTTTGTAACTCATTTGGAAGTGGGTAAACATTTATGTCAGTGAGTGAATGAGTCAGCCATGTAGCTTTATATAATATAGATAGGTAAAAGATGGTAACACCAATCATTGCTAGGACAAATAGATGGGTGCAATGGCAGGGAAGATAAGTTAGAGATGAACACGTTTGACGAAGCTGTTCGTATGGGCCGACTCAGATGGTGGGGTCATGTGATGAGAATGGGGAGAGGAGAGATTACCTAAGAGGTTAATGAGTTCGGCTGTAGAGGGTAAGAGAAGCAGAGGTAGACGTACAAGGCGATCATCAGATTCAGTTTTGAACGATTTCAAAATGAGTGGTATTGAAGCAATGGAGGCCGCAGTGCTAACTGCTCATCATCATCATCATCATCATGCACAGTTTCCAGCCGGGTCTGTTTGGAACACAACCCTCTCCAACGTCTTCTGTATTCCCACCATCTCTCAGCCTCTACCCTTGTCCAGTCTTCTCCTCTCTTCTTCACACTTTCTTCCCCCCCCTTCAGCCACATGTCTCTCAGTCTTCCTCTCGGTCTATTTCCTTTCCACTTCGTCTCGTGTACTCTCCTGGGTATCCTCTTCTCCTCCATCCGTTTTACATGTCCATACCATCTAAGTCAAGATTTCTCTATACCATCCTGTAATGGTTCCTCCTTCATTAGTTCTGTGAGAAGCATGATATGGAGCAAGGATGTCCTTCAGAACAGCAAAAAGAGCATATATCGGACGTACTATGTCCCTATCCTGACGTATGCCTCGGAGACCTGGGTTATGAAAGGAAGGGAGAAGAGCAAAATACAGGCCAGTGAGATGAGGTTCTTGAGAAGAAGTATTGGAGCTACAAAGATGGACAGTGCTAACTGCTAATAGGTGATAATGGAGCCAACTCGTTCACAAACAGACGCTTGCAGACCAGACTGCAAGCTGAAAGGCAAAACTGTCTCAAGAAAATGTATGTATGTAATGTTGGTCCTTTGTATCATGGCAAACATTTATTTGAGTATAAAATAGTGATCGATGTGCTGTGGTTAATGTTTGAAAGGAACGTTTACATTCAAGAAACATAACTGAAATCTTTCATGTCCGAACAATGTAACAAAAGTAAATACAAGAGTGGTTTGTGAGGTTTGTTTATTTTCACTGCCTTATTACATGTTAAAGAAAATTATCAGCTGAGCTATTGACTAACATCAAAGGAATAGCACCTAAATGCATCGCAAAGAAATAAATGAGATGGATGAAAGCAGATAGCATATTGGATAGACAGCGTAATGACTCGAGTTAATGGTACAACAACTACGGTACTTTTAAACACAAACATTAAATCTTTACTGTGTCAATATTGATTGGAAACCCTCAAGACTTAGTTACTCGTCTACTGTAAACTTGTAACCAACAAGTTCATTTTTCCCGTCAAGAACAGTGAAAATATTTCATACAGAATTGATTCTGAATTTTGAAATCCTAGTCAAGTTTAGACATGCATGTTCGTGCATCGTTGAAGCCTTTATCCATTATTTGTAGTGTGTTTGGAATGGCTCACTACAATTGTGACACGGACGGCTTGAGTGTTCCGAGGTTGCGTCCTTCTGTATTTGCTACCGTTCATTCACTTCTAGTACTAATTACTTGCGTGATATTTTTTGCATGGGATGTATTACATAACAGTGGTCATTTTAAATACCCTGTATCTATAATTCTACCACATATAATCATCAAATATTGTATTCTTGTATCAGTAATTGTGATAATCGTTCTACAAATCACAAGAAATGGCAAGAAAATCGAAGAAATATTGTTGTTATTGGAAGACATTGATGTTACTCTGAACTGTACCAGTGACTCAGACCATAAGAGAATATGCCTGATGTCTGTCATTGCTACTGGAATAGTCTTATTGTTTCATGTTGCTACATCATGTGCTTTTGTGATAAGCCAGAGGAAGCTACACATTTTCCCAGTTGATGTTGGCTCATTCATCTCATCTCTCGCGCCTTTGCAATGCCTAACATGTGTTGGTTTACTGAACCATGGATTCAGTGTTCTCAATCATCTACTTATAAACACATTCAAAGATAATAAAAGTATACCTCCAAGGCAACCTCAAGTCTCAGCACTTCGAATGTATAATCGTGGTGAAAAATACTCTCACCCAAGAGTAAGTAAAAGCATAAGGATTGAATATGAAACCTCTGCTTCCTTTATCAACAATTTTGATAACTTCAACAAATCTCAAACTCTCGTTTGTATGTCCAGTGCGCACATAAAGTTATGTCAGGTTGGAGAAACCATAAGTAGTACATTTGGCATTCATTTAATCCTGATAGTGACCCAAATATTAATATCTATCGTCTGTAATATGTTCAAATTGTTCTTGGTTTGTGCAGGGAAATATTTAGAATACAATGCTATCACGATATCATTCTTCCTATTAAGAGTCACGTTGGGCATAGTCCAAGCAGTAGTGATTGTAGAAACTTGTCACAGGACTGTCAAGGAATCATCTCGAACACATGCCTTGGTCAATGAACTGTTACAGGATCACCATAATAACAAAGAACTGAGACACTTCTCCACTCAAGTATCCAGCGTTAAACTTGAACTTAGTGCTGCAGGATATTTCTCTGTGTATCGACCACTCCTACCGACATTAATAGGTGTGACAGTGACGTATTTAATTATTCTCTTTCAGTTTATAGTGTCTGGTAATTAACCCTACAACGTCTAAGACATAGGTGGTCAATGAGAGAGCGGAGCTCCTGGAGCGAACTGCAAGAGCGCGAGCGGAGCCAAAGAGCCGGGATCAGCTGACTGCTCGCTAATAATTTGTGCTGGAACGACTAGATGGCAATATGCGCAGTCGAGGCGCAAGCATAGGTACAGCATTGTACCGGACTGAGTAGGCCTATATTATGTGTACAGCTGAACGCTAAATATGAATCACGAACAAGCTTAGCACATTTTTATGAATAGTTTTAGCAAACATATTTCCCAAAAGTAGTGGAGTAGTGACAGTTCCAGGCCACCCGGCGTTGCTCGGGCGGCGTTCATATTAAATAATTAATAACTCTCGAACCCGTGGTCGGAGATTCACGAACGAGGTGTCGTTGGACTCGGGCTGACGGGGGCTTTGCTATGGACCACTCATTTCAACCCCTAAATAAAACCTACCCCTACTAGGGGGTGAAATTGTAATTTTTAGTGAAAGTCTCTTTTCGAATGCGACATGTATAAGGTGCGCTGCTAAAATGAACTTAAACGTTGTTGCTCATATCGCGCATGCGTTTTTCTGGCTGCCGCTATGGATTAACATTTTTGTTTTTGATTTTTACGCATGCGCACTTGGGATTTTTGTAAGAGGGCGAGCTCTTTGAAAAAAAAATGATTGATAAGAAGGGGTTTTGGTGGTGAGGAGAGAACCAGACAGTCGCCTACTTTCCTACGAAGTTTGCCGATATCTCTCGAACGCAAGGTCGGATTTTGGACGTGTGACGTGTCAAATCGCTTGTCTCGAAGCCCTATACATGTTATTAATAGGTTAAAGTTTTGAGAATGAGGGAAACAGGCTTTTTGGGGATAAAACCATGATTTTAGACTTTTTCCGATATCTCACGAATGCCTGCTCGGATTTGGTCCTATGACATGTCAAATGGCTTGTCTCGAAACCCTCTTTATTTTGGTAATAGGTTAAAGTTTTTGAGAATGAGGGAAACAGAATGTTCTGGGGTAAAACCGTGATTTTAAACTTTTTGCTATATTTCGCGAACCAATTATGCTACAGGCGTGTACGAAGGGTCCAAAGATTCGGGCTGACGTCCTCTTTACTATGGACTACTCGTTATATTTTTTAAAAAAATTTGGAAACTCGATTTTGGGGTAAACAAGTGTTTTTTGTGATTTTTGCTGATAACTCACGAACCAATAAGCCTAGAGACAAGTGCGAGGTGTCATTTTTTTCATTGCGTTGCCCTCTTGCCGAGGATGTTCGTGTTGAGCAGGAATGAAAAACCATGTTGAGGTAAAACCATGATTTTAGACTTTTTGCTTTATCTCGCAAACCCATAACGCTAGAGACGTGTACGAGGTGTCCTAGGACTCGGGATCACGCCCCCTTTTAGAAACTATGTTTGACATTTTGACAAAGGGCCTAACGCCATACATGTTGAAAAAAAATTCTTTATCGATACCTGTTTATAATGTTCATGAAGCGTGATGGTTGAGAGAGACGATACTGCTGGGTGTGTGTGTTTCAACGAACCTGTCGCTGACCACGGTGGCTGTGCTCAATAGATCAATCGCTATTTCGACAGGTCGGTTTATGACAGAGCGAGGGTGCGTTTTTTCTGATACTTTACCCCGAAGATGATCTTTAACGTGTAAACGGTGATGAGAACTTGGTTCTATGTTGGTCGAAGCGTGTACAGAAAACAAACTTGCAGAGGAGCAGGATGTGAATGCCATTTGAGCTTATTGGAATGCGTTGATTTGACTTGACAACAGGTGCAATGGAAAATGACAAAGACGCTGAGGACACTTGAAGGTGAAATAATAAGACCACCGTGGTGGCAGGGAAGAGCGAAAAGCATGCATACACGTGTGAGATGACATGTACGCTAAACAAGTTACATCCTGTCTTGCTTCGTACGTGACAAAATGCAAGTTCATGTGAAATTTGATCTGCCACAGGTGTTCACCTTGGACGTTATCTGTCCACGTGCATGATAACAGAATGTTCAAAGCGTGGGAAAAAATGATTATACATGCAACGTAACATATATAAAGACATGTCGTTATCATTTCCAAACCCCTGGTCTTGTTTAACAGTTTTGGTGTTGGTAGAAAATACTTATTCTTGTTGTGAGGTAGGTATATATTTATTCATTTATACATTTATTGATTTATATATATTTACAAGCAATTATTTATTGATTAGGTAATTATTGATTTTTTAATTTATTTGTTTGCAGATAATTGGTATACCTTACATGTCTGAGAGAGAAGATACCATTGCACTTTTGAGCCCACTAGAAGGAAACAGCAATAAGCCACTGCAAGTGAAGGTGGGATTATTTTTTTAAACTAACTTGTTTCATTTTCTTGTTTCATATTTTACTTTATAAAATGCATGTACTAACCTGAATTTAGGTATTTATAACGGTTTATTTTATTTATTTTTAGAAACTTGGAAAGAAAAGCCTTACCGCCGTAGCAGTCGCTGAAAACCCGAGACGCAGTAAAGTGCAACCATTGTTTCCAGGCTGTGAACTATTTAAAACTCAGGTAAGACTAACATAAAATGCTATTCCATTTTACCACTACTGAAAACTGGTAGACAAAAAAATTCATTACCTGTACATGACTAGGACGATGATTGCTTTCTTGATTAATGGCTATGTTGTTGTTGACTGGGAAAAGTACAAGGCCATGTTGGATTTTCTAAAAACAAAAATTTAATTTTAATTTATGGGTGGTTCCCTATGGACTCAACGAATATCCACAGGTTTGAACATGATAATGTGAACAAAATGACATGACATTCATTTTTGTTTATATATTGGTTAAAGGGGGGATGTAAATGACTGTAGCTTTATAAAAAGAAAATATGTGCATGTGTTACTGTTAGTGCCAACATACAGTTTATTTTTAATGGTGTTTTGATTTATTAATGCCAATTAATGTTAACGTTTTATTTACAAGTATTGATTGATTGATTGATTGATTGATTGAGTGATGGGTTATTTTGTTTGCTTTTAGGTGTCGTCATACGCCATTAACGTAATGAACAGACATTGAACAAGCATACATTGTGCTTTAAAGTACTCTGTGCAACGTTAATAACTTACAATAAGAAAAAGTTTTATTATAACACATGGCGTTAGTACCAAATACAACAAGTGAGCAAGTTGGTTTACCACGTGGGTTCAATTTTAAATCAGAACATGACCGTTGGTTAACATTTGAATCCTGACCTGTAGGCTTTTTGTCGACACATGAACTTGCAAAAGCCGTTTTTTTTTACTTGAACCGAGAAGATGTGGTGCGCTGTGTGTTTTGTCGTATTGAACTTTCACACTGGGAAGAAGGGGATGATCCCTTTAGAGACCATTTGCGATGGTCTCTTTGTTGTCCTTACATGCTTGGAAAGCAAGTGGGTAACCTACCCGTGCATTCATTTTACCTAACCACAAGACCATTGGCCGCTAGTTACGTTGCTGAATCACAAATAAATAATAATGATGTTTTGCCAGCCAACAACGGTAGTGCCGATATATGTGGTCCATATGCCATAGACAGTGTTGAATTTGCATGTGCTTTTGAAAAATTGGGAGTTTGCAAGACTAAAGCACTAGCACACCCAGAATACAGCTCTGTTGAAAAACGTTTAGAATCTTATAAAAATATTTGGCCATTAATATTAAAACACCTTACCAAACAACTAAGTGAAGCTGAATTTTTTATACTGGTGAAGGGGAAAAAACAATATGTTTTTTATTGTGGATTTGCTTTAAAGGATTGGCAAATGACTGATGACCCTTTTATGCAACACGCTCGTTGGTTACCTAACTGTTGCTTAAAGGTCAGGAATTTGTGAACACTATTCGTAAAGAAAACATGATTGCAGTACAAGACTTGAAAGTGTCTTTAGAGTTAGAACATGCAGAGAAAATACACGAGGCTGAAAGAAAAGACTTGTCTCACGAACAGATACAAAAGTGTGACCAACAATTATGTAAAATTTGTTATCAAGATGAACTAGGTGTTGTATTTTTGCCTTGTGGACACATGATAGCCTGTGTCAAGTGTGCATTAGAACTCAACACTTGTGCTATATGCAGAAAAGCAGTATCTGCTACAGTTAGGGCATTTCTTGCATAAATAGTAAAATTTATCAACCATGCATAGTGCAAAATCCCTAATTGCACAATATTATTAAAGCTGTTTTAGAGTGTAATAGATATGCTTTTCTTTTGTTTATAGACTACTACAATGAATGTTTTGAATGATGTGGGTCAAGCATGTGGCTTAGAGACAAAGAAGCTCAGCGAATTGCCAACGCATATTCCATTCCGCATTATCAAGATTCGGAAATTGAAAACAGCATATGGTGATCGTGTACTTTGTGTATGTGAAAACTTTGAGACATTTCTGCCTACACGGTTTAATGATATGTCGGAGAGTGTTTTTGATGAAGTCAATAATGCTGTACAACCTGTACACTTAATTTATGAAGGTTTTAAAAACAATAGGTGCATGGTTCATTTTAATGAAATATAAAAAAACAAATGTCATATAATAATGGAAGATATAAGTCATGACAATGAACTGAAAGAAAATATGTGTATAGATAATAATGTTTTAGTGTTTAGTATTGTCTTAAATAATATTATCATGAAACAAAACAAAATGTATATAAAGTTTGTAAATAAATGAAAATAATGGTACAATGTTGTTTTATTTTCTATAGAAGTCAGAATATTTAACATTGCAGAGTATACATGATTATGACAATAAAAAGCACACTTAATACAAGTCTTTGCCTTTACGATAGTGTGTTATAGTTTAAAAACAAAGCTTGTTGTAGATCTTTTTTCTTCCACGATGAACAATAGGCATGAAAACGTTATTGTCTTGTTTTGGATCATTATCAATATCATAATCATAAACAGCATGATCTATATCACTATTATTATAATCACTATAATTATCCTCAACATTATCCTCAACATTACTAAAACCAGTTAAATATTCCTGGTCCTCTTCCTGTTCCTCTTCCTCTTCCTCTTCCTCTACAGTGTCCTCATGTAGAGTCTGCGTGGCTTTTGATAATGTTAAGGGGTTTTTTGAACATTGAATTATTTTCAATAGTAGTATTGTTTTGTAGCACTTGCTTTTTAACATTTTCAAGATTTTCTGTTGACAGAAACAGTGTTTCATGCAGTACACTACATTGATGATCACTGACACTTAAAACCACACTATTTTTGCTTTTTAGCTCACTGCGACATTGTTTTGGACGTTGTTTTGTACAATGCCAAATAACAGTTCCATTTTTATTGGTTCGTTTCACAATATATGAATATCCTTTATAGAATGCATGAGGTGGGTGAAGTTAGTTTAGGTTAGGTTAGGGGAGATTGTTTTAGTAAAACACCACATTTGCCCCCACTTTTTACTCACATATTTTGCTCCCACTTTGTGCACTCACTTTTGCTCGCTCCTTTTGCTCCCAATTTTGCTTTCACATTGCTCCAACTTTCTGCTCCCATATTTGCTCACACTTGTTTGCTCCCACTTCTGCTTACACGTTTTGCTCCCACTTTTTGCTCCCACATTGTTGCTCCCACTTTTCTTTGCTCTCATATTTGCTCCCACTTTTGCTTACACTTTTTGGTCCCACTTTTTTTTCTCTCACTTTTTGCTCCCCCTTTTGCTTTCACATTTGCTCCCATACGTGCTCCTACTTTTTTTGCTCTCATATTTGCTCCCACTTTTGCTTACACTTTTTGCTCTCACTTTTTTCTCTCGCTTTTTGCTCCCACTTTTGCTTTCACATTTGCTCCCATATTTGCTCCCACTTTTGCTTTCACATTTACTCTCATAATTGCTCCTACTTTCTTCAGATCCCACTTTTTGCTCCCAATTTTTGCTCCCACTTTTTGCTCCCAATTTTTTGCTCCCTCTTTTGCACCCACTTTTGCATTCACTTTTGCATCCACTTTTGCACTCACTTTTGCACCCCCTTTTGCACCCACTTTTGCACCCACTTTTGCATCCACTCTTGCACCCACTTTTGCACCCATTTTTGCACCAACTTTTGCACCCACTCTTGCACCCACTTTTACATTCACTTTTGCACTCACTTTTGAACCCACTTTTGCACTCACTTTTACACTCACTTTTGCTCCCACTTTTTGCTCCCACTTTTTGCTCCCAATTTTTGCTCCCACTTTTTGCTCCCACTTGCTCCCACTTTTTGCTCCCAATTTTTGCTCCCAATTTTTGCTCCCACTTTTTGCTCCCACATTTGCACCCATATATGCTCGCACATTAAACTATTGTTCTTATTACCAAGTTGTCTTTACTAGAGCTTAGTCTAAGCTTGACAGTTGATATGAAAGTATCTGTGACTAGGTATGGTAAGCCTCATGCATTCTATAAAGGATATTCATATATTGTGAAACGAACCAATAAAAATGGAACTGTTATTTGGCATTGTACAAAACAACGTTCAAAACAATGTCGCAGTGAGCTAAAAAAAAGCAAAAATAGTGTGGTTTTAAGTGTCAGTGATCATCAATGTAGTGTACTGCATGAAACACTGTTTCTGTCAACAGAAAATCATGAAAATGTTAAAAAGCAAGTGCTACAAAACAATACTACTATTGAAAATAATTCAATGTCCAAAAAACCCTTAACATTATCAAACGCCACGCAGACTCTACATGAGGACACTGTAGAGGAAGAGGAAGAGGAAGAGGAACAGGAAGAGGACCAGGAATATTTAACTGGTTTTAGTAATGTTGAGGATAATGTTGAGGATAATTATAGTGATTATAATAATAGTGATATAGATAATGCTGTTTATGATTATGATAGTGATAATGAACCAAAACAAGACAATAACGTTTTCATGCCTATTGTTCATCGTGGAAGAAAAAAGATCTACAACAAGCTTTGTTTTTAAACTATAACACACTATCGTAAAGGCAAAGACTTGTATTAAGTGTGCTTTTTATTGTCATAATCATGTATACTCTGCAATGTTAAATATTCTGACTTCTATAGAAAATAAAACAACATTGTACCATTATTTTCATTTATTTACAAACTTTATATACATTTTGTTTTGTTTCATGATAATATTATTTAAGACAATACTAAACACTAAAACATTATTATCTATACACATATTTTCTTTCAGTTCATTGTCATGACTTATATCTTCCATTATTATTTGACATTTGTTTTTTTATATTTCATTAAAATGAACCATGCACCTATTGTTTTTAAAACCTTCATAAATTAAGTGTACAGGTTGTACAGCATTATTGACTTCATCAAAAACACTCTCCGACATATCATTAAACCGTGTAGGCAGAAATGTCTCAAAGTTTTCACATACACAAAGTACACGATCACCATATGCTGTTTTCAATTTCCGAATCTTGATAATGCGGAATGGAATATGCGTTGGCAATTCGCTGAGCTTCCTTGTCTCTAAGCCACATGCTTGACCCACATCATTCAAAACATTCATTGTAGTAGTCTATAAACAAAAGAAAAGCATATCTATTACACTCTAAAACAGCTTTAATAATATTGTGCAATTAGGGATTTTGCACTATTCATGGTTGATAAATTTTACTATTTATGCAAGAAATGCCCTAACTGTAGCAGATACTGCTTTTCTGCATATAGCACAAGTGTTGAGTTCTAATGCACACTTGACACAGGCTATCATGTGTCCACAAGGCAAAAATACAACACCTAGTTCATCTTGATAACAAATTTTACATAATTGTTGGTCACACTTTTGTATCTGTTCGTGAGACAAGTCTTTTCTTTCAGCCTCGTGTATTTTCTCTGCATGTTCTAACTCTAAAGACACTTTTAAGTCTTGTACTGCAATCATGTTTTCTTTACGAATAGTGTTCACAAATTCCTGACCTTTAAGCAACAGTTAGGTAACCAACGAGCGTGTTGCACAAAAGGGTCATCAGTCATTTGCCAATCCTTTAAAGCAAATCCACAATAAAAAACATATTGTTTTTTCCCCTTCACCAGTATAAAAAAATCCAGCTTCACTTAGTTGTTTGGTAAGGTGTTTTAATATTAATGGCCAAATATTTTTATAAGATTCTAAACGTTTTTCAACAGAGCTGTACTCTGGGTGTGCTAGTGCTTTAGTCTTGCAAACTCCCAATTTTTCAAAAGCACATGCCAATTCAACACTGTCTATGGCATATGGACCACATATATCGACACTACCGTTGTTGACTGGCAATACATCATTATTATTTATTTGTGATTCAGCAACGTAAGTAGCGGCCAATGGTCTTGTGGTTCGGTAAAATGAATGCATGGGTAGGTTACCCACTTGCTTTCCAAGCATGTAAGGACAACAAAGAGACCATCGCAAATGGTCTCTAAAGGGATCATCCCCTTCTTCCCAGTGTGAAAGTTCAATACGACAAAACACACAGCGCACCACATCTTCTCGGTTCAAGTAAAAAAAACGGCTTTTGCAAGTTCATGTATCGACAAAAAGCCTACAGGCCAGGATTCAAATGTTAACCAACGGTCATGTTCTGATTTAAAATTTAACCCACGTGGTAAACCAACTTGCTCACTTGTTGTATTTGGTACTAACGCCATGTGTTATAATAAAACTTTTTCTTATTGTAAGTTATTAACGTTGCACAGAGTACTTTAAAGCACAATGTATGCTTGTTCAATGTCTGTTCATTACGTTAATGGCGCATGACGACACCTAAAAGCAAACAAAATAACCCATCACTCAATCAATCAATCAATCAATACTTGTAAATAAAACGTTAACATTAATTGGCATTAATAAATCAAAACACCATTAAAAATAAACTATATGTTGGCACTAACAGTAACACATGTACTTATTTTCTTTTTATAAAGCTACAGTCATTTACATCCCCCCTTTAACCAATATATAAACAAAAATGAATGTCATGTCATTTTGTACGCATTATCATGTTCAAACCTGTGGATATTCGTTGAGTCCATAGGGAACCACCCATAAATTAAAATTAAATTTTTGTTTTTAGAAAATCCAACATGGCCTTGTACTTTTCCCAGTCAACAACAACATAGCCATTAATCAAGAAAGCAATCATCGTCCTAGTCATGTACAGGTAATGAATTTTTTTGTCTACCAGTTTTCAGTAGTGGTAAAATGGAATAGCATTTTATGTTAGTCTTACCTGAGTTTTAAATAGTTCACAGCCTGGAAACAATGGTTGCACTTTACTGCGTCTCGGGTTTTCAGCGACTGCTACGGCGGTAAGGCTTTTCTTTCCAAGTTTCTAAAAATAAATAAAATAAACCGTTATAAATACCTAAATTCAGGTTAGTACATGCATTTTATAAAGTAAAATATGAAACAAGAAAATGAAACAAGTTAGTTTAAAAAAATAATCCCACCTTCACTTGCAGTGGCTTATTGCTGTTTCCTTCTAGTGGGCTCAAAAGTGCAATGGTATCTTCTCTCTCAGACATGTAAGGTATACCAATTATCTGCAAACAAATAAATTAAAAAATCAATAATTACCTAATCAATAAATAATTGCTTGTAAATATATATAAATCAATAAATATATAAATGAATAAATATATACCTACCTCACAACAAGAATAAGTATTTTCTACCAACACCAAAACTGTTAAACAAGACCAGGGGTTTAACGCAACGCAATGTGTTCAAAGGCTAAGTCAGAGAGGAAATGATAACGACATATCTTTATATATCTTACGTTGCATGTATAATCATTTTTTCCCACGCTTTGAACATTCTGTTATCATGCACGTGGACAGATAACGTCCAAGGTGAACACCTGTGGCAGATCAAATTTCACATGAACTTGCATTTTGTCACGTACGAAGCAAGACAGGATGTAACTTGTTTTGCGTACATGTCATCTCACACGTGTATGCATGCATTTCGCTCTTCCCTGCCACCACGGTGGTCTTATTATTTCACCTTCAAGTGTCCTCAGCGTCTTTGTCATTTTCCATTGCACCTGTTGTCAAGTCAAATCAACGCATTCCAATAAGCTCAAATGACATTCACATCCTGCTCCTCTGCAAGTTTGTTTTCTGTACTCGCTTCGACCAACATAGAACCAAGTTCTCATCACCGTTTACACGTTAAAGATCATCTTCGGGGTAAAGTATCAGAAAAAACGCACCCTCGCTCTGTCATAAACCGACCTGTCGAAATAGCGATTGATCTATTGAGCACAGCCACCGTGGTCAGCGACAGGTTCGTTGAAACACACACACCCAGCAGTATCGTCTCTCTCAACCATCACGCTTCATGAACATTATAAACAGGTATCGATAAAGATTTTTTTTCAACATGTATGGCGTTAGGCCCTTTGTCAAAATGTCAAACATAGTTTCTAAAAGGGGGCGTGATCCCGAGTCCTAGGACACCTCGTACACGTCTCTAGCGTTATGGGTTTGCGAGATAAAGCAAAAAGTCTAAAATCATGGTTTTACCTCAACATGGTTTTTCATTCCTGCTCAACACGAACATCCTCGGCAAGAGGGCAACGCAATGAAAAAATGACACCTCGCACTTGTCTCTAGGCTTATTGGTTCGTGAGTTATCAGCAAAAATCACAAAAAACACTTGTTTACCCCAAAATCGAGTTTCCAAATTTTTTAAAAAAATATAACGAGTAGTCCATAGTAAAGAGGACGTCAGCCCGAGTCTTTGGACCCCTCGTACACGCCTCTAGCATAATTGGTTCGCGAAATATAGCAAAAAGTTTAAAATCACGGTTTTACCCCAGAACATTCTGTTTCCCTCATTCTCAAAAACTTTAACCTATTACCAAAATAAAGAGGGTTTCGAGACAAGCCATTTGACATGTCATAGGACCAAATCCGAGCCGGCATTCGTGAGATATCGGAAAAAGTCTAAAATCATGGTTTTATCCCCAAAAAGCCTGTTTCCCTCATTCTCAAAACTTTAACCTATTAATAACATGTATAGGGCATCGAGACAAGCGATTTGACACGTCACACGTCCAAAATCCGACCTTGCGTTCGAGAGATATCGGCAAACTTCGTAGGAAAGTAGGCGACTATCTGGTTCTCTCCTCACCACCAAAACCCCTTCTTATCAATCATTTTTTTTTCAAAGAGCTCGCCCTCTTACAAAAATCCCAAGTGCGCATGCGTAAAAATCAAAAACAAAAATGTTAATCCATAGCGGCAGCCAGAAAAACGCATGCGCGATATGAGCAACAACGTTTAAGTTCATTTTAGCAGCGCACCTTATACATGTCGCATTCGAAAAGAGACTTTCACTAAAAATTACAATTTTACCCCCTAGTAGGGGTAGGTTTTATTTGGGGGTTGAAATGAGTGGTCCATAGCAAAGCCCCCGTCAGCCCGAGTCCAACGACACCTCGTTCGTGAATCTCCGACCACGGGTTCGAGAATTATTAATTATTTAATATGAACGCCGCCCGAGCAACGCCGGGTGGCCTGGAACTGTCACTACTCCACTACTCCCAAACATGCACTAACTGACTGCCAAACTTCTATCAATGTTTGGTTCAACATATCTGTGTTAGAAACTGTTCTGTCTAATGAAGATAAATAAAACTCCACGAAGAGCCACTCCTGACGCACATCTCACTGCCGTTCTTCGAATTGCAAGTTCAAGATTGATCGCTCTATAATGTAACCCGTCTGCTTCAGCGATAGGATACACACACCTCCTCATCATCTGCAGAATGACAGTTCAGATACGTTAGAAGACATAGGACTATATTTTGTTTATGGTGAATGATCGTTATTCATGTATTTATTTCTGTACTCCTACAGCAAGTTTTCGTTCCTTGTGTTCTAAACAAGTTGTTATGTTGGCTTATTGTAGTTTCAGGACTATCGGTAGTGGGCAGAGGAGTGTGTACTTATCATCTGTCAAACTAATTATTTATGTTTCCTACACAGAACCTAAGAAAAGGAATATAATTAAGCGAATGTACGTAGCACAATAATCTAATCATCGAATGCACAACCAACAGGGCACAAGTATAAAGCTGTAGTGATACGCCGCTTGTTACGGGAAGCTGTACAAGCAGCGACAAGGTTAACTCCGGTAAGAGCGCATACTCGCCTCTTTCTCCCAATTAGCCGAATTGTGCCCACCTCTGGTCTAAAAGGATGGGAAGGGCAAACGTTGCCCCGTTTTTACATAGCATATGCAGTATGCAAGACTCTTTACTTGGAAGCACCTTATTGCAAGTTGTCCCATCAGGGTACCACTTAGCCATATGTCAGTTCCAGTTAGTTTGCAATTAGTTTTTTAATGTATATAACCTTACCCATATATGCCGGACAATTCAATTTGAAATTTCATACAAGGACTATTAATTAATGACTTTCAAAAATTTGGTAAGCACAAAAATATATGGCGGCCACGCGAATTTCAAATATTTGAAATGACTTCTCAGGTGACCTAATCATCCGAGTGCAGTGAAACATTGCACAGTAAATTTTAACTTAGAGTTAGGCATCCAAATTGTTCGATTGTTTTCAAGAATTCAAGATGGCAGCAATGCTAAATTTTAAAATCATGTATTTACTTCTCGTAACCTATTGAAGCGATTGAATGAAGCTTCGAATAATGAACCACCTTAATAATCTTTATCTACCGGCACTGAATTATCTAGCTTACCTTTCGTAAATTATTGAGTGCGTTTGACTTTTCTTAAAATGTACACCAGTGACTCGTTACAAAATGATGCCATGTCTACAAGAAGGGTCATAACTAACAAATACTGAAAGTTTTATACTCAAGCACGTAATCTTCATTGTGGTGGTAGTCGTGATGAATGTTTTAAGGGGTGGAACATCAAGGTCACCTGCCCCAATTTTCTAGTGTGTGTATTGTAAATTATAGATTATTGCACAGGCTGCGTGGCTCAGCGGTAACGTTCTCGCTTGCTGGTCCCAAGGTTGCAGTTTCGTATCCTGGCGCAGTCAGCTGGCATTTCAGGGTGCGCAAATGCGAGGGAGCCGTGTCAGTAAATTTATTGGCACATTAAAGATCCCCTTAGGGGAAAAAATCCGGCACCCCGGCGTCTCTAAAAGCCAAGGTAGTTAAAAGGGACGTAAACCCAGGAACATGTCTTACTGATCTTCTGTTACACAATTCTGTAGTATCGAAGTCATGTACTCTGGACGACTCTGATGTGAGTTATCTTGAGCATTAGTTTAAGACAGGGCAAGCACAAATACAACCGTAGACCACTTCGCTACCTTAGAATATTATTTTATGTTTATTGTATAAAATACCTACAATATTTGGATATTGAGTTTTGAACTCGAAACTGTTGCTCTATACCTTTACCACAATGTAGGTCATGTACCAAACGCCATTTAGTCCATCGCATGGAAAACCTCTTTAACTGGCGGGAATATTTTGAAATGAAAAAGACCAATCGTCGTCGGCCGATACTCGTATACGAGTGTACGTTTCTTCCCGGCAATTCTAATCGTTTGTGTCCACTCGTTGGAGATGTTATTGTTGACTCAACAGACCAATCCTTGCATAGAACATGCGGTCACACAAATTGCATGCGATGGAAGGTAGAGAACGTGGTAGTATTTGGCATAGCTTCCTTCTCTGACGAGTTTCCATCTCCTACTTTCGGCGTTCTTGTTCAAAATGCGATCTTCTGAAAGAATGTGTCAAGTATCTGGACTAATGGCTACATTCCTCCAGGTTTGCTTGTACTGATCTTTGTAACGCTTCAGACGTGCACCTAGAGGTCTCTTGTCTGTGCTGAGCTCGCTGTACAAGATTTGCTGAGGAAGTCAGTTGTCATTTTATCCACTGTGCATGACCGATCCATCCAAGTCTATAACTAATGACGACGGCCTGTATACTCTTCATCACTGCTCTCTCGAGAACCACGTCAATCTTTATACGTATAGTAATCCCTGATGTGCTCAATTGAACCAATATTATTCTGGTGAAAACGCTCCAGTGTCTTGATAGCGCGGTGGTACAGGGTCCTGGTCTCACATCCGTAGAGTAACGTGGAGGTAATAACAGCTTGGTATACCATTAGTTTCGAACTGATCATCAGATCTTTGTTCTGGAATACACAGTGTGAGAGACGTCCGAACGCTACATGAGCATCGCGAATCCACGCTCTTCTCAACGACACATTGCGACGACAGAATACTCCCGTGGTATGTGCCAAATATGTGCCAGGGATGGAGGTTCCAGAGATAGGTGGAGCTAGTACTTTGGCCTTCCGAATGTTTATGGTTAGACCAAAACGATCATTTGCACTCTTGAAGCAGTTGACTGACTGTTGCAGCTCTCCAGCTCTCCATTGTCATCAGCACATTGCAATTCTAAAACCTGGCTGGTGTAGGTTAATATTTTGAATAGCTTGAATAGACCCCCACCATACCGATATCCAATTTCCACGCCTTTGTCATTTGCAGACGATATTTCAAAGAGCATGGTCGCTAGGTATATGGCAAAAAAGTGTAGATGCATAATCACAGCCTTGCTTGAGGCCATTTTTGATCGTAAATCCACATGAGATAACATTCTGATATACTGTAACACCTGTCCGACCATATCTTCGTGGAGAGTTTGAATCAAGCCAACGAAATTTTCAGGACATTCGATGCGTCTTAAAACCAACCACATGGCATTTCTAAGGCCCTTTAAGGTCATAATAGACTGAGTGTAATTTGTTCTCTGCATTTCTCCTGCAGTTGTCCTACACAGATGATGATGCCAGTCTACTCTTTGGCCTAAGACCGATGAAAATAGCTATTTACAATAGTTCATCGTGGAACTACTGGTTATTCTCCTGGGGTTGTTTTATTTTTTGTGACAATTTCTCTTCGCTGTGTGAAGAGTTTAAATATAATATTTTCCAACTTCACATTTAAATGTTTAATATTGTGTATATTATTTCCTATATTATTGCAATTATTGTTATTATTATTATTAGTGATTTAAGCCCACTAAGGAGCGCTTATGACTAGTGCTTCTGCGATGCTTCTTTGTTTTCCAATATCTCCCAAGTCCAGCCAACAACTTGTCCTTCCTCTCCTGTGTGAGGGGTGGTCGGCTCTTAATCACTTTGGGTGGTGGTGGGGACTAAGAGTTAACACTAGCACAACATTTGGAACGGCCTAGAATATCACAGTCTACAATCCCAGCGTTATTCAAGTCTTGTTTCACTTCATTGAGCCACGAGCTGCCAGGCTTGTAGCCATTAATCAAGTTTAAGATCTTCTTGGTGATTCTATCTTTCCCTATCCGGAAGAGGTGCCCGAAGGATTTCAGTCGTCTCCGTCGCATGATAGTGGTGGCTGGTTCCAACTGACGGTATAGTTCGGTGTTTGCTTTAAGTCGAAAAGAGCCATCTGTTCCAATTGTTCCATATGCAGTTGTTAAAGGGGCTTTCGCGTAGTGACGACTCTCAAAATACTTGGTTTTGTCATACGATATTTGTAAACCTGCCTTCATCGTTATCTCGTGTAGTGCTTGGACAGAAATAACAGCATCCGTAGAGTTGTTGGTTAGGACTGCTATGTCATCTGCAAAAGCCAAGCATCTGATCTCGATTTTACGAGTTCCAGCTCCAATGGTCACCGATTTGATTCTCAGATTCCTCAGTGCATATTTCCATGTAGTGATAACTTTATCAAGCACAAGATTAAATAAAATAGTGGAAAGGCCATCAGCCTGCCGTACTCCAGTTTTGACTCGAAATTCCTAGAGAGTTCTCCTCTGAACTTCACCTTAGAGGTGGTGTCTGTTAGAGTATGTTCAATGAGGGTGCGGGTGTTGTAATCTACACCTCGTTCTTGCAGTACAGAGAAGAGCGTCGGGCGGTCGATTGAATTGTAAGCCTTCTTAAAGTCGAAAAAGAACAATGTGATGTTCGCACTCCTCATTTGCTTTAGTTGGAGAATAGTCTTCAGATTGAAGATCTGCTCGATACATGAACGTCCTCGCCGAAATCCACCTTGGTATTCACCAATTGTCTGATCACATTGACTTTCAACATTGTCCAGTAGAATCCTGGAGAGGACTTTGTAGGCTACTGACAACAAAGATATCCCCCGGTAATTATTGATATCATGGTGGTTCCCTTTCTTGTGCAAAGGGTGTATAAGGGCTGACTTCCAGTCATCAGGGATCTTGCCCGTCTCCCAGCAGGTAACGAGGAACTGGTGAAGGGCATACGTTATTTCATTTCCGCCTGCTTTCAAGGCTTTCGCAATAATACCATCTTCTCCGGGTGCTTTGAAGTCTTTTAGGTGATGGATGGCTTTAGCAACCTGCTGCACAGTCGGTGGAACGGATTTATAAATTTATAATTATTAAAAACTTTCTAAATGACTATTATTTATTTATTTAGCGTATGGAATAGTGCATCTCCATAATTACAAGCAAAGGAACACATTATACATATACATTAGCATTTAGCCTAAAAAACAATAAATAGCCTATTAAAATAAATTTTAAGTGAGGAGACACATATTCAGTAGATAAAAAGTCCTCTCGGCACGCCGGAAGGCGGAGGTAGATTTCACCGGACAAACTTGGGGACAGGCGAAAATAGGCAGAATATGCAGGTTTTCGTAGAAGGATCAGACCTCATTTATTGCGAGAAGGTATTTTATAATTGGAGCTTAATTAACTTTGTTTTTCGTCATTTTATGCTTATTTTAAACATTTTATTGTCTTATGGGAACGGTAACCTTCTTGTCATTTGGGGTCCATTTTCATACTTGTGGTCACACTGTCCTTATGCAAGGTTTCGACACTGATGTGTAACTATGTAACGGTCTGTTACTTCTTCACGTAAAATTATATCTCCCGCAGAGATTTTGGTTGGTTCCTCAGTTTAGGGGCTGCGTCAACGCGGTCATGTAACCCCGTGTACTTAGGGATGGCTGTATTAGTCTGTAATTCAGGTAAGGACTGCAGACGGTCAATTTCAAGCAGTAGTTCCTAATGTTGCCTCCAGGTACTACCGTCAACGACACCTAGCTGTGAACTTGGCTACTAGATGCCACCGCAACCAGCAACTCGCAACGAACGTTGGAACTTCCCCTCCAAAGGAAAGCATACTGAGGGATTTATAGCGCTCTTAGAAAATCCGACGACTTCTGCCGGCTTTGAACTCGCGACCTTGGGCATAGACATTCAGCATGCTACCAGTTACGTCACCGAAGCCGCTTCACACTTAGTCAGATGGATATCTGAATCTGATCTCGTGCAAGTGCGTTATCTTGGTAACGTCTGATGGCTCATCCCTCATCAATTTAGTAGTGTTGCCATGGCAACCACTGATAGCTCTTGGCATTTTCTTATAATTCCGAAATCATTTTTCTCATCCCTTGGCATAATGGTGGGTCATATCAAAAGTTCTTTCAGACAAAAGTTTTAGGCAATTATTATGGGAATATTGTCCATTTTGTACGGTTTTGATATTGTGCCTATTAAGAGAGATATGATTAATGTTTCCCGAAAACCCCACTTTTTCCCACCCCTTTGGTCAATGGTTGGTGCTATAAAAAAAACTCTTCGAACATAAATTTTCGGGCTTTATCCGACACATAGTATGAACGTTGAACGGATTCGATATTTCACATATTAAGAGAGTTTTAGCAATATTTCACTTTTTCGAAATAAGCCCCCCATTTTCACCCCCTTCGACCGATTTAGCCCAGTAACGAACTCGACCGACATTTTATAGGTATACATATTCGGTAAAAAATTCGAAGTGATTGGTGCAAAATTGCGGCAGTTATCGTGTCCACAAGAAACTGATATACATATATATATATATATATATATATATATACATATACATACATAAATGATATATAAACTTTTGAACTGACGGTGGTTTTGGGGTCTGGGGGATGTGAAACGCGAAGATATGTCGAAATTTTCCGGAAGTCGAAACATGAAATCTACCTCTGGTTGGTTCCTCAGTTTAGGGACTGCGACAACGCGGTCATCTAACCCCGTGTACTTTGGGTGAGTGTAGAATCTGTCTGATAAACGGTGTGAATTGTAATGGCTGTATTAGTCTTAATTCAGGTAAGGACTGCAGACGGTCAATTTCAAGCAGTAGTTCCTAATGTTGCTACCGGGTCCTACCGTCAACGACGCCTAGCTGTGAACTTGGCTACTAGATGCCACCCCAACCAGCAACTCGCAACGAACGTTGGATCTTCCCCTCCAAAGGAAAGCATACTGAGGGATTTTAGCGCTCTTAGAAAATCCGACGACTTCGGCCGGCTTTGAAACCGCGACCTTGGGCATAGACATTCAGCATGCTACCAGTTACGTCACCGAAGCCGCTTCCCACTTAGTCAGATGGAAATACTGAATCTGATCTCGTGCAAGTGCGTTGTCATGGCAACGTCTGATGGCTCATCCCTCATCAATTTAGTAGTGTTGCCATGGCAACCTCTGATAGCTCTTGGCATTTTCTTATAATTCCGAAATCATTTTTCTCATCCCTTGGCGTAATGGTGGGTCATATCAAAAATTCTTTCAGACAAACGTTTTAGGTAATTATTTGGGGAATATTGTTCATTTTGTACGGTGTTGATATTGTGCCCATTAAGAGAGATATGATTAATGTTTCCCGAAAAACCCACTTTTTCCCACCCCTTTGGTCAATGGTTGGTGCTATAAAAAACTCTTCAAACATATTTTTTTGGGCTTTATCCGACACATAGTATGAACGTTGAACGGATTCAATATTTCACATATTAAGAGAGTTATAGCAATATTTCATTTTTTCGAAATAAAAGCCCCCCATTTTCACCCCCTTCGACCGATTTAGTCCAGTAACGAACTCGACTGAGATTTTATAGGTATACATATTCGGTAAAAATTCAAAGTGATTGGTGCAAAATTACGGCAGTTATCGTGTCCACAAGAAACTGATATACATATATATATACATATATATATACATATATATATACATACATAAATTATATATAAACTTTTGAACTGACGGTGGTTTTGGGGTCTGGGGGATGTGAAACGCGAAGATATGTCGAAATTTTCCGGAAGTCGAAACATGGGACCCATTGCAATAGTTAGATTTCTAATGAAATCTACCTAAAATGTTCAGATTTACAAGGTAATATTTAAATTTGAAATCCAATCTAGAGCAGGCTGCGTTGCATCATGAAAGTCTTTCAGGTTCCCATTATAGGCTCGAAGGCTGCAGTCCTCCACAATATGTTGGATGGTCTGTCTTTCAAAACCACAGTCGCACTGAGGTGAGAAAGCCTTATTCCACTTGTATAAGCTGTTTGTGCAGACCCTATGTCCCGTTCGAATCCTGTTGAGTGATTTCCATGTATGGCGTGGTAGTTCCATGCCAGCTGGTTTCTTGATAGGATCAATGAAGTTTCCATATTTCTCATGGAATAATTTATTCCATACCTCAGACCATTTGTTGGCAATCTGAAAATTATTTAACTGTAGAGATTCCGCTGTTAGGATGGGTGGTCGGCGGGATTTCAAGCGACTTATCTTTACTGTAGGTATGTCACAATGAATAGGAAGCTTTGGAGTGAAAATTATATTTTCATATTCCTCAAGAGAGAGTTCTGTCTACGTAAGGCAGGTGGTGCAATGTGACTTAGAGGTGAAAGCCAGTACAGAGGAGTGGTCCTGATGCAACCTGATATTATCCTCATCGCCGAATTCAATTGGACATCAATCTGCTTCACATGTGGACTGTTAAGCCACACCGGTGCACAGTATTCAGCAGCTGAATAGACAAGTCCTAAAGCAGAAGATCGTAATGTTGTTGCTGTAGCTCTCCATGTAGTTCCACATAACTTCTGCAAGATGTTATTGCGTGATCTTAGTTTTGCTGCAGTGTTCTGCAGGTGCTTCTTGAAGGACAAAGTCCTATCGAGAGTAACACCTAAATATTTTGGAAAATGTTGATGATGGAGAACTTTCTCATTAAAGATGACGTTCAGCTTTGTATTTGCCGACCTGTTGTTTAAGTGGAAACAACTAACTTCAGTCTTGCTAGGATTCGGTGTTAGTCTCCATTTCTTCAAGTATTCATTCATAATGCTTAGATCTGAGGAAAGAATTTGTTCGCTCTTCTAAATGAATTAAAAGATGCAAACAACTAAAGAACTTATTCGTGAAAATGATACGCACTACTAGTTGCAACACTACATAAAATAATTCAAACAACCATTTGAGAGTACAAGAAACTAAGAAGGAACAGTTAGCATCATGAATATTCCAGATCTTGGTAAGATAGTTACTCTTCGGCTGACGTGTGCAGTGGAACACTTGATAAGCAGCTCTGCAGCTCCATAGCGACACTCGCGAGCGTGCGGGAGGCTTATGCTAATGCCTCGCATTTGTGTGTGAAGTCTTCATTGCTTTCTGACAGCTGGCATATAACTTCGCGTCAAGATATGGCACAGGTGTAAAGAATACTCAGGAGTTGTACCATAGCCATGACAAGTTCCTTGTGTATTACTATTCAAGATCGTATAGAAAATTGTTTGAAACGAATAGAAACAAGTAAATCTCAAAAGAACTGATGTGCATATCTTTTCAACCTTGTAGATGACGATGAAGATCAGTTGCGTAACTAGGATTTGCTTCTGGAGGGGGATGAGCGGAGTCAAATCTGAACTAATAAGCTATGAAAAGCGTTTTACTAGGTCTATACTCTGTATAGCACGTACATTTTTTTCGAATATTTTCTTCCGTTATTTTTTTCCCTCTTTTGTTTTAGGTTTAGTTTTGTGGCTGGATTTTTTTCCTTTTGCTGTGATTATTTATTTTGATTTTGTGTTTGTTCTTGCTTTTTTATTTTTTGTTATTGGTTTTATGCTTTGTGTTTTGGTTTTTCTTATTTTCTTTCTTCTTGTGTTTGTTTTAGGTTTCGTGTTTGTTGTTTTTGATTTTGGCTTTTACTTTTTATTTTGTGTTTTAGTTTTAGATTTCGTGTTTGTTGTTTTTTGCTTTGCCTTTTGTTTTTGTTTTGTTCTTTTGTTTTAGGTTTCATGTTTGTTGTTTTCTGCTTTGACTTTAGATTTTGCTTTTTGCTTTAGATTTTGTTTTTGCTTTTTATTTTTTATTGGTTTTATGCTTTGTGTTCATGTTTGGTTTGGCTTTTGTTTTCGCATTTTCTTTGTGGTTTATGGTTTCTGGTTTTGCGTTTGTTTTTATCTTTTGCTTTTGTTTTTGCTTTTTTATCTTTTGTTATTGATTTTATACTTTTTGTGTTTTTTGTTTGATTTGACTTTTGCTTTTTGTTTGTGTTTCTGTTTGAGGTTTAGTGTTTGTTGCTTTGGCTTTTGTTTTTGTTTTGTGTTTTTGTTTTAGGTTTCATGTTTGCTTCCTGCATTGATTTTGTTTTTGCTTTTTTATGTTTTTGGTTTTGTGTTTGTATTTTATTTCGTCTAACATTTTTGGGTTTTACTTTATGCGGGGAGGGGGGAAGGCTTTGGCAAAATGAGACAGAATCAACGAAAGCAGAAGTACATGTTTTCGTTTCTTTTTATCTCGATAACATTTGATCCGTTTTATTTACACCTATCAATGTGCAAAAGTTCGAAATTTAACAGTTTTGCCCAAGCAAGGGTTAATTTAAGTAGCTCACTAAACGGTTTACGCGAGTAAGGAGAAATGCTCTCGAAGTATAAACGTGCATAATCCAATCGTGTGTCATCAATCCCTAGATTGGTTTTATTAAAAATAAACATTTCATAGAATTATGTATTTTTATTATTTGGCTCAGTGGGAGGGGGGCCGTGGGTCTGATCCCCCTAATCATCTCCCGTAGTTACGCAACTTAGATGATGGTTGTTGTTTTAAGGGGCCTGGCATCTATGCTATCGGCCCTTAATAGTTTGGATGGTGGTGAAGATGAAGAAAAACGGAAACTATAACAAAAACTAACCACAAACTTACAACAAAAACTAACAACAGACTTACAGTACATACTAGAGGTACAAATGGAAGACAAACAAGTAGTTCCGTGAAGAACAAAATAGCCTATTTTCATATATCCTACTTATGTTAATTTCCTGTATCAACACACAAAATTTCAGTTTGATTGGGCTGTAATAGATTCGTAGATATTGAGAACCGTCTAAATACTTCGGGTGGTTGCCATGTTGTAATTTTAGATACAGCATGTAGGCCATAGAGTTATGTACTATTACAAGAAGATTATTGCGTAGGTGTATTATTCAAACTTCAATCGCATGATTAGGACACAAGAATTTAAAACTCAACTTTAAAATTTTGCACAGCTGCCATCTTGTTGTCAAGAAAACAATTGAGTCAAATTAGATGCCAGGGGATTAAAATTTGTATAAGCATTTACCGTATCAAGTTTCACTGCGCTCGGATGATTAAATCGCGAGAAACGTTCATTTAAATATTTAAATTTCGCGTCACTGCCATGTTAGATTAGTGCTCACCAGGTGCTTAGGTGAACTTATGTTCATAGCCTTCATCAACATACAAAACTTCTGTTTGATTGCTTTCATAGAATAGTAGATATTGAGAACCGTCAAAATATTTCGGATGGTCGCCGTGTTGGATTTTTATATAGGGCATAGAGTTATGTACTATTAGATGACGATTATTGCGTAGGCTCATTATTCAAACGTTGACTTCGATCGCATGATTAGGGCACAAGAAATTGAACCTTAATTTTAAAATTTCGCACAGCAGCCATCTTGAGGTTATGTAAACAATTCAACTAAATTGGATGTCAGTGCATTACAATGTGTATAAACATTTGCTGTATCATGTTTCACTGTGCTCGGATGGTTAAATCACGAGAAAAGTCTATTTAAATATTTCAACTTCGCTTGGTCGCCATGTTCGTTTTGTACTCAACAGGTTTCTGGAAGTTACATATGTGAGCTTCTAGTAGTAAATTGAAGTGATAGAAGCCATTTTTCAGTGTTACCTAATTCTATTAAAGAAAGCTTTCCAGTCGGTAAACACAAATTGTGCCTAATTACATGGGGCGGGATACAAGTATTTATATACACTAACCTGAAAAACAAGTTAGTATTACAAAGTAACACGCTTTTATGTACACAATGGGGCACCTATTTAATTGGATGACATGTTTCAAACGTCAAGCGTTCATCTTCAGATCCTGTTCACTTAGGCTTAATTAAAATACGATATTTATGAAATTCACTTTAACACAAATATATACCTAATACAATGTTTATATTACATAACTTTGTAATAACTTGTGTAACGCGTCAAACTTATTTACAGACAGTCTAGTTCACTTCTATGGTTGTTGCGTTATTATTATTATTATTATTATTATTATTATTATTATTATTATTATTATTATTATTATTATTATTAATGTGGTTTAAGTATGTAGCCTGTGAAATATTGAATTGTTATTGTGAATAACTTCAGTAGTGATATTGTCTACACTATTTTGTTATTATGTTCTAAATCAACCGTTCCTACTTAAACTAATGTTCTAATTGTATTTTCGTGATCACGTAAAACTACAACCTTCTAATTGTATTGTAATATATCTTGTGGCGAATATAGAATTGATACACTGCACTAAATGGTGTTAAAATTATGCCAACTTATCTGGTTTTAGAAACTGATCCTTGTAGTATAATAATAATATCGTATGGCCTCGGGTGCCTGGTGCAAGCTTTGTTAATTGACACCCAGAGGGTAGCTTGCATGTCGAATTTCGTCGTTCCTTTGAACGCTATGAAAGTCAAGGAGGTTAGATATCTAAGCTCCTTGACACTACAGCGCTTTCAAGTAGAGAATGGAGGAACTTTGTGTTGGCGGAAAATCCCGAGATTAATTTTACCATTGAACACGGCCTACTGAATTCAAATGGGTTCTTTAACATGCCAACAACGTATGACATGAGTATCGTGATTTTTGTCGCCTTCAAAAATCCCTTACCATGGCCAGGGGCGAACCTGCAATCTTGGGGTTGGTAGTCCAACACTATAACCACTCACCCACCGTGGCAAGCATAAATTAAGAGACTACCGTGCTGCCACCTGAGCTACCGAAGCATATCCTTGTAGTGTCCGTCCTTGATGCACGCGGTCAATGGACTGAAGCTCCAGGAAAGTGAGAGACTTAAGATTGTCGCCAGTGGTGTGCTCTGGTTGCAATTTCTGAGTACTAGTCATTATTTTTGCTTCTAAGTGCTCCCCCGCGACATCTGTCGTTGCAACTTAAAACCTTTACTTGGTGTTTTTTTTTTGTTTGTTTTTTGTACCATTTATCACCGTACAAAATGTCAGGGTGATATCATTAATAGTTTCGGAGATATTGTAAGCTGGTGATACGTAATAAAATTTGAAGCACACAATCGGGGTCGGACAAAATAGTACTATGACCTTACCGAGTTTCATTGAAATCGCCCAAGCCATTTATATTTTTTTTATTAGGGATACACACATACATACACACACACGGACAAAAGGTGATCTCATAAGCCTTTTTTGTTTCATAAATGAAAATAGGCTAAAATAGGAAAAAGGTAAATAAATGACAGGGCGAAAAGAAATGCCCTTAACCCTCTAAGAATTGGGGGACTTCGAAGGAAGGTAAGGAAGGAAAGCCATGAAAGGAAGATAGGAAAGGCGGAAAGAAAAGATGGTCCGCCCTAAAGGTAATGGAAAAAATACGGACCCAGCTCACGAATCTCTCAGAGTTGCCAAATCTCAGACCTACCAACTGTGATCCCTTGAGGGTGTAGCATTATTCAGGTTCCACCAGATGTTGTGGGGCTAAACACACCCTGCCTCCTTTAGGGCCTTGAGCAGAAGGCAGGAGATACCATGAATATAAAAACAAGAGATCTGGCCCCTCGAAGAATGAGGGACCAGGAAAGATGAGACACGGGCTAATTAAAGCGGGAAATTGAAAGACTCCCTAGGTTTCGGTTACCCTATTACCTTCGAGGTCACAGGAGAACAAGAGTTGACCAAGGAAGGTCGACAGGAAAGATCATGGAGAGTAGCCTGGCACAACTAAGTGGAAACAATGCCGGACTCAACTGGGGTCCCGTGGTCGCCAACACACGTCCTACTAGTTGTGAGTCACTGGGAGTCAACATTGTAGAGCAGGGCTTCTTAAAGACTGGAAATTACACATTTTCAACACAGCGCGCAAGAGGGACAGGCGAGTATCCAGGAATCAAATTCGTATGGGGCTTAATCAACTTAATAAATATGAGTCGGCAGCATGGATACATACACAGCATCATTCCCACCTCCCTCAAGGTAATATTTAAATCTCACAATAAATTTACACAATCAACTCACATTTCAATCAAATCAATACTGTTTACACCACGGCAGCTAAAGAAAGAAAAAAAATACGAGCCTTAGAGTACTCACATATGATGTGTAATATCTGACATGTTATCCTACTATGAAATTGAGATGAAATATTTGTGAAGTCTTTTTTTTTTTTTTTTTTTTTTTTTTGCTCCTTCAGTTTTTAATTTTTCTCACGTTTCTTTTGTCGATAATTTCGCATATATTCTGCTCTGGATTTACCCATCTCTGCAAATCACAAAATCATGAAAAAAGGGGCGTCACCTTGAGTCCTACAACACCTCATACAGCATTATTGGTTCGCGAAATATAAAACGCCGATGACCCTTTAGTTTTGGGTCCTTTGGTTAAATTAAGAGGGGGATAGACAAACGGGGGGTGTCACCCCGACTCCTAGTACACCCCATACAAGTCTGTAGCATTATTGGTTTGCGGAATATTAAAAAGCCGATGACCCTTTAGTTTTTGGTCCTTTGTTTAAATTAAGGGGACTATTGGAAAACGGGGGGGTGTCACCCTGAGTCCTATGACACCTCATACAAGTCCCTAGCATTATTGGTTCGTCAGATATTAAAAATCCGATGACCTATTAGTTTTGGATCCTTTTGTAACATTAAGAGGGGGATAGAAAAACGGGGGTGTTACCCCGACTCCTAGGACACCTCATACAAGTCCCTAGCATTATTGGTTCGCGAGATATTAAAAAGCCGATGACCTATTAGTTGTGGGTTCTTTGGTTAAATTAAGGGGGCTATAGGAAAATAGGGGGTGTCAACCTGAGTCCTAAGACAACTCATACAAGTCCCTAGCATTGTTGGTTCGCGAGATATTAAAAAGCCGATGACCTATTAGTTTTGGGTCCTTTGGTTAAATAATTAAGGGGGCTATAGGAAAGCTGGGGGCATCACCCCGAGTCCTAGGACACATCATACAAGTCCCTAGCATTATTGGTTCGCGAGATATTAAAAAGCCGATGACCAATTAATTTTGGATCCTTTGGTTAAATTTAGGGGGATATAGGAAAACGGGGGGGGGGTCAAGCCGAGTCCTAAGACAACTCATACAAGTCTCCAGCACTGTTCGCGAGATATTAAAAACCCGATGACCTCTTAGTTTTGGGTCATTTGGTTAAATTAAGGGGGCTATAGGAAAGCAGGGGGCATCACCCCGAGTCCTAGGACACCTCATACAAGTCCCTAACATTATTGGTTCGCAAGATATTAAAAATCCGATGACCAATTAGTTTTGGGTCCTTTGGTTAAATTAAGGGGGCTATAGGGAAACGGGGGGCATCACCCCAAGTCCTAGGACACCTCATACAAGTCCCTAGCATTATTGGTTCGCGAGATATTAAAAAGCCGATGACCATTTAGTTTTGCGTCCTTTGGTTAAATTAAGGGGGCTATAGGGAAACGGGGGGTGTCACCCCGAGTCCTAGGACGCCTCATACAAGTCCTTAGCATTATTGGTTCACGAGATATTAAAAAGCCGATGACCTATTAGTTTTGCCGGGAGCGCAAATCCCTTGTCAACAGTGAACTCTGTTGGCCATTGAAATAACTACTTGTAAAACTCCAGTGCCAAATCCTGACCGGTGCGCATGCGCGAGGTACGTCGTGGTACAAATTTATTTATTTATTTATTTATTTATTTATTTATTTATTTATTTATTTATCGTATGGCTTTTAGTGCCGGGAGTGTCCGAGGACATGTTCGGCTCGCCCGAGTCTGTAGCTGCTTCCACCGGACACCCTTAGGGTGAGCTACAAGTTCCGTTAACTTTCAAGTAGTTCTAACTTTCGCTACCAGATGTCACTGATGCCTAGTGGTGAACGTTGGAACTTTGATAGAGCGTTCCGATGAAATCTAACCTAACAATTTAGCTTCACACAAGTTTAGTCTGTGGAAGGATCTTTTACATGCCATAAATATATGACATGGGACCGCCGGCTTTACTTCCCCTCCGAAGGATACTGAAGGATTTTTAACGCTCTTAAAAAATCCGACGACTTTGGCCGGGTTTGAACCCGCTATCTTGGGTACAGCAGTTCAGGATGCTACCAACTACGCCACCAATGATTTATTGCAGGAATATCTTTAATGGGGCATCCAAACCTTGAAGTAAACCGTATGCGATATACATTCCACAGCAAAAGTCTGAAGATTTAATTGATAAATCATATTTTTTTTGTTTTCAGCAAATATGATATAATTAATATTTTCACACCAAAGAACGACAACATGAAGATGATTCATTGTAGGAATATCTTTAATGGGGCCTTCAAACCTTGAAGTAAACCGTATGCGATGTTTCCTCTTACACACTTCCGTCCCATTTCCGTCCCTTTTCCAAAATCACTCTCACAAAAAAAAAACCAGCAACCGAGTGGGAAGATGTTACACATCAAAAAAAAAAAGAAGAAGGAGAGAGTTCACCACGTGGAGCAGTGACTAGCATACTTGGCTGTCACCCCGGAGTTATACTAAATATAACAAGAACGCAGTTCTAATATTAAAATTCAACCCTATTAATAGGACCTGAAGATGACCGCGTGACGGTCGAAACGTGTAATTCTAAATTTCCCCCTTTATCAACGAATAATATTAATAACATGTAACTGTCCAGGAATAGTGTGTTATATACAGAGTTGTGCAACTTATTTGACTCAGATATAGAACTTAAATCAGTTACATTTTTAGCCTACTTTTCTCATTTTGCAAAAAGTAACTTATGAAATCGATCCGGGAAAATGTATGTCTGTCTGTCTGTCTGTCTGTATGGATGTCTATCTGTCTGTCTGTCTGTCTGTGTGTGTGTGTGTGTGTGTGTGTGTGTGTGTGTGTCATTCAACTCCTAAACGGCTGCAGCTATCGAAACCAAATTTGGTAAGAGTAATGATCTATACCTGAATAGATCACGGCCATATTTGAAATTGACGTCAGTGCTACCAACTGCTGAAAAATCGCAATTGAAATTTGAGCTCTTTGTTGGATGTCTCAGAAGTTATGCAAACGAACTATTCCAAAATTGGCACACATATACCGGGTCTTTCATATAAAGTAAGAACGGAAAGCGGCAGTTTTGTTATTCGCTACTGCGGTGGACTTGACCGAGCTTGTAGCGCGCCATGGCCCCCTGCTGTACTATTAAAAGCGCGCGCGTAGTACATTCGAGGGCTGGGGTTTTTTTTCAAGTTCCGATGTACGGTATAAAAATAATAGATTGACATACCAAACTGATTTTAACACTAAATGTTTGCTTGTTTTATTCGTATGTCTCAACACAATCGCCAAAACGATTAAAACATTTGTCGTATCGTTACACCAGCTTTCCCATGCCCTCGGCAAAATATTCTGCCGCCACTGAGGTGGGTACGTCTGGAGAGTCTCCTGGAGTGTTTAGCCTACTTTTCACATTTTGCAAAAATGAGGAAAAAGTAGACTTATGAGATCGGGCAAATGTCTGTCTGTCTGTCTGTCTGTCTGTCTGCCTGCCTGTTTGTCTGTCTGGCTGGCTGGCTGGCTGTGTGTATGTGTCCCCCCCCCCTATCAACTCCTAAACGGCTGCAGCAAATGAAACATAATTTGGTAGGAATAAAGACCTATACCTGAATATCTCACGGCCATATTTGAAAATGATGTCAGTGCTACCAACTGCTGAAAAATCGCATTTGAAATTTGAGCTCCATGTTGGATATCTTGGAAGGTATGAATCGGAGCTATTTCAAAATTGGCACACGTATTGATAATAATATTGCAGTTTAATTTCCAGGAGTCCATACATGGCAGTGTTGCCAAAATGATTATAAGCCAGCTGATAGGTCCAAATTTTAAATGCATATAACTTCTACACTATCAATTGGATTTCAACCAAATTTCGTACGTGCTATGTGTACATAAACAGATATGACTGAGCGTATTCTTAAGAGCCACCAGGGCTGCCAACTGTTAATAAATGCTCTCAATTTGTTTTAATCCAAATACCCATATATCAGAAAGTATGCAAGCCGACAGTCTTAAACTATGCACACGTATAGTACCTGACATTCTATATTAATTTCTAGTAACTTATATACGTCAGTGCTACCAACATGATTCTAAGCCTGCTGAGACGTCTAACTTTAAATTCATGTAACTTCTATACTAACTAATGGATTTCATTCAAAATTGGCACAACAATAGATCATATTATTTCAGATTATTTCTGACCAGTACATGCATGGCATTGTTGCCGACATGATTTTACGCGCGTTGTTAGATCCAATGTTTAACTGCATGTAACGTCCATGCTATCCATTGGACTTCAACCAAATTTTGTATCCTGTACCCTAACAAATGAATCTAAGAATATATTCAGTCACCAGGGCTGCCAATTGTAGTGCTTTATTAGGCTACATTATGCCAGGTATACAGTATTTCGAACTAATTAGAAATTTCGATATTACCAACTTAATTTCGTCATTAATCATTGGCATGAAACTTCAATTTTAAGAAAAGTAGGCTCTTTAGTTCGTCACGGAACTTCTTGTTCCTTTTTGGCTAGGCGTTGCCGCCCAACCATACCTTCAATTCTCGAAAAAGGTGAATACCATTCACGACCACACTATACCAACGTTACGATAAATTTTTCAAAAAAATTCAAGTGTGAAGTTTTGGACCATCTGAGGTTTAGTCCAAACCAGCACTGAATGATTTTCACCTCTTTCGAGAATTGAAGGTAAGGTTGGGCGGCAACGCCTCAACAAAAAGGAAAAACTCTCCAGACGTACCCACCTCAGTGACGGCAGAATATTTATGCCGAGGGCTCTGGAAAGCTGGTGTAACGGTACGACAAATGTTGCAATTGTTTTGGCGATTATGTTGAGACATACGAATATAAGGAGAAAACATTGAGTAGCAAAATCAGTTTGGTACGGTATGTCAATCTGTTATTTTTATACAGTCCAACGGAAATTGAAAAAAAAAAGCCCTCGTATGTACTTCGCGCGCACTTTCAATAGAACAGCAGGGGGCCATGGAGCGCCACAAGATCGGTCAAGGCCACCGTAGCAGCGAATAACAAAACTGCCGCTTGCCGTTCTTATTTTATATGAAAGATCCTGTAGATAATAACATTCCAGATTAATTCTCAGAAGTCCATACATACCAGTGTTGCCAACATGATTCTAAGCCTGCTGATAGGTCCAGTTTTTAAATGCATACTAACAAATGGATTTCAACCAAATTTCATATGTGCTTTGAGGTACCATAACAGTTATGACTATGCATATTCGTAAGAACCAGCAGGGTTGCCAACTGTTAATAAATGCTCTCTCTATTTGTTTAATCCTAATATCAATATACCAGAAAGTATGCAAGCCATCAGCTCAAAACTTTGCACACGTATAGCACCTAACATTCTAGATTAATTTGGAGTAACTAATATACCTCAGTGCTGCCAACATGATTCTAAGCTTTCTGATATTTTCAATTTTTAATTACATGTAACTTCTATACTAACAAATGGATTTTATCCAAAATTGGCACTATAATAGATCGTAATATTTCAGATTGATTCTGAGCATCACATGCATGTTATTGTTCCCAACATGATTTTACGCGCACTGATAATTCCAACATCAAACAGCATGTAACGTCCATACTATCCATTAGACTTCAACCAAAGTTTGTATGTGCATTCTATTCTTTAAGATATGGAACTAAGAATATATTCAGAGTCACCAGGGCTGCCAACTGTAGTAAAGTTACTCAATTAGGCTGTATTTCAAACTGCAGTACTTAGAAATGTTAGTATTACCAACTTGATTTCGTCATTATTCTAGATAGGTCTATATAGATTGGCATGAATCTTGCATTTTAAGAAAAGTAGGCTCTTTAGTTCGTCACGGAACTACTTGTTAGATTCAAAATCATTTTACTGACCAACTGCTTTACCCTACTTAGGAATGTTTTCTTCCCTGTGGGCTTACAACTTTTCCCATAATGAATTGCGCCTGAAAATTTTCAGAATTGGGGATTCCGAGGGATACCTGAGTTGGGTCCGTCTTTCTTTTTTCATTCATTGTCTTTGGAGTGTACCCTCTAAGTCAGGTGATTTCAATCCATGGTCCACGAGTCATTGAATAGTTCAAGATCGATCCATCAGTAATAAAAGTGGGCCTCGTGGTTAGCACTTCTGTCTGATTCAGTGGGGGCCCGGGTTCGATTTCCCGCTCTGCCTGGAGTATAAGTAGGAAACCACAGAAAACCCCTTTCAGGATGTGGGAATTGAACCCACCTCTTGTCAGTTGTCTCACGAGACTGCGTGTACCCCGTACCAGCCCTCAGACCAGAATTACATTTCTTGGCAAGAGCCTGGAATCGATCCCGGACCTCCGTGGAAACAGCCAACAGTGCTAGCCACGAGGCCCTTTTTATTACTGATGGATCGCTCTTGAACTATTCAAATATTCGTGGACCATGGATTGAAATCACCTGATTCCAAAGACAATGAAAAATGAAAAAACGGACACAACTTAGGTATCCCTCGGAATCCCCATTTCTGAAATTTTCAGACGCATGTTCTTATGGGATAAGTTGTAAGCCCACAGGGGTGAAAACATTCCTAAGTAGGGTAAAGCAGTTGGTCAATAAAATGATTTTAAATTTAAAAATTTAGCTGATTTAAGTTCTTTATCTGAGTCAAATAAGTTGCACAACTCTGTATATAACACACTATTCCTGAAAAGTTACATGTTATTAATATTATTCACTGATAAAGGGGGAAATTTAGAATTAGACTACACGTTTCGACCATCACGCGGTCATCTTCAGCTCCAGATCAACAGGGTTGTATTTTAATATTAGAATTGTGTTCTTGTTATACTAACATTACTGTAGTCAAGTAAACACGCGCCATTTCCGAGCTCCACGGTTTTTGGATCTTTACACGGTAAAACGATATCAGTGCAGCTTAAAAGTGAAAAAAAGTACCCGAGGAAGACGTACGCAATGAAAGAAAACCAGGAATCACCCAAATTGCAGGTAAAGAAGTAAATAACTGAAATTAATTACATCACACAACAGAAGGAGATTAGTGAGATTATATAGCACCAAGCTCACCAAAACACTAATCGCATACAGCAACAAAGAACCGTTTGAATTCCTTACCACAAAAGTAACATGTGACCAGAAGAAACTCTGTATGGAGAATGAGACATACCGGTTACAAGACGCTGACTTGTCAACAATGAAAGAGGACATTCGTCGCATAACGAACGTCTTACAGCACAAAGCACAGGCATAGTATCAGCTCACACAAGAAAACCAGCAACCTGCTACTAAGGGGTGAAGACTTTTAACAATATACATAGACATATTTTAGCACTAAAATAGAAGCGAATGAGTGTGAGAGGAACTATATAGCAAAAACGAAGTGAATGAAGCCAAAGCAGATTAATACACTACACGCGCCAGAAAGAGGAGTAAAATATATCACAGTACGTAACTAGCAAATATAACAACATGCCACCCAAAACACAGCCCTCAACTAAAAACATAAAGCAAAAAGAGAGAAAAAACAAAATATCAACCTCAGAAAGCTCGGGAGAAGAAGAACACACAAACAATGCAAAACCCCAAAGAGACGACATTAAAGGTATGTTTTCTGAAATACTATCAGAACTTAAAGATTTGAAAAAGCAAACTGAAGAGTTTAAACAAGAAACAAGAGAGGAAATTCAGTCCATGAGAAAGGAAATTAAAAAAAGAAATGAATACTGCGAAAGAGCAAATGAGTCATTAGAACAAAAAATCACTAACATAGACAACACAATACAAGAAAAGATAGAAACATTATCCAAAAGAATAAGTGACCTAGAAGAACAAAAAGAACAACGGGCGAAAAGAGAAAGGAGGAACAACATAGTGGTAAAAAGTAAAGAATTCACTAATGATGAAAGTAACAAAGACGAACTAAAGAACAAAATCAAGAAGATATTGGACACGATAGAAAAAGAAGTGACGGCAGAAAAATCAACCTACGTCGGTAAAGACAGAAACAATAGAGGTATAGTGAAAGTCACTTTCACAAATTTTGCAGACAAACTAAAAATAGTCCGAAACAAACACAAACTGAGAGGACAAGACATATTCATAGATGATGACCTCACAATAAAAGAAAGAGAAATACAAGCATCACTCCGACAGAAAGCCAGGGAAGAAAGGGAAAAGGGTAATAACAATGTAAGAGTTGGATACCAGAAAATCCTGTTAAATGACCAGTGGGTGCACTGGAAAGACTTATCCTCAAAAAACGGGGAAGAAGAATTCAACACAACACAACGATGAAACAACGTTCACACAAGGAAGAAGAACTCATACTTGGTACACTAAACGTTAGAACCTTAAGAACCCAAGATAAAGAAATAGAACTCGAAAACGCACTAGAAAACGTAAGGTACGATATATTAGGCCTCAGTGAGGTGAGGCAATACGGCGAAGACATAATAGAGAAAACAAATGGGGATGTCTTTAGCTTCATAGGGGAAACAAAAGGACAAAAAGGGGTAGGTTTTTTGATAAAAAGACATTTAAAACACAATATAAAAGAAATAAAGGGAATCTCAGAAAGAATCATAGTATTATCCCTAAAATTAAATGACAGCACGTTCATAATAATTCAAGTCTATGCTCCCACAGAAGCAAGTACGGAAGAAGAAATTGAAGACTTCTATATGCTCCTCGAAGACACACTAGCCGAGTACGAAGCACACACAACATTCATAATTGGAGACTTCAACAGCAAGGTAGGAAGAAAGGAATACGAAGAAGAAGAACCTATGGGCCTTCACGGATACGGAACAAGGAACGAAAGAGGAGAAAGACTAATACAGTTTGCACTGGGACAAAGACTTAAAATTGTGAACACATTTTACAAGAAAAGCCCAGAAAGCAAATGGACATGGAAATCTCCGAATGGGAAAATCAAAAACGAAATAGACTTCATCCTAACCAATAGACTAACAGAGGTGAAAAACATACAAGTGATAAATGGTCTGAAGTTTGACACAGATCACAGAATGGTACGATTGAAAGTGAGAATAAAGAAGAAAAGGAGACACTACTTCAACAACAAAACTACACATCCAGGATGCATAGACAGGGCGGAGTATGTAAAAGCACTACAACAAAACCTACGAGACTTCAACCAACAAACGGAGCAAAAAGTCCAACAACACTATACAGAGCTCGTAAATTGCATATCCCGCGCAGCCAAACAATCGTCAACACCTGGAAACAGTATGAAAAATAGAATAAAACTTAAGGATAGCACCAAATGTTTGATCGAAGAAAGAGAACGCCTAAAATCACAAGTCATAGAAAACGAACACAAAAAGCTGGAATATGCGGAAGTCAATAAACAATCAAAAAGGGAAATCCGAAGAGACATCAGAGAACACAACACTAAAGTGGTCAAAGAAATCATGGATACCACAAAATCAATAAAGAAGATTAGAAAAGAATTAACTCCAGGCAAACATTGGATACTGGGAGTAAAAGACAACAACGAAAAAAGACAAGCCTCAAGAGAAGAGATAATGACGCAAGCGACAGAGTTCTATAGGACACTATACTCAAGTAACTCTCAAAGATCCAACTTGCATCAGGACCAGAATACATCAGAAGAAAACCTAGAGGAAGAAACACCTCCAATACTACCCAGTGAAGTAAGAGCAGCCATTCGACAAACGAAAACCGAAAAATGCCCAGGTGAAGATGGAATTTACAATGAATTTCTAAAATGGGGTGAAGAAGACCTAATCCCAGTCATCACAACATTATTTAATTCCATACTCACATCAGAAGACATACCAATGCAGTGGAAACAAAGCATTATCATACTTCTACACAAAAAGGGAGCCAAGAACGACATAAACAACTACAGACCGATCAACCTAATTGTAAACCTCTACAAGCTATTTATGATGATCCTAACCAATAGAATGACAAAGGCACTGGACGAACAGCAACCGATAGAGCAAGCAGGATTCAGAAAGAGTTTCAGTACATCAGACCACTTGCAAGCAATAAATCAACTCATGGAGAAAGTTCAGGAATTTAATCTAGAGGTGTATATCGCATTTGTGGATTACAACAAAGCATTTGACTCCGTAGAACAGGGAAGCGTCTTAGAAGCACTGGAAAAACAAGGCATCCCAAACAAATTCGTTAGACTCCTTGGCAAACTCTATGACGGTAACCAAGCCAGAATAAAGACAGAAAGAGAAGGATGTAACATCATGATAGAAAGGGGAGTAAAACAGGGAGACCCCTTCTCACCAAAATTATTCATCTGTTTGCTGGAAAATCAGTTTAGAAAACTAGACTGGGAAGAAAAATATGGCATCAGAATCGATGGGACAAGACTAACCCATTTACGGTTCGCAGACGACATTGTTTTGGTGGCTGAATCAGCGAAAGAGCTAGAACAAATGATAAAAGAATTAGACAAAACAAGTAAAGAAGTGGGCCTGACAATGAACCCGAAGAAAACGAAGCTGATGACCAATGCGTTAGAAACCCCAATTAATGTGAACGGAGAAACACTGGAATATGTTGAAGAATATGTATATCTCGGTCAGAACATGTCATTTTCAAGTCGTTCAGAGAAAGAGGTCAAACGAAGAATAGGACAAGCATGGAAGAGCTTTTGGTCCCTAAAGTTTATACTGGCTGACAAGACCCAAAAACACACTTTAAAGGCTGAAGTTCTGGAAAAATGCGTTATACCGGTGTTACTATATGGTTGCCAAACTTGGGCATTAACATCGAAACAAAGACAAATGATCCAGAGATGTCAACGGAAAATGGAAAGGAAGATACTTCATGTCTCATTGAGAGATAGAATACGGAACGAAGATTTAAGAAGGAAAACCGGCATGAAAGACGCTATGACATCAGCAGACCAGATCAAATGGAGATGGGGTGGACATGTAGCGAGATTAGATCCTAACCGATGGACGTACAAAATGACGATGTGGGACCCAAGAACAGGAAGACGAAACGTTGGGAGACAAAGAATCAGATGGGCAGACTGGTTCGTAAAATGGGGAGGAAAACAATGGACAAGAACAGCGAAGATGAGGCAGGAGTGGAATGACCTAGGGAGACTCGCATGCAGTGACCAATAAAACAATGTATCAACTAGAAAGACACCGTTCAGTGGGCATGCAGCAAAACGGTACATATCTCTGGTGTGCAATAAAGGCTTCTCACAGAGCGGTGACCTCAAGAAGCACACTGTTGTTCATACTGGAGTGAAGTAATACACTTGTAGCACATGTGAGAAGTCATTTGCATGGCGGACAGAACTAATGGAACATTGTCTCGCGCTCTAATTTGAGGAAACATCATCGTGTTCACTAGGGAAAATAACCTTACTCCATCACAAGGAATTCAAAAGGTTCAACTATCTTGCGAAACACTTATTAATTCGTTCCGGGACCACATGTGCACAACATAGTGAATGATTTGTGGGATGTTAAAGAACGTGTATAGGTATCTGCATCCAAACTAGATGTAAAAACTCCACCGGTAAGGTTTTGTATTGCATTTTAAAAAGACCTATTTGAAACGGTTCAATATACGTAGATTTTACTGAAGAGTGAAGACTTCGCAGTTTCTGTCATTGTTCAAGTGCTTAGACAGGGTAAGCTTTGTGCTTAGTGGCAATGGGAAGCTCCCAGATATTAATTGATGGCTATTATGATTTCCGTAATACTAATGGATATTTGAGGCCTTGATATCGCCAGACTCAGAAATGAAGATTGTTGTAGCGAATTTTATGCCATCTTAATATAATTTACTTAATCTTTAATCAGCTGCACATCTATATAGAAGGCCCAATCAGAAAGAATAACCCCGAATGCTCCTCAGGACTTGCTCACCTGATGAGTTAAAACTGAGCAATTCCCTGCAAAGCAGGAGGCCATAGCCCTTATGGGATTTGTAAGGCTATTTATTTATTTATTTATTTATTTATTTATTTATTTATACTTAGTATAACTCGACTAGTTAGTATTACGATTCGCAGTGAATCTTGTTATTAAAACTGTTTAGTCGTATGCTGTTATTCTATAGGTTTGAGTTATACTATGCGTATTAAGCACGTGTAAATAGTTCAGCGATACAACAATATAATATATTAGAGCATGCACACTATTTCCTACTATGATTATGATTACTTATCCGTTTAGAGTAGTCCAAATCCGGCATGGTCGTTGCACAGGTGTTCAATTGTAACTCGGCACTCCCCACTTGTCACTGGTCACCACTTGAATTGATAGGTTATCAAATATCCATAGCAGTATTCACTATGGTACTGTACAATCAAAGGTTGAAACAAATTATGGTTAAATAACGCCAAAATTAACACTACTTTTTTAAATTATTATCAATTTTCTAGGAATATCCATAGCATTTCGATAGGGGCTGTAGCACCATTAGCCACCGCTCTGAATACGCTCCTGAACCAGGACTCCACACGGTACAGAACACTGCTGTCGGTTTGCTTTGTCTACCTCGTGACGTAGTGACTAGCCTTCCCTGTCTTCCTAGAGGTCAGGGTACGGTTCACCACTTTGACAAGAAATTCAATATTGTGGTCTCTGAGCTGGGACGGGCTACAATAACACAGGTTATCAGACAAATTCCATACACATACAAGCACCCTCAAGCATACGGAGATAAGTGACCACGGTGTCGCAAAGCCCGCAAATGAATCAGCAACAACAATATCAGACTGCTTGGCGCTATCGGCTCGAGACTGCAAGGTTGTTAAATAGATTATGCGGTATGGGTCATTTAACTGAACAGTAAAAGCGATGACCAATAACGTTACATTTATAAAAGTATGATAGCTTATGTAGTGCAAGATGTTTGACCTGGTGAGCAACAAGTTTGCAGAGCCATTATCGAAAGTAATCTGATATTCAGCGAGGTTCAGCAAACCATTGGGCATTGGTTCTGAACTTTCCAACTTCTAGATTTCAAACCAGAAATTTCTGAAAGTTTGTCCCCTAATTCTAAGCTTACAAATTAATATGCACACCAAATGTTACTGTACTGTAATTGTTCAATCAATTTTCAAAATATGGGATAAGTATTTTTCATACAATATGTATGGAAGTAACGCAAAAATCAAAACACTCCACACACATTATTATATAGTATAATGTAAAAAATTGAGTGTTTTGATTTCAAATATCCTCAAACTTTTTTAACAACTTCACAAAAGGATATCTCAAGTAACTTCAGATATTCAGTTGTAATAATTTTAATCTCTTCTCTTCTTCTACGCGATCAGGCCCAGTGGACCGCGCGCTGCTACAAGTTTCCTTCTCCATCGTCTCCTATCCATAACTGTCATCCGCCAACTGTCCACACGTATTGCTGCCTGTTGCAGATCTTCATGGAGTCCATCACTCCACCGCTTCCTTGGTCTCCCTGGTGGTATCCTTCCTGTGGGGATGAAATCCAGTAGCTTCCGTGGCCATCGGTGGTCTTCCATCCGGGCTACATGTCCAGCCCACTGCAGTCTTCTGGTTTTGATGGTTCCAGCTATGTTGGCATCATGGTACAGGTCTTCTACTTCATGATTGTGTCTAATCCTCCAGTCATCCGTGTGTACATCCCTCACCGGTCCGAAGATCTTCCGAAGAACTTTTCTCTCAAAAACGAGTAGTTTATGAAAGTCCTATTTTCGGATACTCCATGTCTCACATCCATATAGTACAACGGGTTGGATCAGAGTTTTATAAAGACGAATTTTGAACAGTCTAGACAGACATCTGGACCGAAGACGTTGTGTTAAGCTGTAGAGAGTTCGGTTTCCTGCTTGGATCCTGGCGTTGATTTCTGCCTCACATGATGAGTTCTCCGTGAAAAGCTATCCTAGATACTTAAATTCTTGGACCCTCTTGTAGGACTGGTCCCCTACCCGGAGTGACTGTAGTTGCCCAAAAACGTGGCCTTGCCCGCGAGTCATATTGAGGTACTCCGTCTTGGTTTCATTCACGATTAGCCCAAATTTGTTGCAGCTGCCTTGAGTGCTCTGTTCATTTGCCTCAACTCTTCCTGAGAGCTGGAGAGTAAACTGATATCATCTGCGTAGGCAAGGTATGCTAGGTTCTTCCCATCGACTTGGATTACTTCAAAATTCTCTCGAAAGGTCTCACGTATGATCTTCTCCAAGGCAAAATTGAACAGTGTAGGAGATAAACCGTCTCCTTGCCTGAGACCCGTCAACATTTCAAAATCCTCCGTCACTCGATTTCCCATTTTTATCTTACCGCGTGTTTCGCTCAGGCAGATCACTACCAAGTTGATGAGTTTCTCGGCCATTCCAGACTCTCTTAGGCAACTGAGTAGGCTCTTTCGGTGTATGCAATCATAGGCCTTCTTGAGATCTACGAATAACACGTGGAGTTATTTGCCATATTCACCCAGTTTTTCAGTGAGCTGTCGGAGAACGAAGATAGTATCTACTGTGGAACGCCCCAGCCGAAAGCCTCCCTGGTATTCACCAAGCACTGATTCTGTCACTGGTTGAATTCTATTTATGAGGAAGTTGGACAAGATCTTGTAGCAGACGTTAAGCAGGGCTATTTCTCGATAGTTATCACATTTCAATTTGTCACTTTTCTTATAGATTGGACAAATCAGAGCTGTTTTCCATTCTGACGGTAGTTCTTCTTTGATCCAGATTGCGTGTATCAGCCTGTGCAGTTTTTCTGCTAGTTTCTCTCCTCCTTCCTGGATCATCTCGGTCTGTATTCCATCTTCACCCGGACTTTTATTCTTCTTGAGCCGTTTGATCTGGGTTTTGATCTCATCCAAAGTGGGTGGCGGATAATCCAAGTCGACTATGGCTGGAGACTGGAATTCAAATACTTTTTCAGGGTCTTCGCAATTGAGAAGCTGGTTGAAGTACTCCTTCCATCTCTTGGCGATATCATAATCGTTGGTCAGAATTTTTTCACTAGAATCTTTGACAAATTTTTGTCTAGACTGGTAATCTTTGCTAAAATACTTCACCCTTTGAAACATTTCCCTGGTATTGTTTCCTCTGATGTCTGCTTCAGCCGCAACGATGATGTCCTTGACATATTTCCTCTTTGCCCTTCTCAGAGTTGCTTGGGTAGCCCTTCGAACCTCCTCAAATCGTTCTTTACCCTGCGCCAGATCTGTCTCCTGCAGCCACTTATTCCTGACTTCCTTTCTCTGTTCCAGAGCATCTGCACATTCCTTTCCAAACCAGATCTTCTTGCCTACTGTGTCTCCCTTGATCGTCTCCTTTGCTGTAGCAGTCAGTGAGCTTTGAATCTTTTCTCAAATTTGTTCAGGGTCTTCGCTCACATCCAGTTCACTGAGTGCTTCAAAGCGGTTGTTAAGTTGCAGCTGATATTCTGTCTTTATGGCTTCATCTTTTAGTTTTTCAACACGGTATCTCTCAACCTTCTTTAGGTTAGCCCTGATCCCTCCTTTACATTGAACTTGTAAGTGGCATCTGACCAGAAAGTGGTCACTTCCATACTCTGCTCCCCGTGCCGTCTTTACATCGGACACCCATCTCTTGATTTGTAGATCAATAGCGACATGGTCTATCTGATTTATAATTCTCCCATCTGGTGACATCCAGGTTCCCTTATGGATGTTCCTACACTGGAAGTTTGTGCTGGAAATGAACAAGCCTGATGACGCAGTAAAGCTAATGAACCTTACACCATTATCATTGCTTACCTCATGTAGGCTGTGCCTTCCTACTGTACCTTGGAATACTTGTTCTTTCCCAATTTTAGCATTCATGTCTCCGATAAGGATCCTCAAGTGTCCATTTGGGATAGCGTCCACTACTGCTTCTAGCTGCGCATAATATATTTTATTCTTGTAGGCTTTTTTTTCTCACATGAGAGCAATTAAATCGGTTTATTTTGTCCTGTCTTGGATTTGAAAGGCCACCACTTAGCTGACTGCGCCACTCAGCCCGGTTAAGTAAGAGAATCAGCTCAAATGACTTTGTGTAATATTAAGTCAGAATTTAAAAGAGACTGGCTATGACGCCTTTGGTTCAAACCTCCTTAAGTTCCATATCACACTCACACCCCATGCTGTCACCATTTATCTTTCACGCTTGGCACCTCCATCATTTCAGCTTCCTTCTCCTCTCACTTCCCCGCGCTTCCACTTATTCCAGCCGCAACTCTCCAACGTTAAATCTCTCTTCCCACACTACCTCTTTTGTTTTAATTCTGAAACTCCCCCTCCCATTCACTAACTCGTTGGAATCACTCCATTGTCAAATCTTATAACGTTACTAGCTGCAGTTCCTTCCCTCGATTACATCGCAGCGTAACTTTATTTCCTACTCAGAAATTATAAAAGTTAAGACTATAACAAATATGCAAATGAGAGAATAAATAACTAAAATAACTTACTATACGCAATTTATTTTATTGAAAGTTAAGTAATTTAATAAAAGTGTGAATCGCTGTGCACATTAGTCTACCTCCATGTATCGCCACTTTAAACAATATTCAGCAGTGCCAACACCAGAGTGAATAGCTTTATAGTTATTCAGAAAACAGAATCAGTGACAACCACGGCCTATCACTGTCAAGATACGACTTAAGATCGGATTTGGTGGCGTAGTCGATAGCATGCTGAACTGATATGCTCAAGATCGTGGGTTCAAACCCGGCCGAAGTCGTCGGATTTTTAAGAGCGTTAAGATACTTCAGTACGCCTTCCTTCGGAGGGGAAGTAAAGCCGGTGGGCCAATGTCATAAATTAATGACATGTAAAAGAACCTACTACTACAATTGGTAGTGTGTAGCAGAATATGCAGGTTATATTTAGATGGTTAGAAACGCTCTACCAAGTTCCAACGTTCGCCGCTAGGTGTTAGTAACAGTAGCATCTGGTAGCCAAAGTTGGGACTACTTGCAATTGAACTTCTTGGGAGCCTACGGGCGTTCAATTAAATTACTCTGCTATGGCCATTGGCTGCAATCTCTTTATCTCTCTCTCTATATATATATATGAAAGTTAGTCTGTTTTTTCTGAATTTCTACGGAAATTTGCGTTATTTACGCGTTTCAGACTGTTTTAAGACGGATGCGCGCGAAAATAAAATTTGTGTATGTCTGTCTGTCTGTCTGTCTGTCTGTCTGTGGACAAAGTTGTTCCCTTATAACTCGAGAACGGCTGGGTGGATCAACGTAAAATTTGGTACAGATATCCTTCAGAGGCACGACACTAATCATTGATGTAACTCTTCTCTGTACCTCTCATAAAAGGGGGCCTACTCCCTTAAAATACTTGCTGAAATAGGCGTAGACGGGCGAGACAAATCTCATTTTCAGCCCCTCAATATGAGAAACGAAACTCGGAGCAAAAACCACATTTTAAGGCCCTAAAACCAACAGTTTTTGAGATATTTCCAGAAAACTAATTTCATTTAATACAATAATGAAAGAATGCAAGCCGGTTACCATGGCAACGGAATCTCACGGGTCCATCTATTGCTGTAAGATGCATTTCAATTCCATTTATTACATTACTGAGATAGTTTGCAAACGGCTATAAGGTTATAACGGAACCAAATTAAGCTGTAAAATTCATCAATGTCATATAATGCGCTTAAGGGGGTAAAGGGGTACTCTGGAGTTTTTCACGCGATTTACACGTGCGGGTGTGGTACGGAAGGTCTATTATATCCCTATCCCTATATTGTAATATTATTATTATTATTATTATTATTATTATTATTATTATTATTATTATTATTATTGTTATACTACGGCCTACAACGAGGAGACAAAGCTTATTTTCAGCCCCTTGGTGTCAGAAACAAAACTCGGTGCCCCTAAATAGCAGTAAAGGGTCCCCGAAAGTATATTTTAAGGCTCTAAAACCAACAGTTTCTGAGATATTCCCAGAAAACTAATTTCATTTAATAAACTAATGAAGGAATTCAAGCCAGTAACCATGACAACAATATCTGAAAAGGTGACATCCAACTTTCCATCTATTTCTGCAGGAAGTAAAGCCACTCCATTTATTAAATTGCTGTGAATGTTTGCAAATGGCTATAAGGTTATTATGGAATCAACTAAAACTGTAAAATTCATCAATGAGCTTAAGGGGGTCAAGGGGTACCCTAGATTTTTTCACACGACTTAAATGTGCGTTATGTCGTACAGAAGTTCTATTATATCTCCAAACAGAAACATTATTTTCCAAACTTCCTGAATTGAAATACGGTAGGGTTTTTTTTCTTCTTTTAGGAATTTGGACCATTGGAGTCTAAAAAAAACTGAATTTTCATACTCCACAAGCCTTTATAATTTATTAAAGGGGTCTTCCTCTGGATGGGGACTTGACACAACAGTGAAGGTCAGTTTTATTTGATGTGTATTGCGTTTCGTCTACGAGGTTTTCAATTATTTTTTTCACGTCAGGAAGTACACGTTAGATAAATTTAGTTTCAGAGCATATTTTAACTAATCATTTTTCTTTGTCGACAAACAGATTCCAAGTCTCTAACCATTGCAACAGTAGCTCAATTGATTACGTCTGGTTATTAATACCGAAGACCGTTCGAAGAATGGGTACTCTGCTAGTTCATATATAATAATGGAAACGTTAATTCAGGCGTCTCATAATTTTACTGTAGAAAAGATCAATTTTCTTTCCTTCTTTCTTTCTTTCTTTCGTTAAAAAAAGAGACAGTCAGTCTGAAAGACTGGACTTTATATCATTTTAAATTCTGAAAAATGCTAGAAAGGCTGGAGGCTTCGAGCGAACGCGCGGTGAAAGGAGGGAGCTGGCTGGATGACGTCACGCTCGCCATGTCGTAGCCGTCTCGTAACGCCAGAGCTCACCAGTGAACTCAGTACACATGCACCAAGCGGTACTATGACGTCACACACCTCAGTGCATTCTCGGTACATTTCGTGACGTTGCCGTAACGTAACGACGAAGTCGACTAAATCATTTAAAATGATAAAAGTTATGTCATGATAATTTTCATTTTCTGTGGGGCATTTATTATAAAATGAAAACAAAAGTTTGGTGCTTTTGTTTACTTAGGCAACACTGAAAAATGGCTTCAAACCTCACAATAAAATGAAAAGTATATTCATTGTATGAACAGTCTGTGCTAAAACTCGCTGAAAAAAATATAAATTACTTCCTGTAAATAGTTTCTGAAGAAAAGGTAAATAGAAAGTTGAAAATTATCATAGGCAGTATAGAACATTCTGGAGTCCCTTAAGATAAATATATGCAATCGCGGACTTTTTTTTAGAATGCTTTATGCTGAAAAATAGTTTTGATTACATATTGATATATATTTAACGGTTTAATCAACGTAAACTGAAAAGTCACTTCGACTTGCTTCACTTACCGGTAAATCATTATTCTCGGCTCCGTTTTGTGATAGATAAATGGTTCAGCATATTCGAACCTTTGTTAAAAAAGGCTCTATAGAATGGTGAAAACCACATCAAGATCCGTCCAGTAGTTCTCAAGATTAGCCTGCACAAACAGGCAGACATAATTGAACACTTAATTTAAAACGTATTTTATACTATGTATAGATATAGATTTTTGGTATTGAAAGTATTGATAAGAGTATATTCATGCTCAAGTAGGTACGGTACTTTGATGGTGGGACACACACACGGACAAAAGGTGATCTCATACGCCTATTTTTAATAAATGAAAATAGGCTAGCAATATCCTTATGAAATCACCTTTGTCCGTGTGTGTGTGTGTGTGTGTGTGTGTGTGCGTATCTGTGTGTGTATGTATGATGATGATGATGATGATGATGATGATGATGATGATGATGATGATGATGATGATTGTTGTTTAAAGGGGCCTAACATCGAGGTTATCGGCCCCTATCTGTGTGTGTGTATATGTGTGTGTGTGTCCCTAATAAAGTCTGAACAGCTGGAGCGATTTCAATGAAACAACACTTTAAAACAACAAAATGACGCACCGGGAAGGCGTTGTCCGATTGTAAGGAGATTACGTATGCAAAGACATTCGGACCGAACATGCAACTAATTAAAGCTTCTTGTCCAATGAATGAATAACGGGAGCTCCCGCGCATCCGAACTGCGCATGCATCAGGTGTATATAAGGCGCGATTCTGAAGCGTATGCTCAAAGTAGCTGCTGCATTTGACTGCGATATCTGAACGTCGGCTGTAAGAATGCCACGCCTAAGGATTCGTGCTCATTACGAGCAGATATCAGAGTTTGAAAGATTGAAAGAAGCTGGTTGGTCGAATAGAGCTGTCGCTGGACATTTGGGTCGAAGTGATGCGGTGATCAGACGATGCTGGCAAGCGTTGGTCAGCAACGGCAGACATCAGCGTCAGGACGGCAGTGGTCGACCGAGGGCCACAACAGCACGGGAAGACAGAGCGATTGTCAGAACAGCTGTCACAGCACCAGAGTCGTCGTCATCAACGATCCGGCGTGTGACCCACACACATGTGTCCACCATGACCATCAACAGACGCCCGAGCGACAGGAATTTGCGTACGCGCCGCTCGTTACGCCGCATACCACTCACGCCTGATCACCGTCAAGTCAGATTACAGTGGTGCCGCACTCGAGCAACGTGGAACTGCGCTGACTGGGGACATGTAGTCTTTAGTGAAGAGGCCCGTTTCCAACGGTGCCCTGACGACAACCTCAGACGAGTTTGGAGACATCCAGGCCAGCGTGGAGATTCTGCCTTGACTATCGCACGCCAAACAGCCCCACAACAGGGGGTGATTATCTGGGGTGCCATCTCCTTTGATAGCCGGTCCCCTCTGGTAGTCATTGCTGGCATAATGAGAGCACAGTGGTATGTTGACATTCTATGGCCGGTTGTGTTACCGTTCCTCCAGCGACATCCAGGCCTTACTTTCCAAATGGATAATGCCCGGCCGCACACGGCGCGTGATGCTATGACTGTCTTCAAGTTTGCCCTATCCTTCCTTGGCCAGCTCGGTCGCCGGATCTCTCTTTCATAAAGCACATTTGGGATGTCATGGGAAGGCGATTGCGAACATCCCGGAATGTCGCCGATTTAGCACAACAGTTGGAGACCATTTGGCATGAAATTCCGCAGGACACCATTTATCAGTCCATGCCACGTCGAGTTACAGCTTGCATCCAGGCCAGGGGTGGACCAACACCTTATTGACGTCCTCGCTTTGTAACGCTCTAACCCTGCAATAAATCATTCGATTGTTCTGCACTTTTGATCGTTTGTTGTTCTATGTCTGTTCCTCACATCCACCGATTATTATCGCCATCGGACAATTCCTTCCTGGTGCGTCGTCGTTTTCTTTTTGTTATACAGTGTATTTTATCCGACCCCGACCGTGCCCTTCAAATTTTATTACGTCTCACTAATCCAACATGGCAGCTGTGCGAAATATTTCGCCGGAATTCTATATCTCCAAAAGTATTACTGATATCACCCTGAAAATTTGTAAGGTGATAAAGGTCACTACTAGAAGTTTACCTATGTGACTTTCAAAAACCTGTTAAGTAGAGAACGAACATGGCGGCAAAGCGAAGTTGAAGCATTTAAATTGCGATATAACTACCCGATCGCAGTGAAACATGGTACAACAAATTTTTATACACATTATAATGCACTGACATCTAACTTGGTTCAATTTTTACGTAACCTCAAGATGGCGGCTGTACGAAATTTTAAAATTAAGTTTTTATTTCTTGTGTCCTAATCATGCGATCGAAGTCAACGTTTGAAAATGAACCTACGCATTAGTCGTCATCTAATAGTAGGCTACATAACTCTATGGCCTATTATATAAAAATCCAACATGACGACCATCCGAAATATTTACACGGTTCTCATTATCTACTAATCCATGACAGCAATCAAACTGAAATTTTGTATGTTGAAAGAGGCAATTAACATAAGTAGGATACATGAAAATAGGCTCTTTAGTTCTTCACGGAACAACTTGTTATTTATGAAAACCTAGTTAACTACAGAGTCGACAGTACGCTCTGTTGTAACTAAGAGGATGGGGGCGTGGTGGCTCAGCGGTCTAGCTGTATGCCTCTCACCAAGGCAGTCCGGGTTCGATTCCCGGTCAATGCATGTGAGATTTTCGAAGTGAAATGCCATGTCCTGTGGTTCGGATTCCACGTAAAAAGGAGGTCCCGTGGCTCATAATCACAAGATTCACGGTCACGTAAAACTACAATCTTCCTTGTAACTAAGAGGTGATGTTCTTTGAGTGATATCGCAGCCTGGCTAACGACATCGGACAAACACCTCTCCACACAAAACAATCATGTAGTACTGTATTGCAATTGAGAGCGAGTGGAATTGAATTGCCTCCCGGGCGCTGACCAGAGAGAAACAAGCGCGCAGGTCATCTTCATAATAGCGACCAGAGTGACGTCAGCAGCTTGACCAACGTATTTACAGCATGGCCGCCTGTGCTGTGTCTTCAGCCCGTTCGAGTTGAAAATAGCCTCCTCGACCAGGCGGCCTTGTACTTGTCGTAATGACCCATTCAGCAGGCCGATACTTCACACATATGAGGGCATGAGGTTAACTGTCCCGCACCACCAGTTTCGATAGAATTGGATGATTTCCACACACAAAAGAAATTACAGCGCATGGTAATCTTCACAAATAGATAAGGTGGTTGTAATTGCTACAGGATTATTTCTCGCAATACATTATACGGCTTTGAAATGCAAATTTTAGAAACTGACGTGAGGGTAACGGCCGATAGGACCTGACAATCTCCAGGCCAAATGACTGGGTAATGGTCGCTTGGTAGGCCTAGGCTCTTCATGAGCTGTAGCGCCACGGGCCTTAATAATTGGTTTATGTTCTTGAAACTTACAGAATTTGCCCGTAATTCAATTTTATTCATTTAGGGGCTTTCCAACATCGTGGTCCATGGACCATGGTCAAATGGCCCTGTTGTCTTGGATGTGTATGAAATCTCTCTGATAACCTGCATCATTATGATGGCTGTACTGAAGTAGTGCTTGTACTTATAATTAATAATTTTATTAATTCAGCCAATGGCCATGTACTTTCCTTTTCAGGACGGGTCATGGAAGGGATATTGGAAGGAAATCGGCCGTGGACCTATTGAAAGGAACCGTCCCGGCATTTGCCTGGTGGTGAAAATGGGAAACCATGAAAACCATTTTCAGGACGGCCGAGGTGGGATTCGAACCCACGCTCTCCCGATGGCAGTGATGCACGAGGTAGCGCGTTAGCGCTCTCGGCCACCAAGGGCGGTACTTATAATTGAGGCTATGATTTCGAAAGAGGCGGCTATGGCCTTAAGTCAGGAACCATCTCGGAATTTGCCTGCAGTACACGTGGGAACACGCGGAAAACAACATCTACTGTCATCGCGGCAGGAGATGGCAGTTGAACACGCTGTGACGGGGTGCGGGGGGGTCGTACAGTACGCATGCGCAGTCCACCTATTCCTAACTTAAATATATCGGCTACCCGCATGCCAATGGTTATTATTGCAACAGACGACACGCAGTCAGTGAAAGAAGGAATGTGCTGAGTGAGTGAAGCAAGTAGTGACAAACTTAATGTTTTTGGAATGCGCGATACGCAGTGAGCGGGAGACATCTGCAGTTCAAACCCAACTGCCAACTCCTGGCGCGATATCAGTAGTACAGCTGAGGCAGGCCATTCTCTCGTCTGCTTTTCCTCACGAGGCTGAGTTTACCCCACTCCAATCGTCAGACCAGAATTATATTTGTCCGCCTCGTTGCGTAGTGGCTAGCATTCTTGGCTGTCACCTCGGTGGCTTGGGTTCGATTCCCGGCTCTGCAAAGAAATGTAATTCTGGTCTGAGTGCTGGAACGGGGTACACTCAGCCTCGTGAGGCAAAATTGAGAAGAGGTGGGTTCGATTCCAACTTCAGCCATCCTGAAAGTAGGTTTGCATAGTTTCCCACTTCTACTCCAGACAAATGCCTGGATGGTACCTAACTTATGGCCACGGCCGCTTCCTGGCCAAATCCTGCCTCGATTACAAGTACATACAGTAGAACAGACAACACAGTGACAAAGGTTATTTGACAACTTCTACACGCAACCCAGCAGGCTACATGGGACCACGATGTCGGAAAGCCCCTAAAGAATCATCAACAACAACAGAATTAAATTTCTTGGCAAAGCCTGGAATCAATCCCAGGACATTTGGATCCAGAGTCTCAATAAGTAACCCGAGACCACAAAATGTGGCATGATCAACATTTGTGCTAAGTCTCAGGGAAATTGACGCTCGCGATGTTCTTTTGCAAGATATTTCTTACTGGTTGGTTCCTCAGTTTAGGGGCTGCGACACGCGGTCTTGTAGCCCCGTTTACGTTGGGTGAGTGTATAATCTATCTGATAAACGGTGTTAATTGTGATGGCTGTATTAGTGTAAGGACTGCAATCAATTTCAAGTAGTTCCTACTTTCGCTACCAAATGCCACCGTCAACGACACCTAGCTGTGAACTTGGCTATTAGATGCCACCGTGCCCGGAACCTGGCGGCGAACGTTGGAACATAAAGAGCATTAATCAAACCTAACCTACAAATTTAGCTTTACACAATTGTAGTTAGTGGAAGGTTCTTTTACATGCCACGCCTCTATGACATGGCCCGCCGGCTTAACATCCCCTCCGAAGGGAGACATACTGAGGGATTTTAACGCTCTTAAAACATCCGACGACTTCGGCCGGGTTTGAACCCGTGACCATGGGCATAGAAGGTCAGCATGCTACCAACTACGCCACCGAAGCCTCCATATACAGTATTTGTGACTAATTGGTAGCCACCGGTCGCGGTCATTGCTCCCACTGACAGGAGTAATTCATTGAGTTGCCGCATTACTCACGGTTAGATTCCATTATTCATTGTTGCACCTGAGTAGGCTAATCATCCAGCATCAACAAATAATTCAGGCCTTGTTTATGTCTCCTGTAGAACTCTAATTTGACCAACTGCACTGCGTCGAATTTTATGACGCGCACAATCTATTTCACCTAATGATGATGGGTGGCTGTGAGCTATACTTTCATCATTGGCTCATCGGAAACCGCGATGGGAATCTGCAGGAAGATAAGTGGCCCGTGACCTAGTACTGGTGGGGGCAATCCTGAGTGTGGTTTATTTCCCGTTTTTCCAAGCTCCCTTCAGGAAATAGTCTAGATGGTACATTATTTCAAGTCCCGAGACACCTGCCCTAAACCCCGACCCTATACGAGTAGTTGGTAAAAGGTTCGGAGTCACACTAAATGAACCATTACATTGGGATTAACACGTTACCAATAATATGACCACGAAAGTTAACACCCCCCTCTCCACCCCCACCCCCCGGTGGTCCCGCTCGAAAATGTAACGCCATTAGTCGCCTATTTTATTATTTATTAGCCTATTTTCATTTATGAAAGAATAGGCTTATGAGATCACCTTTTGTCCGTGTGTGTGTGTCTAATAAAATCTAAACGGTTCGAGCGATTTCAATGAAACTCGGTGAGGACACAGTACTATTTTGGCCAACCCCGACCTTTTCCTTTAAATTTCATTAAGTCTCACCAATCCAACATGGCGGCTGTGCGAAATATTTCACCGGCATTCTATAGCTCCGAAACTATTGCTAAGATATTACCCTGAAATTGTGTACGGTGATAAAGGGAACTACTAAAAGTTCACATTTGTGACTTTCAAAAGCCTGTTAAGTACGAAACGAACATGGCAGCCAAGCGAATTTGAAACATTTAAATAGACCTTTCCCACGATTTAACCATCCGAGCGCAGTGAAACATGGTACAGCAAATGTTTATACACATTGTAATGCACTGACATCTAATTTAGATCAATTGTTTACATAACCTCAAGATGGCGGCTGTGCGAAATTTTATAATTAAGGTGTTAGGTGTCCTAATCATGCGATTGAAGTCAACGTTTGAATAATGAACCTACGCAATAATTGTAATCTAATAATACATAACTCCATGGCCTATATAAGAATCCAACATGGCAATCATCTGAAATATTTAGACGGTTCTCAATATATACTAATCTATGACAGCAATCAAACTGAAATTTAGTATGTTGATAAAGGCTATTAACATAAGTTCACCTATGGGACTTTCAATAACCTGGTGGGCACAAATTCAACATGGCGGTGACGCGAAATTTAAATATTTAAATGGACTTTTCTCGCGATTTAACTATCCGAGCGCAGTGAAACTTGGTATGGTAAATGCTTATACAAATATTAATGCACTGACATGTAATTTATTTCAATTGTTTTCATAACCTCAATATGGCGGCTGTGCGAAATTTTAAAATCTCGTTTTTATTTCTTGTGTCCTAATCATGCGATTTAAGTTTGAATATTAATCCTGCGCAATAATATTCATCTAATAGTACATAACTCAATGGCCTACTGCAAAATTCCAACATGGCGATCATCCAAAATATTTAGACGGTTCTCAATATACGAATATATTACAGCATTCAAACTGAAATTTTGTATGTTGATAGTTGAAATTAACATAAGTAGGATAATCATATGAAAATAGGTTATTTAGTTCTTCACGGAACTACTTGGTAATGGATGTTTCATTAGTTATTTTTTGTTTTAAAATTTTGATTTTCATATTTATAAGACGGATGGAGTATGATAAATATAGTAATCATAGACAAATACATAAAATCTATATATATATAACTCAATGTTTGTTTGTTTGTTTGGCTGGCTGCGTGGCTCAGGGGTAACGTTCTCGCTTGCTGGGCCCGAGGTTGCAGGTTCGTATCCTGGAGCAGTCAGCTGGCATTTGAGGGTGCGCAAATGCGAGGGAGCCGTGTCCGTAGATTTACTGGCACGTTAAAGATCCCCTTCGGGGAAAAATTCCGGCACCCCGGCGTCTCTAAAAGCCGCAGTTGTTAAAAGGGACGTAAAACCAATAACATTATTATTAGTATTATATTGTTTGTTTGTTTGTCTGTTATTTATACAAATCTACACCGTTTCACCGATCTGCACCAAATTTTGTATACTTACCCTTTGGAACCCAGCGGGTAACACTGTCCCCTTTAAATTTTGGACAGACCACTCCATTCCCTGCATTTAGGCCCTTTTACACAAATTTACACCATTTCACCGATCTAATATCTTGACGGACATATTGTCGCTAGGCGGCAACGACTAACATTGTATCTTGATATTCAACGCCACACCATTGATGGACAGGTTGTCACTAGGCAACAACGATTTACTCTGTATCATGATAGTCCGGTAAAATTTGCTAAAGGACACGAGAAAACTGACCGATGTAATGCTATCCTGTCAGAGAAACATAGTGGCATACATTCCTCATTCACCTATCACCATTTTGCAGTTTCCATGTGTAGACAGTTGTTATTTCATTTGCGGGGCTTTGACATCGTGGTCATGTTAACCCGTGTACATGGATGTGTGTGTAGAATTTTTGTGATAACCTGCGTTATTGTGATTGTTGCACTAGCATGTGTAAATTGGAAATAGGATATGGTATTTGAAGCCATCTCTCAGTGTTGCTCAAGGATTTATTGAACTGTAGTATTCTCTATGCATTCGTATTGTGCCCGTTTAGACCGGAGTCCGCACGACCACATATGCATTTTACCAAGAATCAGCCAGCACGAGAGTCAAAATATCCCGGGGCGCCAGATGGGTTAAAGCTAATCGCAAAAACGACATCAAATGAAAAAAATGCTTTACTGATTTTTGGCTCAATGCAACAATAAGGATAGAAGGAGATTCAACTGGCATAACACATCATGTAAAATTATCTCATTTTATTCTGAATTTAAAATTGACTGCAAAAATAAAATGCTCAAAGCAGCATCATTCATGTGAGGCGACCCACATTACTATTTACACAATTTACAGAAATTTTCCAACACATTGGACAAGTATCTTTGGAGACACAAGTCTGATTATCAGTCCTGTAGACTGTGTTCCAAAATTATAATAATTATTTATGATTAAATCCAGTTCAAATTTAATTGTCTTTACTGGAAATATTGCAGTTCACATAATATTAACACTCGTAGAATAATTGTTCATAGAATTTTTAACTTTCACTTATTTTTCCAGTTTCAAAAAATATTGTCAAAAAATATTATTATCTCTGAATCAACACATATTATGTACACATATTAATAACAACATCTGAAAAGTATCTGACCCTTGAGCATAGCATCGAAGAACTGTGCGAAGCACAACAAAATTAATTGTTCTTCCGACCTTAAACGTTTCGAGAAGTGACTCGATTATGAACTTCAAGTTCCTAACAAAATATATGATTTCTGAATCATCAACTTGATCAATAAATTGTTGGACCATTCAACTATTCGATTTTCCACTTGGAATCATTATTAAGAAAAATATTTATATTTATGGTCATTTTAATAATTTTCTCAACTTGCAATTCTTGAACAGAATGCGGAAATAAGAATTGTAGCTTCATAATAAATTCATTTATTTCATGACATTAGGATTGAAAAAAACATCCTTCAAATTATTCGTGATTATAGAATTATTTATAATTGACAGTGGCCCATTTTATTATTTTTATAAGAACACAATATTCCAACAACGGCAAAGGTCTTCCTCTGAAGAAGAATAAAATACTATCATCACAAATCCGGGTTCTAGCAAAATCAAAATCTTAATGGAATCCGTAAACAAGATTGAAATAAGAACTGATGTTTTTTTAAGAAATAACCTTTGGGTCATTCATACGACGCAATGTGTAGTTCCAATACTCCTTCTTCAACACTGAGTCATCGAACCTGCTATTTGATTGATGCTCAAATAAAAACCTCCTCATTCCTGCGACTTAAACATGCGCACCTGGGAATGGCATTTCAACTACTCCACACACATAAATTTTTTTCCCAAAATTTATACAATAAATCAAGCCTCTGCTTGTTATCCACACTGGAAGATTTATAAACTTACAAGTTTATTTTATTTTACCATTCAGTTCAAATCGTGAAGTTACCACACTTATGATACTCTCTATTTCACTTTCGAATGTGTATTTACGTCATGAGTTTATATAAATACAAAATATCCTAATTGATACAAATATCATTTGCTTCCCGTTTCATGCCTCTCCGTGTTATCTGAAAAATATACTTTGCTCATTGCAAATATCAACTGTTCAACCAGAACTGTCATGTTGGTTGAATGCGGGCTTGCGCTAACCACTATCCTTCGGAAAATCACCTGTTCCAAACTAGAAATGATTCAACTACTTCATAATCTCTCTCTCAATGAATGTGATTATTAGAAAATATAAGATCCAAGAATTATTTAGAAAAGTTATGAAAATCATTATTATTATTATTATTAGTGGATTATTATTATTATTATTATTATTATTATTATTAGTTATATTATTTTAAATATATTTAATTATTATTTCATTATGTGAGAATCCACATGTTCGATTCTTCGAATATGGATAAAATATCCATCTCTCAACAAAAAATAATTATTAACTTTTACAGTTACCTCGGCTGATTACCGTGATTATCAAAAAATATGAAACATTCAAATAAATGCTCGTTATGCTCGGTCATCGATCCTAAACTGTTCTGAGTGCTGAAAATACTCAGAATAACCCTAATGTGTCTTGCGTAAATCATTGCAAGATTTAAATACGAAGAAAAATAAATGCGTTGGTCATCTGCAGAAAATGAGTTTGTTCCAATTAGCTTGGCATAATATAAAATCAAATGTGGCTTACATTTCTCGTTGGTCTTGAAGCGTAGTGAACCTGGTCTGTACCAGATTTATCCAGATACATGCCCTATTGGACACGCACGTCTAATCCTTGTATCGGCCGCCATTATATACCCACAATCTGTCTAACAAGACATAGTGGAAATATATCTTGAAGTTGGAAGTAACTGTTGATCCATTATAATATTTACTTCTGTTAAAGCCATAACAGTTTGCTTAATTGGGGTCAGATCCAAATGATCTATTCTCAAATACGTCAGTTGTAACATAACTCACGGTAATCTTTTCAGTACAAGAAAACACTGACAGTCTAAATCAATCAACGGCTGTTCTGAAGATCGTTCCCTGGGCATGGTTTATCACCATCTATCATGCGCGAAGCAACTTATAGTTTCCCTTTGTCGGCTAATGAACAACACCGTGATAGACTGGCCTTCAATATACTGAAAGATCGGAGTGGTTATCAGGTTACAATATATGAAACTGACTAATTGGATTAAAATATCCAAGTATAGAATTATTATTACTGGACTGTGACAAAGTACTTTCTAGACAAAGTCTAGCATATGTCCATATAGAAATAAAGTATTTCACCAGTGTCCGTAGAAAAATAACAATCACCTTAGTGATTCCCTCTGCCGGAAACTTACTATGTTCCACACGTATCGTAGTACTTTTGTAACTATCACAATTTAAAGATATCTTCGGCGTAGATCCGGCAACCATGTGCCTTGGCTCAACGTAGCAGCAGCACCTTGTCATGCAAGAGCTTGGTTCGAAGTGAGCTGATGATGCTTGGGCCGGTCGGCTTTTATTCAAAACGGTCGGGTCCACGCTTGATCACGCTAAAATCTGGAAATCCTCATATCTCCGGTGTCTCTGGTCCGATTCACTTGAGACTAAGTGCATTCTCTTTCATTTGGCCGTGCCAGTAATCTGATCTAAGTCTCAAGTCTCTACTCCATGGCTAACTATTTAATCAACGAATAGTCTCGACCTCTGCTACTACTCGCTACGTCACTTAACATGCTCTTGGCTGCACAAAGTTTCCATTTCCTTCTAGAAGTAGTGGAGCGCGATATTCAAATATCTCAACTTTCAAAAGCGGCTGTAGCCTTTCCCTTGATATCTAGGTGTCTGAATCTTGGAATACCCATTCCTAGAGTTGGGCACAGTATACCCTGCGGGTAACACTGTCTATTTTAAATTTCGGACAGACCACTCCATTCCCTGCATTTAGGCCCTTTGGTGCAAATCTACATCGTGTCACCGATCTGAACCAAAATTTGTATACTTACCCTTTGGAACCCGGCGGGTAAAACTGTCTACATGAAATTTCAGACAGACCACTCCAGTCCCTGCATTTAGCCCCTTTGGCACAAATCTACACCTTTTCACCGATCTGAACCAAAATTTAAATACTTCCCCCATTGGAAACCGACGAGTAACACTGGCTGCATGAAATTTCAGACAGACCACTCCATTCCCTGCGTTTAGGCCCTTTGGCACAAATCTACAATGTTTCACCGATTTGAACGAAATTTTGTATGCTTATCCTTTGGAACCCTGTGGGTAACAATGTTCACTTGAATTGTCGGACAGACCACTCCATTCCCTGCACAAATCTACACCGTTTCACTTAATTGCACCAAATTTTACATACTTACCCTTTGAAATCCTGCTGGTACCACTGTCCACTTGATAGTTTGGAAAACCATCTCCATTCCCTACATTTAGAAGACAGACAAAATGAACTTGAAACCCACGTTTTTAGGCCCTAGAACATGTCCGTAGTAGTGTAACTCTAAGAATATTTTAATAAATCTATTGTTGGTTGATAATTCGGGCTGCATCACGTCGCCCCTACCAGTGTTCTGGTGCAGAATTGCGAAAATAGTTACATCTTGCGCTGCTTATAAATTGCAGCCGCGAGGAATAAGATTTCTTAGGCCCCTTAAAACAGTCGTCAGTATGAATATTATGCGTCTGTATAAGTGCGATGGTGTTGGTGCAGTACATTGAGGTTATCAGCTGCAATAAGCGATGGTGCTTTCAAATTTACTTTCGTTTATTCCGATCCTTATCCTTGAGCGCTATGTGCCGATAAATGACACTATTGCTGCCTCAGGAGCTTGGAACAGCCAAGTGCTCTGATTATTTTCCTACGGCGCTATGCGGCAAAAGACGACACTATTGGTCTTAATTTTCCTAACAGTCAATGAGATATAGGCCCTAGACCGTGTCTCATTTCACTTACTCCTCTTTCTAATCATATTTTTCAATTCGTTTGTAAATGACATGTGTCAGTACTGTAGTTAGTAAATAGCAGTTTTGCTATTCATTATTATCATTATCATTACGGAAGAATGTCCTGAATGTTACGTCCATTATATTGTACTACTTATCACCCCCACTACCACGATCACCACAAAAAGTTGTATTTTTTTCTTTTTCTTAGTTTAAATATCATTCGCAAGTTCTGTAGTAGTATTCATTAGCATCCATAAAACAAATGAATCCACCGGGCGAAGCCGGGCACTACTGCTAGTACCAAATATTGTGACAAAGCATGGAATGTTATTTAATTTGATCTTTTGATAGAAATTTCGTAACATTTCCCGTATTAAATAAAACATGAAATATTTGCGAACAGAAGAACATTTTTCTGCAATAAATTAAGTATTCATAATATATTCTTTTTTCCAATTCTATACAATGCTATCTATACCTATACAAGAATACCAACGCAGTTCAAGCGTAGATCCGTAAATAGTCGCGTGTAGTACAGTTGTAATTCAAGTTAACTATTTGTTCCGCTCCTTTCAACAACAATAGCTAACTCACAAGTTAACTCTTTGGTACGCCACTGACATGCTAGTGGTCATTGATGAAGTGATTGTAATGGGAAGACCTTCTAGGAAAGGTACTGAACAGTATGTACCAAACGCTAGTGTATTATGATCACAGATATAAATAAATGAACTTGGATTACAACATTAATCCACGTGACCAACGGAGGGTTAATTATTTCACCATCTCCGCAGTACGGCTAATTCCACAGTAAGTTACTTGAAATAAACTATTTCACTGGCCACGGTGGCCGAGAGCGCTATTGCACTGCCTCGTGCCTCGCTGGCATCGAAACCCACCTCAGCCGTCCTGAAAATAGTTTTCGTGATTTCCCATTTTCACCACCAGGAAAATGCCGGGACGGTTCCTTTCAATAGGTCCACGCCCGACTTCCTTCCAATATCCCTTCCCTGACGCGTCCTGAAAAGAAAAGTACATGGCCATTGGCTGCATTAGGCCTAATACAATTAAATATGCTATTTCTGCAGAGATACCCCAGCACAAGGTACGAGTTCATCTCGCCAGTAATGTTGAGTCAACTACAGTATTTAATTTATCTTGGATATGAATCTCGAAACGACGAATGCTACCAACTAGTGGTAAAATTGTGAAAACTTGTGTTGTATTTTGTTAGTAAAATATTTATAAAATCACTTGTTTTTCGGTGTTGCATTTTTATGCGGTAGTGGTAGACTACTAATCCAGCATAATATATATTCCAGATTTAGACAAGGTACCGTAAATTTATCCCTATTTATTTAGCGTATGGCAATACACATGAAACACAATAATAATATCAAAAGTATTAATAATAATAATAATAATAATAATAATAATAATAATAATAATAATAATAAGTACATACAAGCACAGATATCGACCTAATTATAACTTTATGTTCAATATATTAATCCAGTCCAGGCTCGATGGTGTAGCACTGAAAAAGTCGTTAAGGTCCGCTCTTATTTTGCAATCTTCCACAATGTGCCTGATGGTCTGGTTCGATGTACCACAATCACAGCAGGGGTCTGGCAGCTTCCCTCATTTGTGCAGGTTGTATGCACAAACTCCATGTCCTGTACGGATGCGGTTAATGGTCTTCCATATATGTCGCGGTTGTTCAAAGCCCTTGGTTTTCTTTACGGGATCAATGAGGTCACGTACTTCGGGTGGGGGTATTTCTAGTCCATGTTTCACGCCATTTAGCTGCAATGTTGAAATAACTATCAGCAAGCTGTTGAGCCTGTCACAGGAGTGGATTCTTGGACCGGGGCCGGTTTATTGTCAGAGTGGGAATGTCGTCATGGATTGTTGTTCATTATTTTAGAATATTCCTTCTTCAGTGCATCTTGTCTTCTTAACAGCGGAGGGGCTATGAGGCTGAGTGTTGGGAGCCAGTAGGTTGGAGTAGAGTTTATACAACCGGAGATGGTTCTCATGCCTATGTTGAGCTGAGTGTCGACCTTCTTTACGTGGGGGCTGTTCATCCATACCGGCGCAAAATATTCAGCAGTAGAATATACTAAACTGAGCGCAGAACTTCGAAGCGTATCTGATGATGCTCCCCAACTAGTGCTGCAAAGTTTTTGGATTATTTCGTGTGCTTACTTTTTGAGATTAAATTTCCAAATGTTTCTTGAAGGATGGAGCCCTATCCAGAGTCACTCCAAGATATTTTCGGTGACTCTGGTAGAGAAGCACTGTGTTGTTCATTCGGACTTCCAGTTTATATTCCGCTGTTATTTAAGTGGAAACTGCTGACTTCGGTTTTGGAAAAATTTGGTACGAGTCTCCACTTGGTGAAATACTCATGTAGTTCGTTGAGATCATCAGTAAGAATGTTTTCAGCAGTTTTGAACTTCTTGTGTTAAACAGCCAGAGCCCAATCGTCAACATATCCAAACTTCCTTGCACTGGTTTCAGGTACTTCAGAAATATATAGGTTGAAAAGTACGGGAGATAGTACCGACCCCTGGGGTAGTCCATTATTGAGTTTCCGTTGTTTACTTATATGATTACCGTGTACTACTTGGAAGTGTCTATCTGAGAGCATGTTATTAAATAATCTCAGTGTAGTTCAACAGGGGATGACTGATCAATTTGTACAGGATTCCTTCTTTCCACGCTGTAAAGTCGGTAAATGCTACAGATGTCTTAACTTGTTTCTGAAACTCAACTTCAATGTACGTAGTTAGGCTTAGAACCTGGTCTGTGCAGCTCCTGTTCGGTCTGAAACCTGCTTGTTCCATCGGGATGGTTTCCAAGATTCATGGGCCTATCCTGACCAGTAGAAGTCTCTCAAGGAGTTCATAGCAGCGGCTGAGAAGTGCTATTGGACGGTAACTTTCTACTTTATCCGAAGGTTTGTTTGACTTTAGGACAGCTATAAATTTGGTGATTTTGAAGACTTTTGGCAGGTACCCTGATTTAAGGATGGATGAGAAAAACTTGATCAGCTATTTTCTAGTCTCTTTCCTACATCTAATTAGGAACTCTGGATGTATCCCATCAAAACCAGGTGCCTTCCCGGATTTTACGTCCTTGAGAGCTGTTTCAAGTTCCACCATCGTTAACATCTGAGAGAATTGTGTGTCATCAGGTGTTACTTGTCGAATGCTCCTAGACTCCCTTTTCACTGTTCGTGTGTGATTTTTGTCTCGTGGGGCTTTGGATAATGAGACAATATTCTGTTGGCTATTTGATCTGGCGATATTGGCTGATCTACCCAAATTGGCGGGCTGCTTCCTCCCAACTTCTTCACTAAGCTGCAGGACGGTCGGTTTGATTTCTTAAAATCCAACTCCATCGTTGCTTTTATCCATTTGTCTCTTTTTTCTTCATTCAAATTCTGCAGTAGTTCATGAGCTAAATCAGGATTACCATCTGCCACATAAGATTCATAAAGTTCTTCACACTCATTGGTCCATCCTGGAATATATTCTTTGTGGTATCCCCTTGGTATACACTTCTTTGCAGTTATGATTATGGCACCAACAAATCGGTCATAAGTTTCAACCAGAAATCCCTAATAAGTTACTACATTCAAATCTCTTCGAAGGTGATATTTTAAGTATTAGATAATTCAGACAACCCATCCCAGATTAATTTTTAGGAATTGAATTTATGCCTCAATATTGTAACTTAATTTCTATGTTAATTTTTTTAAACACTTTCCCTTAATTTATCATGTTTACCCATCAATCCCTTAATATTGCAGATTTAGCTGAGTCTCCTCTACTATTTCAATGACATTTACTCGCATGTGTCCAAGGCTGTAGAGAGCTATGATGGGCCCTGGAACTAGAGCTTCCTGAACCCTTCGCCCCGTGGCATTATCCTGTTAGCATCATGTTTGCATTTATATCCCCTCCCCCAATTTAAAAAAATGCGCACAATTAAATATGAATTACTTGTTCTTCCGTTATTCAGAGTTTCTTTATTGTATCTTATTAATTGTTATTTTAATTATGAATTTTGATTAGTGCGCATTTTTTATTTATTTTCGTGGTAACTGACCTTCGGTGTATACCACAAGCACAAGTAAAACGCTTTTCAGATGAGGATTGGGAAGGAGACGGCCATGGCCTTAATTTAGGAACTATCCCGGCATTCGCCTGTAGTAGGATTTGAGGAACCACGGAAAACTACTTCCAGGATGGCCGAGATGGAAATTGAACCCGCCTATTCTCAGTTTTGCCTCACAAAGCTGAGTGTACCCCATTCCAGCCCTCAGGCCAGAATTCTTGGCAGTTCCGCGAATCGAACCCGGGCCTCCGCGGTGATTTACATAGATTAGTTATTATTATAACATATCAAACACTCAATTTCCATCTCAATTTTAAGATTTAGGTTTGTTGACACTGTATAGGCAAGTGCTCATGATCAGAAAGGGTTTTCGATTAAACGTTTAAAACCGTCTCAAAGAAAACGATTTTTTTTAATTAAACGTTTTTTAAGCATGTTTAAACGTTTTCATAAAAGTTTAGAGTTTCTTTTTAATCTTAACCCTGTTAAATGATTCTGCATTTACATTTAATAAATGTTTCTGACGACTGACGTTTTGACTGATTCTGAGGGAAATGTTAGGAAGGTTTCTCAGTTCACAAGTCTAGTTGGTTGGTTGGTTGGTTCCTTTGCTTAGGGGCTGCGACAACGCGGTCATGTAGCTCCGTGTACTTTGGGTGTGTGTACAATCTGTCTGATAACCGGTGTTAATTGTGATAGCTGTATTAGTGTGTGATATCTGTAATTCAGGTAAGGACTGAGACGATCTATTTTTCAATTAGTTCCTACTGTTGCTACCAAATACTACTGTCCACGACACCTAGCCGCGGACTTGGCTAATAGAGGCCTTCGCAGGCAACACCTGGAGGCGAAAGTTGGAAATAATATAGCGTTATTAAATAATCTAACCTACAAATTTTGGCTTCACACAAGTGTAGTTAGTGGAAGGTTCTTTTTCATGTCATAAATCGATCACTTGGGACCGCCGGCTTTACTTCCCCTCCGAAGGAAGGCATGCTGGAAGGCAGAGGTAGATTACACCGGTCAAACTAGGGGATAGGCGAAAATAGGTAAAATATGAAGGTTTTCATAGAAGGATCAGACCTCATTTTATACACCTCATTGCGAGAAAGTATTTTACAATTGGAGCTTAATAAACTTCGTTTATCGTCTTTTAATGCATATCTTTAACATTTTATTATCTTATTGGGACGGATCGGAGCTTGGAATGTTAGAAGTCTGCTAGGAAGTGGAAGGTTAGAAAACGTAGAAAGAGAAATGGATAGGTTGAGGTTGGATTTGGTTGCGATTAGTGAAATGCGCTGGCAAGAAGAACAGGACTTTTGGTCAGGAGACTATAGGATCATTAGCACTAAATCAAACAACGGCTATGCGGGGGTAGGTCTCATATTAAGTAGGAAACTTGGGCAGCGGGTGGAATATTATGAGCAATATAGTGAACGGATTATTGCAGCTAAAATCAACACAAAACCTACGTGCACCACTACCATGCCTACCAGTCAAGCTTATGATGAAGATGTTGAAAAGGTCTATTAAGAAATAGATGAAATTCTGAGGTATGTCAAGGGTGATGAAAATCTTATAGTAATGGGAGATTGGAATGATGTGGTAGGAAATGGAAGAGAAGGGAAGAGAGTAGGAGATTTTAGATTAGGTGAAAGGAATGATCGAGGAAGCAGGCTGATGGAATTCTGCACCGAGCATGAGTTGGTCATAGCTAACACGTTATTCAATAACCACAATAGAATAATATACACCTGGATGAGACCACGAGATACAGGGCGTTACCAAATCGACTTTATTATGGTCAAGCAGAGATTTTGAAACCAGATTTTGGATTGTAAAACATATCTCGGTGCAGACATAAACTCTGACCACAATCTGGTTGTTATTAAATGCAGATTAAAGTCTAAGAAACTGAAGAAAAGTCAAAAGCCAAAAAGGTGGGCAATAGACAGACTGAAAGAGAAGGATGTAAACGAAAGATTCAAGAAGAGTATAAACGAAGGGAAAAACCCTAAACAAACTTCAATTGCAGACGAATGGGCTCTTTTGAAGAATGAAATAACAAAATCCGCAAAAGAAAACATTGGTAGGAAAGAAAGAATAGGTAGAAACCCGTGGATCACTCAGGATATACTAGAATTAATGGATGAAAGGCGGAAACACAAGAATGTAAGAGATGAAAAGTGGAAAGCAGAATACAGACGTCTGAGAAATGAGGTCAACAAGAAGTGCAAGGAAGCGAAAGAAGAATGGTTGAAAGACAAATGTGCAGGTATAGAAAATTGTCTGAAATTAGGAATAGTAGACAAAGCTTATCGAAGGATTAAGACTACTTTTGGGGAAAAGAAGACTAAGTGCTGTAATATTAAAGACACATTTGGAAAGCCTCTAACAGATAGGGAAGAAAAGGTTGAGAGATGGAAAGCTTACATAGAGTGTTTGTAGAAGGGAAAGGAAATTGAGAATCATGTAATGGAAAGGGAAGAGGGAATTGATGAGGAAGTGAAAGGAGATTTAATATTGAGATCAGAATTTGACAGAGCATTGGAAGACTTAAGCAGCAACAAAGCACCAGGCATATACCGATTGAGTTGCTACGCTGCATAGGTGATGATGGTCTGATCAGATTATTTCACTTGGTGTGAAACAGATGAGGTACCCTCCGATTTCAAGAAGAATGTTATCGTCCCTATACCGAAGAAAGTGTGAGCTGACAGATGTGAAGATTACCGTACTATCAGCTTGATTACTCGTGCTTCAAATATCCAGTCTAGAATAATTTACAAAAGGATGGAAAACCAGATAGAAGCGGAGTTGGGTGAAGACCAGTTAGGTTTCAGGAGAAATGTAGGAACAAGGGAACTGTACTAAATCTTAGGCTGATTTTGGAAGGTAGAATAAGGAAAGATAACAGAACGTTCATGGTATATGTAGACTTAGAAAAGGCTTTTGATAACGTTGATTGGGCTAAATTGTTTGACATTTTGAAAATGATTGGAATAAAGTACAGGGATAGGAGGGTGATCTACAATCCATACAGAAACCAGACAGCAGTCATTCGAGTTGAAGGACATGAGAGAGAAACTGGTATTCAGAAAGGTGTAAGGCAAGGCTGCAACTTATCACCCATACTTTTCAATTTTTACATTGAACGAGCAATGAAGGAAATTAGAGAAAAAATTAAAGTGGGAATGAAGATTGAAGGAGAAATAATTTCAACTCTGAGATATGCTGATCACATCGTCATCTTGACCGACACGCCCGAGGATTTCAATGAGTTTTTGAATGGTATGGACCCCGCCTTGAGGAGAGAATTCATGATAAAAAATAATACATGTAAAATAAAAATATTGGAATGCAGCCGAAATAAATCAGAAACCTCTATGGACATCAAATTGGCAGGTGCATAACTAAAGGAAGTAGGATACTTCTGTTACTTAGGAAGCAAAATAACCAGTCATGGACGAAACAAAGAGGGTGTAAAAAGTAGGTTAGCTCAGGCAAGGAAAGCATTTCTACAAAAAAGGATTCTGTTGACATCGAATATAGATTTAGGTATTGGGTAGTTAGAGTTACAAACGAAGAGGTATTAAGACGAGTGGGAGAGGAGAGATGTTTCTGGCAATTGCTAATGAAGAGAAGAGATAGATTGGTAGGACACATACTAAGACACCCAGGAATAGCAAGCTTAGTTATGGAAGGAAGGGTCGAGGACAAGAACTGTAGCAGTAGACTAAGGTTAGAATATGTTAAACAGATTGCCTCGGATGTAGGGTGAGGTAGTTGTGTAGAGATGAAACGATTAGCTCAGGACAGGAAGGCATGGAGAGCTGCATGAAACCAGTCAAATGACTGAAGACTCAAACAACATGGGGACGGTAACCTTCTCGTCATTTCGGGTTCATTTTTAGCCTATTTTCATTTACGAAAAAATAGGCTTATGAGATCACCTTTTGTCCGTGTGTCTGTGTGTGCGTGTGTGATTCGTGTGTGTGTGGGTGTCCCCCTAATAAATTCTAAACGACTGGAGTTATTTCACTGAAACTCGGTAAGTTCATAGCACAATTCCGGGCGACCCCGACCGTGGCCTTCAAATTTTGTTACGTCACACCAATCCAATATGGCAGCTGTGCGAAATATTTCACCATCATTCAATATTTCCCAAACTATTACCGATATCACCCTGGAATTTTGTACGGTGATAAAGGGAACTACTAGACGTTCACCTATGGGACTTTTGAAAACATGGTAACTATCAAACCAACATGGCGGCCAAACGAAGTTGCGACTTTTAAATAGACGTTTCTCGCGATTTTACCAACCAAACGCAATGAAACTTGGTACAGTATATGTTTATACACATTGTAATGCACCGACATCTAACTTCGTTCAATTGTTTACATAACCTCAAGATGGTGGCTGTGCGAAATATTTCACCGGCATTCTATATCTCTGAAACTATTACCGGTATCACCATGAAATTTTGAACGCAGATAAAGTACACTACTAGAAGTTCATCCATGAGACTTTCAAAACCGGTAAACTACAAAACGAACATGGCGGCCAAGCAAAGTTGAAGGTTTTAAATAGACTTTTCTCGCGATTTAATGATCCAAACGCAATGAAACTTCGTACAGCAAATGTTTATACACATTGTAATGCACCGGTATCTAATTTAGTTCAATTGTTTATGTAACCTCAAGATGGTGGCTGTGCGAATATCGAAAATTAAGTTTTTATTTCTTGTGTTCTAATCATGCGATCGAAATCAACATGTGCATAATGAACGTACACAATAATCATCACCAAGTAGTACATAACTCTATGGCCTACATATATTAAAATCCAACATGGCGACCATCCAAAATATTTAGACGGTTCTCAATATCTATTAATCTACTTCAGCAATCAAACTGAAATTTTGTAAGTGTATGGAGGCTATAAGCATAAGTTCACCTATGGAACGTTCAATAACCTGGCGAGCACAAATCCAACATGGTGATGACGCGAAATTTTAGTATTCAAATGGACGTTTCTTGCGTTTTAACCATCCGAGCGCAGTGAAACTTGATACGGTATATGCTTATACAAATTTTAATCGACTGGCATCTAATTCATTTAAATTTTTTTCAAAACCACAAGACGGCGGCTGAGCGAAATTTTAAAATCCCGCTTTTATTTCTTATGCCCTAATCATGCGATTGGAGTTTGAATAAAACACCTACACAATAGTCTTCATGTAATAGTACATACATCTAAGGCCTATAATATAAAAATCCAACATGGTGACCATCCAAAATATTTAGACGGTTCTCAATATCTACGAATCTATTACAGCAATCAAGCTGACAATTTGTATGTTAATAGAGGCAATTAATATTAGTAGGATATATGAAAATAGGCTATTTAGTTCTTCACGGAACTATTTGTTATACTTGTGGTCACACTGTCCTTATGCAAGGTTTCGACACTGATGTGTAACTAACGGTCTGTTACTTCTTCACGCAAAATTTTATCTCCCGCAGAGATGTTGGTTGGTTCCTCAGTTTAGGGGCTGCGACAACGTGGTCATCTAGCCCCATGTACTTTGGGTGTGTGTAGAATATATCTGATAACTGGTGTTAATTGTGATAGCTGTATTAGTGTGTGTTATCTGTTTTAATTCAAATAAGGACTGCAGACAATAATTTCAAGTAGTTCCTACTTTTGCTACTGTGCCCTTTTAGCAAGGAATATGCAAATCACAGTATGCCAGCATTGCTCAATTCGGGATTTTTCGGGGCTGCGGTAAGTTCTCCCACTCTGTGACTTACATATTTTGGATTAAATAGAGGATACACTTGCAAAAATAAACAACAAAATCAACTCCTATTTTAACACATTTAATTAATCAAATTATGGCGCTACAAACAATAAAACAAATAAACTACTGACCAATATCTTTCTACTTGTCCAAAGTGAACAAGGAATAGCATAAAAATAAAACAAATATTAGATTAAAACACATGGTTTTCTTTAAAACCAACAATTCAATATTATTTTCACTTCCATAAAGTACCTATCTTAAAGTTCCATATAACTACGAGCTTCTTTGGCTCGATACTTTCCCATAATAATGGTGTCATATTTTTGTACACCTCAAGAATTTATTTTTATATTTCTTATCATCAAAACAATATATAATTATATTTAAAATTACATGTTAATTATCCACTTCAATATTTGGGCATTTCACATATTCTCAGTATTTACTATCTCTCTCAAGTTTTCAAATTCACTACGGTGATCGGGAAACTACCTGTGTACTCCAGAGTGATAAAGATTACTTGACAAAGTCAAAAACTATGATTACTCCCGAAATCTAGTTATCTTCACAAAACTCGTGGATTCCTTATTTTCCATACTACATTACAATAGGGATTTTTATTTAATTCATTTGTCTTATAAGACCATTATCACATAAGAAAACTACGATCTGAACTGGCAAGCGATAATATCAATCTACAAGGACCTCGGTTCAACGCCCGGGTCATTAACAACTTTAAACACTCACGGTGTATTTAACACTTCTTACAAGACGGCTTTTACCCACCCTCGCTCTATGAGGGTCAGGCCATTATATTCGAGCGTGATTTATGACAGGGAGAACGGCTCTCTGCCTAACCTACGGTGGAGCTCTCTTCAATGCTTTTAAAACAAACCTTCACATTATTTTCAGTTCGATGGAGAGGCCTGGCATATTAACTTCTCTTTTCACTTTCAACAATATTCTTTGGCTCATAAACCACTCTCGTAATCTTGGCATTTATTAATTATGAAGGGTCCTCGTTGATTGGGGAAGAGTAATACACATTCGACGACGAATAATAAGGGGCTTTAACAAACAGAGGATTCTAGGTTCGAATCTCTTAACATGCCTCGGGAACCATTTCCACATTGGAGGACTTATACAAGACGCGATTTAAAGTCGGCCGTGGCCTACATGACATACGCTCAATAATACCATACATTAGCTCCCTTTTCTATAATAATACACACATGGCCTCGTGATCTACGTCACAATTTAGAGGACTTACAACATATCTCAAATCAATACAATCAACTACCCCTCATAAGTAATTTACCAAGTACATTTAAATGCTACGCATTCCTAGCGTGACTTTTTATTTAATTGCGTTCCATCGCGCTACACATTACATTACGGCCGAATGTCTTCCAAAGAACTGATAAATTTCATAGTAACAATTGATACATATCTCAATTCTTATATTAATCTTTTCCGTTGACAATAAATCGCTCCATTTTTTAGAACATGCATTCACATCATGTCTTATACATTTGTTAAGGCTTCAACGCTCTACATTCAATTTAATCTTTATTTAGATTTCTTTACCTTGTTATTCACATCATGTTTTCATTCCTTACAAAAGCTCAAAAGCTATTTCTTTCATATAATTCAAATTTACCTTTATGTAAATATCTTTGTTATAATTATTATTATTACGCTTGCTTTTATAACATTCATCAAATTCACTGACATTTTATTCCATGCATTTCCTCTACAGGATTTATTATTTCACATAATTATTTATTCTTTCTTAAAACTTTATTTTCGTTCAGATCGCATTCTTATTTAGTTATTATTTATTTAAAAACATCCCTTTTACTCAAAACTCCGGTGGAATTGTACACAAAATTTTTCCCCGACACCAAAACATAATGAAAATCTTTACTCACATGTCTAAGGTCGTTTTCTGACCTTTATTCTCGTTTGATGTGACATTTTGGCCCACCTTCTTAACTTACTCCATATTGTACACACTCATCTCATGTACAAACATTTCTTGACACATATTCAATACATTTAACACTGACAACATTTTTAATACACTGGTGTATCCGTTTAAAACACGCATTAAAACACTAAAAAATGTTACTTTTAACACACACTCTTGATATATTTACACTTCACAACTTTTGATCACTAGGCCGTCTTTTTAGCCTATCACACGTGACCTCTTAATTTCCCGTCTCCAAGGGTGAAATTTATTCAATGTCGGCTTCCTATCCTGCAGAATACGAAAGTCTCGAATCATCTACTACTTCCCTGGAATCACAATTCTTCGAATCCTGTTCCTGATGATCGGCTATTTCTCTAGCTTGAACGGCTCCCCTTTTAGATCTGATTTATCGATCCTAGCGAAAGTCTGTTCTGATCGAGGTCCCCTCGATAACCTATCGATGACCTATGGATTTTTTAGCCACTAATACTTCTCGAGTCTTAGTGCTTTAGAATAGTTCGTCTGCTTTCTTGAAAACAATGTCTATAGTTTCCGTTCTTCTTTGTTTATTTGGTTCTCGCACTTCTAATTTTATGAAATACGTTGCGAACCTTACTCTGTTTTTCCCTGTTCGGGTTCTTTTAAAATTGATCAACTGTTTATCTCGCTGTTCCGGTACTTCCGTACGTTATGATACTTTTGGTCGTTTACTGAAAGACCTATCGCCTGAATCCTAAGTTCGCAGCCTGCTTTAACTGTATTTTTGGAACTTTTACGGTAACTTTTGCCCTGTCGGACCTAAATCCTGTAACTAGGATTTTCCTAATTTTTCAACACGGCGATACTTTAATACTTCTTCTTTGCAACTCCTTCCGGAGGCACGCAAGTTACTGATACTTCGACGCCCGTGGCTGTCGGATATTAATTCTGCGGTGTAATACAGCGTTTCTCCCCTCAAGGAGTACTAGTAAACTGCCTTCGATGTCTGATACAGCGTAACGTTCCACCTCACGGGCTCTTGAATACTGCATATACGATGTAGTGCAGCACCTCCGCTCACGGAATGCTCGTAGACTGCATATACTGATACAGCGTGACGTTCCCCTCACGGGCTCTCGTAGACTGCATGTACTGATACAGCGTAACGCCTCCCTGGGCTATCGTAGACTGCATGATTGGCTTGGTGAGGCCAGGAGTTTTATACCTTTTCGTCAAAAAAAGTCCTCTCGGCACGCCGGAAGGCGGAGGTAGATTTCACCGGACAAACTTGGAGATAGGCGAAAATAGGCAGAATATGCAGGTTTTCGTAGAAGGATCAGACCTCATTTATCGCGTGAAAGTATTTTATAATTGGAGATTAATTAACTTTGTTTTTCTTCATTTTAAACATATTTTAAACATTTTATTGTCTTACGGGGACGGTAACCTTCTTGTCACTTGGAGTCCATTTTTAGCCTATTTTCAATTTTGAAAAAATAGGCTTATGAGATCACCTTTTGTCCGTGTGTGTGTGTGTGTGTGTGTGTGTGTGTGTGTGTGTGTGTGAGGTGTGTGTGTGTGTGTCCCCCTAATAAAATCTAAACGGCTGGAGCGATTTCAGTGAAACTCGGTAAGTTCATAGCACTATTCCCGGCGACGTCGACCGTGCCCATCGAATTTTGTTACGTCTCACCAATCCAACATGGCGGCTGTGCGAAATATTTCACTAGCATTCAGTATCTCCGAAACTATAACGGATATCGCCCTGAAATTGTGTACGGTGATAAAGGGTACTACTAGAAGTTCACCTATGAAACTTTCAAAAATCTGGTTACTACATAACCAACATGGCGGCCAAGCGAAGTGGAGACTTTTAAATAGACTTTTCTCGCGATTTAACTATCCAAACGTAATGAAACTTGGTACAGCAAATATTTATACACATTGCAATGCACTGGAGTCTAATTTAGTTCAATTGTTTAAATAACCTCAAAATGGCGGCTGTGCGAAATATTTCACTGACATTCTATATCCCTGAAACTATTACAGATATCACCCTGCAATTTTGTACGGTGATAAAGGGTACTGATACAAGTTTACCTATGTATAATTCATAAACCTGTAAAGTACAAAACGAACATGGCGACCAAGCGAATTTGAAATATTTTAATAGACTTTTCTCGTGAGTTAACTCTCTGAGCGCAGTGAAATGTGGTACAGTAAATGATTTTGCAGATTGTAATGTACTGCCATCTAATTTAATTCAATTGTTTACATAACCTCAAGATGGCGGCTGTGCGAAATTTTAAAATTAAGTTTTTATTTCTTGTGTCGTAATCATGCGATCGAAGTGAAAGTTTGAATAATGAACCTAGGCAATAAGTGACCTTGAATGGTACATAACTCTATGGCCTATACATATAACAATCCTAAATGGCAAGCTTCCGTAATATTTAGACGGTTCTCAATATATATGAATCTTTTACAGCAACCAAACTGAAATTTTTATGTTCATCGAGACTATGAACATATGTTCACCTATAGGACTTTCAGTAACCTGGTGAGCACGAATCCTACATGGCGGCGACGCGAAGTATAAATATTTAAATGGACGTTTCTCGCGAATTAACTATCCGAGTGCCGTGAAACGTTGCACGTTTTAAATGCTTACACAAATGTTGATCCACTGGCATCTAATTTATTTCAATTGTTTGCATAATCACAAGATGGCTGCTGTGCGTAATTTTAAAATCTCGTTTTTACTTCTTGTGTTCTAATCATGCGATTGAAGTTTGAATACCACACTTACACAATAATCTTAATATAATAGTACAAAAATAAAAATCCAACCTGGCGACCATCTGAAATATTTAGACGGTTCTCAATATCTACGAATCTGATACAGCAATTAAACTGAAATTTTGTATGTTGATAGAGGCAATTAACATGAGCAGGATATATGAAAATAGGCTGTACAGTTCTTCACGGAACTACTTGTTATACTTGTGGTCACACTGTCCTTATGCAAGGTTTCGACACTGATGTGTAACTATGTAACGGTCTGTTACTTCTTCACGCAAAATTATATCTCCCGCAGAGATGTTGGTTGGTTCCTCAGTTTAGGGGCTGCGACAACGCGGTCATATAACCCCGTGTACTTTGGGTGAGTGTAGAATCTGTCTGATAAACGGTGTGAATTGTGATGGCTGTATTAGTCTGTAATTCAGGTAAGGAATGCAGACGCTAAATTTCAAGCAGTAGTTCCTAATGTTGCTACCAGATACTAACGTCAACGCCACCCAGCTGTGAACTTGGCTACTAGATGCCACCTCAATCAGCAACTCGCAACGAACGTTGGAACTTCCCCTCCAAAGGAAAGCTTACTGAGGGATTTTTAGCGCTCTTAGAAAATCCGACGACTTTGGCCGGCTTTGAACCCGCGACCTTGGGCATAGAAGTTCAGCATGCTACCAGTTACGTCACCGAAGCCGCTTCACCCTTAGTCAGATGGAAATCTGAATCTGATCTCGCGCAAGTGCGTTGTCATGGCAACGTCTGATGGCTCATCCCTCATCAATTTAGTAGTGTTGCCATGTCAACCACTGATAGCTCTTGGCATTTTCTTATAATTCCGAAATCATCTTTCTCATCCCTTGGCGCAATGGTGGCTCATATCAAAAATTCTTTCAGACAAACGTTTTAGGTAATTATTAGGGGAATATTGTCCATTTTGTACGGTTTTGATATTGTGCCTATTAACAGAGATATGATTAATGTTTCCCGAAAAAAACACTTTTTCCCACCCCTTTGGTCAATGGTTGGTGCTATCAAAAAAACGTTTCAAACATAAATTTCTGAGCTTTATCCGACACATAGTATGAACTTTGAACGGATTCGATATTTCACATATTAAGAGAGTTATAGCAATATTTCATTTTTTCGAAAAAAAAAGTCCCCCATTTTCATCCCCTTCGACCGATTTAGCACAGTAACGAACTCGTCCGAGATTTTATGGGTATACATATTCGGTAAAAAATTCAAAGTGATTGGTGCAAAATTACGGCAGTTATCGTGTCCACAAGAAACTGATATACATATATATACATATATTACATAAATTATATATAAACTTTTGAACTGACGGTGGTTTTGGGGTCTGGGGGATGTGAAACGCGAAGATATGTCGAAATGTTCCGGAAATCGAAACATGGTACCCATTGCAATAGTTAGCTTTCTAATGAAATGTACCTAAAACACTGCCGTCAACGACACCTAGCTGTAAACTTGGCTACTAGATGCCACCTCAATCAGCAACTCGCAACGAACGTTGGAACTTCCCCTCCGAAGGAAAGCAAACTCAGGTTTTTTAGCGCTCTTAGTAAATCCGACGACTTCAGCCAGGTTTGAACCCGCGACCTTGGGCATAGAAGTCCAGCATGCTACCAGTTCCGATACCGAAGTCGCTTCCCACTGACATATGAAAACTGAATGTGATCTCGTGCAGTGGCGTTGTCATAGCAACTGCTGATGGTCATCCCTTATCAATTAAAAGTAAAGTTGTCATGGCAACCTCTCTTGGCACTTGGCATTTTCTTATAATTTAAATCATTTTGTTCACCCCGTGGCGTAATGGTGGGTCATATCAAAAATTCTTTCAGACAAAAGTTTTAGGTCATTATTGGAGGAATATTGTCCATTTTGTGCGGTTTTGATATTGTGCCTATTAACAGAGATATGATTAATGTTTCCCGAAAAACCCACTTTTTCCCACCCCTTTGGTCAATGGTTGGTGCTATCAAAAAACTTATTTGACATAAACTTTTGGCACTTATCCGACACATATTATGAACTTTGAAGGGATTCGATATTTCATGTATTAAGAGAGTTATAGCGATATTTCACTTTTTCGAAAAAAGCCCTCCATTTTTACCCCCTTTGACCGATTTTTCCCATTAACGAACTCGACCGAGATTTTATAGGGATACATATTATGTAAAAAATTCAAAGTCATTGGTGCAAAATTACGGCAGTTATCGTGTCCACAAGAAACTGATATATATATATATATATATATATATATATATATATATATATATATACATAAATTATATATAAACTTTTGAACTGACGGTGGTTTTGGGGTCTGGGGGATGTGAAACGCGAAGATATGTCGAAATTTTCCGGAAGTCGAAACATGGGACCCATTGCAATAGTTAGCCTTCTAAAGAAATCTACCTAAAAGATAAAATCCTAGTCCTTTTCGTGACCAACTTTTGAACTAATTGTCGCACAATTATAAAAATTATACCTCCAGAAAGCTCGTCTTCCAAACGTAAAATAATCTTCCTGTGCATGGAAATCGATCGTGCATTTCCGAGATATTAATTAATTCTTCGTCCTCAACTGTGTGGGTGGTGCTGTTCATTTTTAATTCTCCCACTCCTTGGGTCCCGGTGAATTCCCAATGACGTATACTTGCGTTTGCAGTTTTCTCCTGGACTATTATTAAAGGGTTTTTCTTTACACAAAAATCTCTAATCCAAAATGATTCACCGTACTGTATCTGTTTACTTATTTTTATACTCGTAAACGGGTTAAATTTAATTATTCTTGTTCTGACTCAGCAGCGAGGTTGCCATATTCCTGCAACGTAAGAGCAATTTCCGAGTCAAGCTTCTTCGTCTTACAGTCCAAACTTTCCACTCGTTCTAATAATATCCATGACTGGCTCCTTATAAATGTCAAGAGGCATGAGCTCATCTTATGAACACCTGGCCCTAGCGTTTGCACAATGTTAGGCTAGAATCCTGGCTTGAAATATTTCTCCGTTCCCTTAGAGACTGTATGATTCTTTCATTCCTTTCTCAAAATACATGGATTCGACTCCCTTTGAAGCCTATGGTACATGGGTTCATCTCTCCCCTCCTTAGGTAAATAAATTTTCGAAAAATTTTAGGGAAATTTATTTTAATTATCCAAAAAAATATTATTTTTCCTTTAAACTGTCGAAGCCATCATAACGTTATCCGTACCTTCTGATTTTTCTTCCTTAAAAATCCCACGATAATTTGATTTCTTTCATCTTTTTAAGTCATATCCGGTAATTGTGTCGGTTGGGTACGCTCTGTCCCTACCCTTTCTTTCCCCTTTTTATTTGTCTGGACTTCAGGTTTCCAGAACCTCATTCTTCTTTACGGGTGTGGTCTATCCCTACCCGTTCCTTTATTTCATCATTCTCCTTCCTTAAATTGAAATTTTCTTCTTCAATAAAATCAATTATTTCTTTTATTTCCCAATATAATTTCTCCAATTCGCATTCGCACTCAAATGTTTGAGCTCTGTTTCCTTTTTATATCTCATTCTCGTTTCTATTAAAAGTATATTCTTCATCTCTAAATTGTTCCATAACCAGGGCTTGTTCATTGGCTTCATCGAAGTCTTCGGGAGGGTAATACACTTTTAAATTTGCTGAATTCATGGTCACTTCATGATTCGTTTCACAGTGCCGAATTCTATAGGCATTATTTCTCAAATCCCTTATTATTTGATACGGTCCGTGGTACATTTTCTGGAACTTTTTGTACACGTGGTTCCCTGGATCCGAAATGGCGGGTCTTTTTACTAACACCATTTCCCCTGCTAATAGTGGCCGATGATACCTCTTGTGCCTATTTCTTCTTTGTCTCCTGTCGGCTTGAGCTTTTAAATGCTCAAAGGCTCTTCTAATCCGTACATCTCTTCCAGGCTGAGCGTCTGCTGGCCTAGGAATTACCAGACTCCAAGGTCTCTCTGATTGCTCATTCCGATGTAGCGTTATTGGTGTCTCTCCCGTAGATTCATGGATAGTGTTGTTTATACAAAATTCGATAATATCCAAGATATCTATCCACTTCCAATTTTCTTCGGCACAGTATATTCTACAATACTTGGCCGTCTCCCTCATCACTCTTTCTACAGGATTTGCCTCAGGATGGCGAATACTTGACAAAATCTGACGTATTCCAAGCCTTTCTAATTCTTGTCTGAACTCTACACTGGTGAAACAACTACCGTGATCCGACAACAAATTCTCAGGTTTTCCCAGAATCGGTATCACTTTTTCTTTGAGTCGTTTTAACACCTGTTTGGTACTAGTCTTCTGTATGGGAGCAAGGACAACCATTTTAGTAAAGACATCCATCGCCACCATTATGTGTCGATTTCCTCTTCTTGCCTTTGGCAAAGGTCCGAAGTTATCAATAGATATGATTTGACCTGGCCTTTCGGGCAACAATGGTATAGGCTTTTGTCTCATAAGAAATGCATTTGGTTTGATCCTTTGACATAGATCACATGTCTTTAGCGTGTCCCTTACAGTTTCTCTCAGTCTCGGCCATACAAATGCTTCTTTCAGCATCGAGACTGTTTTATCGACTCCCATATGTCCAAACGATCTATGGGCTAACCATACTATTTTCCTCTGCAAAAATTGCAGGTACAACAATCCTTAATCGTGTATGGTCAGAGTCCACAAACTTATATAATAATCCATTATAAAATGTGAAATCTTGAGCTATCTTATTAGCTTCCGTGTACGCTGGTGTTCCCCTTATCAAACTTCCTTCGTGGAAAGATATGAGCATGTTCATCCATGGATCCTCACGTTGCCGTTGACTAATGTTCCTTAACTCATTTAGAGTACGCTGATCCCTGTCTTCCAAATCAATAGCCATTACTTCCTCTTCTGTGGACTCTGGCTGTCTACTTAAATAGTCTGGAACTATATTTTCTTTTCCTGGGCAGTATTCTATCTTTACATCAAACTGTTGAATATATAAAGCCCAACGCATCAACCTTTGACTGGATAAATCAGTCTTCATCAAAAAGGTTAAGGCTTTATGATCCGTTCTTAAAATGACCTGAAACCCATATACGATCTTTCGCCAATATTGCAGCGCGTGCAATATCGCTAACAGCTCGATTTCGCTGATCGTATAATTTTTCTCGTGTGGTTTCAGTCTCCGACTTGTGAAAGCTAGATAATTTTTCTTATCAGGGTTATCCGGGTTTTCCTGATATAGCATTGCCCCTAATCCAATCTGGGATGCATCTGTTTGAATTATAAATTTCTGATTAAAATCAGGATATCCTAGCTTCACATAGTTTAAGAGCATTTCCTTGGCCTCCACGAATGCTTTTTCTGTTTCCTCCGTCCATTTCCACTTGCCCCCCTTCTTCAGAAGGTCCTGTAGTGGTGCAACAGTTTTTGTGTATGATGGACAATGTCCTGAGAAGAAACCAATCAATCCCAAAAACTGGCGAACGTTCTTCACATTCAAAGGCCTTGGAAAATCCCTTATCGATTCCAATTTGCATGCATTTGGTTTAACACCATCCTTATCAATCACATGCCCTAGAAATGTTACTTGTCTTTGACAAAAATTTGACTTCTTTAAATTGATTTTAAAATTTGCCCTTCTTAAGTCTTCAAATAATTTCTTCAATTTTTCTAAATGTTCCTCAATGTTCTCCGAGGTAAGCAAAATATCATCCACATAACGGATAGTGCAATCTTTCACTTCCTCTGACAGGTTTCGATCAAGCGCTCTTATTAAGGCAGATCCCGCGGTCTTCAATCCAAACGGACGTCTCCTAAAACAATAGGTTTGTTGGTCGAACTGAAATCCAGTTAACAAGCTGGTTTTCTCTTCCAGTTCGAGATGATGATACGAAGAAGTCATGTCCATATTTGTGAAAATCTTCTTGCCTTTGAACTTCCTCAGTATTTCTTTTATGGGTGGTGCCGAATCATTTTCAGGTATGATTTTTGCATTTAAATTTCTGGCATCTAGACACACCCTTACTGAGCCATCCGGTTTACTCACAATCACTAATGGACTAACATATGGTGTCGCCATCTTTTCTATAACACCTGCATTCATCATCTCCTGCAGTGTTTTCTTAGTTTGTGGATAATGTTTTTCCGCAACCGGGTATGGTTTTTGTCTGAACGGTGCCCAATCATTGACTTGGAACGCGTATTTAAAATTTTCAATCTTCCCTGGCTTGGAATCAAATACGTCCCTAAAATTTAATAATAATTTCTTTAATTGTTCCTTATTTTCGAGGTTAACTTTAGCTTCCTCTACTTTTCCTGACAGGTTGGTCTCGAACTCAGTTTCCACATTATCTTCGAGTTCTATGTTAAGGACTTCAAATATCTTTTCTATGTCCTTATAACCTTCTTCAGTTACTTCTTCCACAGCCATACCTGTTCTCCTATTTTCACATCCTGTTCCTGTAGGTTAATGTTTTGTTCATCCACATCCTCTCTTTGAATTCTAATGCAATTTTGCGCTAGATCTATAATGACCTTGTTCTCACGGATAAAATCAATACCTAATATGACATTATACGGTAAATGATTTACCAGCAAAAAGCATTGCGAAATTTCAGTGTTACCCATGATTAGATCAATGTATACCTGAAATTTGCATGTTAAAGATTTTTCAGGGATAATTCCCTTAATCTTTACACTTGATGTGGGGATTTTTAATACGCGGCCTCTTGTTTCCAATTCATTCAGAAGGGTTTGCGTAATTAAACTTATTGTGGATCCGGTATCAATCAATGCCCTGACCAGTAATCCTTCTATCCTGAGCATAATTTGATAGGTGGGATTCCTTCCACCTCCTCGTTAATTAGCTCATCTGGTCTTGCTATCCAATTCACAATTTCTACTTCCTCCCAGCTCCTGGTATGTTTCCACTTTTGACGATTTAAATTTTGAGTTTTTTTTATCCAGAGGGCTTCCTTTCCCCTCATTCTTTAACTGAGCTTGTAGTACCAAGCTTTGAGCTCCATCTAGTCGGTCGGGTGATTTCCGGTTCTTGATTGCCTCACTCCAACGGACTTTTTGCCTTTCAGGTTCGTCTGGTCGTTCGTTCATATAACGAAGACTTTCCTGATATCTTTCCTCTATTTCGGCCCGATATTCATCATCCCTTTCCTCTGGCCTTACGTTCCTTCTGGGATTATTCTCCCATTTCTTTCTGTTTTCTTGCCTCTGATGGTTATTGTTATAGGGTCGGCTCTCTTGTTGCCTATAACCCGTATTCCTAAGATTTCTTCCTCGATATCCTCCTCTGTTGTATGGCTGTATTCCTCTAGGCTCTTGGTGCCCATACTCTCGACCTAGTCCCTGAGTATCAGTGCTGGTGGACTGATTCCTGGTCGATGGTTTTTCTCTGGTTTCCTGACTGCTGGCCATGTGTACCTGTTCAGTCTGTCTTTGGTGCCTAGGAGTTACTTGTGACGTCGTCATGTCTAATTGACGTAATACACTCTCCACTTCCACAGCACTTCTGGCTTTGGATGAGATTAACAACCTCTGAATCTCATATGGAAGTTGTCTTGCAATGGCGGCACACAGGTCGTTCTCAGCTGGAGCAATGTCAAGTTCGCGGAATTTACACAGCTGAGCGGTAAAAAATTCCGAGTACTTAGTTGGTGCATTTGTGCTGTACTTCCTAGAGTACAGATCTAGCCTCAAATTCTCCTGGACGTCTGCTGCCCAATATCGTTTTAAAAAGGCTTCTCTAAAGCCTTCCACCGTATCAAAGGTGTACCTAAAGCTTCTGAACCAGGTGAGACAATCACCTGCCAACAGCTTCTCAATAGCTCTCAGTCTCCGATCCTGAGGAACCTTCATTTCGTTTAAGTACTCTGCGACTTCCTTTAGCCAGTATTTTGGAGTAATTGACATGTTATTACCCGTAAATTTTACCGGTCTGTCCTCATTCGATTTGATAATGTTTATTTTCTGACCATTTGTCTGGTTCATGTATGGGGTTGACATCGCCATCGGATATCCTGGGTTCTTGTAAGGGCTCTCCCCTCCTAAGTCCCTATCTGTATCTATGTCTTGTTCACGAGGATCTGTCCATCCTGTCTTTGGAAACTCCTCCTGATTCTCAAATTCTAACTTCCTTTCCCTTCGGGCACTTTCTTCATTAGCCATGAGTTGGATTTCCATTTGACTGTTCTTATGTTCAGTCCTCTCCAACCGGGACCCTAATTCATTTTGAATTCTTTCCTGATTTTTCTTACTGGTTTCCAGTTCTCGTTTGAGTTGATTTTTATCGTTCCTGAAGCTATCCCTGATTTCATTTAGATGTTCTTCTACCTCTTTCTTAATGACCATGACCTGTTCTGTTATAATTTCTGGCTTCACGTCACCTTTAGTATCTAGGTCTTCTCGCATTTCCTTTATCTTTCTCTCCATCTCTCCCTTAATTCCTTCAAGCTTTTCCTCAGTTTTCCCTTGACTCTTATACAATCTCCTCAAGTGGTCGTGGACCTGGTTTACTTCAGTACTGGTTTTTCCTACGTGAACCTTTAATGTTCCGATGGTTCCTTGAACCTCATTAATACCCTGACTTATTTCATCTATCTTATGGGTATATCCCTTATTTTCTTCATCTCGTTTCTTCCTTTCTCCCTGGAGATGCTCTTCGTAAGTCCCTAGTCTATTACTTATTGTTTCCTCGTGCTTCCTCAATTTTTCATCTACCTGCCCGGTAAATTGATTAATCTGATCTTTCATACCCTGTACATCTTTGTGATTCTGAGTTTCCAAATTATCCACTTTGTCCTGAATTTTATCAACCTTTCCCTCAAGATTTCCTACTTTCTCCTCAACTCTTTCAAATCGGTATCCTAGCTCACTGACACTTGTTTTTATCTCATCCCGAGATTTTTCACAAATACTCTTGTTCGATTCTATCTGAGCTTCTAAATTTTTCTGCACCTCTTGGATCTCGGTTACAAGTTCATTTTTACATCCGTCTACTTTCTCTTTACATGCTGTTTCCATAGAACCAATTTTATTCTCTATAATTTTAAAATTATCTTGGCACTCCTTTTTGGATTCTATACTATTTTTTTTCTATAGTACTTATCTGGGTTCTCAATCCTGCATTAAACGTGTTACTCTCAGTTTGCAATGCCTTTAACTTGTCCCCAAATGTTTTATCCAATATTTGAAATTTGGACTCTATGTTTCCTTCTATACTTTCTCGGAGTTAATCTAGCCCCTGTTTTATTCCCCCTTTTAATTCATTTAACTTATTCCCAAAATCAGTGTCAAAAGCTTGAAATTTGTTATTCATTGTTTCTTCTAATTTCTTATTTATATTACTTTGTATTTTAGTTTCCATGACATCTAGTTTGTTATTCATGGCATGACTTTTCAAAAAATTATCACCTATCATCTTCTCCTGAAATGAATGTAATTTATTTTCAAGTTTCCCTTCTATTACTCCTAGTTTATCTTCCAAAGCCCTGGATTGTGCTGACAAATGATCTGAATTTTCTGTTTTTATACTATTCAATTTGCCTTCTATCTCAGCCTTCAATTCCCTGTTCATGTTTTTACACTTGGCCTGGATAGACTCTAATTTAGTTCCCATGTTAACATTATCAGTTTTAAGAGATCCTAAATTGTGATTTATGGATTCGAACTCTTTTTTATTTTCATCCTTTTGGAGGCTCAATGTATTGTCTATTGTTCCCAATGTATTGTTCATGGTCTCCCACTTTTCTTTGCTATCGGCTTTTATAGCGTTCAAAAGTTCCTGCCTCTCTTCCCTATTCTCTTTTTTTGCATCTTCCGTACTTTTCGTACTTATTTTTACTATCTCGTCCCTATTCTTTTGGAAATGTTCATCCAAACACTCCTTTAACTCCATCATCGTCACCATCTTATCCCAATATAAAAATACAGTAGGCTACTCATGCCACATCGCTAGAACATGCTTGAGAGATAGTAATCTGAACCATTGTGTCCCAATTTCTTTAAAAATTTACTTTGGTACGGGTTTTTACTACACCGTACCCTTTTGATATCTTTATTCAAACTCGTCAACTTTATGGAAGTGTTTAAAATTCAAAATTTCGAAAAACCATTTTTTTTTTTTCAAAAAAGTGAAAATTTTGATTTTTCGAGAAAACTCGGGTTTTCCCTAGGAAAACTCAGCCCCACGTTGGGCGCCATGAAATGTCTGGTAGGGGGTTGTTTAATCCAGGGCTGCTCGGTGTGAGTTTCTAGGGACCCATGCGGTCAGTGAACATTATACGTTGTAGCTACTCCTATCATTACTTTACTTTTACATGAATTGACCGTCTTTAGTGTTCCTCTAATTATTAATCCAAGCACAGTACTTCTATTCACCCCCCTGTGCCCTTTTAGCAAGAAATATGCAAATCACAGTATGCCAGCATTGCTCAATTCGGGATTTTTCGGGGCTGCGGTAAGTTCTCCCACTCTGTGACTTACATATTTTGGATTAAATAGAGGATACACTTGCAAAAATAAACAACAAAATCAACTCCTATTTTAACACATTTAATTAATCAAATTATGGCGCTACAAACAATAAAACAAATAAACTACTGACCAATATCTTTCTACTTGTCCAAAGTGAACAAGGAATAGCATAAAAATAAAACAAATATTAGATTAAAACACATGGTTTTCTTTAAAACCAACAATTCAATATTATTTTCACTTCCATAAAGTACCTATCTTAAAGTTCCATATAACTACGAGCTTCTTTGGCTCGATACTTTCCCATAATAATGGTGTCATATTTTTGTACACCTCAAGAATTTATTTTTATATTTCTTATCATCAAAACAATATATAATTATATTTAAAATTACATGTTAATTATCCACTTCAATATTTGGGCATTTCACATATTCTCAGTATTTACTATCTCTCTCAAGTTTTCAAATTCACTACGGTGATCGGGAAACTACCTGTGTACTCCAGAGTCATAAAGATTACTTGACAAAGTCAAAAACTATGATTACTCCCGAAATCTAGTTATCTTCACAAAACTCGTGGATTCCTTATTTTCCATACTACATTACAATAGGGATTTTTATTTAATTCATTTGTCTTATAAGACCATTATCACATAAGAAAACTACGATCTGAACTGGCAAGCGATAATATCAATCTACAAGGACCTCGGTTCAACGCCCGGGTCATTAACAACTTTAAACACTCACGGTGTATTTAACACTTCTTACAAGACGGTTTTTACCCACCCTCGCTCTATGAGGGTCAGGCCATTATACTCGAGCGTGATTTATGACAGGGAGAACGGCTCTCTGCCTAACCTACGGTGGAGCTCTCTTCAATGCTTTTAAAACAACCCTTCACATTATTTTCAGTTCGATGGAGAGACCTGGCATATTAACTTCGCTTTTCACTTTCAACAATATTCTTTGGCTCATAAACCACTCTCGTAATCTTGGCATTTATTAATTATGAAGGGTTCTCGTTGATTGGGGAAGAGTAATACACATTCGACGACGAATAATAAGGGGCTTTAACAAACAGAGGATTCTAGGTTCGAATCTCTTAACATGCCTCGGGAACCATTTCCACATTGGAGGACTTATACAAGACGCGATTTAAAGTCGGCCGTGGCCTACATGACATACGCTCAATAATACCATACATTAGCTCCCTTTTCTATAATAATACACACATGGCCTCGTGATCTACGTCACAATTTAGAGGACTTACAACATATCTCAAATCAATACAATCAACTACCCCTCATAAGTAATTTACCAAGTACATTTAAATGCTACGCATTCCTAGCGTGACTTTTTATTTAATTGCGTTCCATCGCGCTACACATTACATTACGGCCGAATGTCTTCCAAAGAACTGATAAATTTCATAGTAACAATTGATACATATCTCAATTCTTATATTAATCTTTTCCGTTGACAATAAATCGCTCCATTTTTTAGAACATGCATTCACATCATGTCTTATACATTTGTTAAGGCTTCAACGCTCTAAATTCAATTTAATCTTTATTTAGATTTCTTTACCTTGTTATTCACATCATGTTTTCATTCCTTACAAAAGCTCAAAAGCTATTTCTTTCATATAATTCAAATTTACCTTTATATAAATATCTTTGTTATAATTATTATTATTACGCTTGCTTTTATAACATTCATCAAATTCACTGACATTTTATTCCATGCATTTCCTCTACAGGATTTATTATTTCACATAATTATTTATTCTTTCTTAAAACTTTATTTTCGTTCAGATCGCATTCTTATTTAGTTATTATTTATTTAAAAACATCCCTTTTACTCAAAACTCCGGTGGAATTGTACACAAAATTTTTCCCCGACACCAAAACATAATGAAAATCTTTACTCACATGTCTAAGGTCGTTTTCTGACCTTTATTCTCGTTTGTTGTGACATTTTGGCCCACCTTCTTAACTTACTCCATATTGTACACACTCATCTCATGTACAAACATTTCTTGACACATATTCAATACATTTAACACTGACAACATTTTTAATACACTGGTGTATCCGTTTAAAACACGCATTAAAACACTAAAAAATGTTACTTTTAACACACACTCTTGATATATTTACACTTCACAACTTTTGATCACTAGGCCGTCTTTTTAGCCTATCACACGTGACCTCTTAATTTCCCGTCTCCAAGGGTGAAATTTATTCAATGTTGGCTTCCTATCCTGCAGAATACGAAAGTCTCGAATCATCTACTACTTCCCTGGAATCACAATTCTTCGAATCCTGTTCCTGATGATCGGCTATTTCTCTAGCTTGAACGGCTCCCCTTTTAGATCTGATTTATCGATCCTAGCGAAAGTCTGTTCTGATCGAGGTCCCCTCGATAACCTATCGATGACCTATGGATTTTTTAGCCACTAATACTTCTCGAGTCTTAGTGCTTTAGAATAGTTCGTCTGCTTTCTTGAAAACAATGTCTATAGTTTCCGTTCTTCTTTGTTTATTTGGTTCTCGCACTTCTAATTTTATGAAATACGTTGCGAACCTTACTCTGTTTTTCCCTGTTCGGGTTCTTTTAAAATTGATCAACTGTTTATCTCGCTGTTCCGGTACTTCCGTACGTTATGATACTTTTGGTCGTTTACTGAAAGACCTATCGCCTGAATCCTAAGTTCGCAGCCTGCTTTAACTGTATTTTTGGAACTTTTACGGTAACTTTTGCCCTGTCGGACCTAAATCCTGTAACTAGGATTTTCCTAATTTTTCAACACGGCGATACTTTAATACTTCTTCTTTGCAACTCCTTCCGGAGGCACGCAAGTTACTGATACTTCGACGCCCGTGGCTGTCGGATATTAATTCTGCGGTGTAATACAGCGTTTCTCCCCTCAAGGAGTACTAGTAAACTGCCTTCGATGTCTGATACAGCGTAACGTTCCACCTCACGGGCTCTTGAATACTGCATATACGATGTAGTGCAGCACCTCCGCTCACGGAATGCTCGTAGACTGCATATACTGATACAGCGTGACGTTCCCCTCACGGGCTCTCGTAGACTGCATGTACTGATACAGCGTAACGCCTCCCTGGGCTATCGTAGACTGCATGATTGGCTTGGTGAGGCCAGGAGTTTTATACCTTTTCGTCAAAAAAAGATAAAATCCTAGTCCTTTTCGTGACCAACTTTTGAACTAATTGTCGCACAATTATAAAAATTATACCTCCAGAAAGCTCGTCTTCCAAACGTAAAATAATCTTCCTGTGCATGGAAATCGATCGTGCATTTCCGAGATATTAATTAATTCTTCGTCCTCAACTGTGTGGGTGGTGCTGTTCATTTTTAATTCTCCCACTCCTTGGGTCCCGGTGAATTCCCAATGACGTATACTTGCGTTTGCAGTTTTCTCCTGGACTATTATTAAAGGGTTTTTCTTTACACAAAAATCTCTAATCCAAAATGATTCACCGTACTGTATCTGTTTACTTATTTTTATACTCGTAAACGGGTTAAATTTAATTATTCTTGTTCTGACTCAGCAGCGAGGTTGCCATATTCCTGCAACGTAAGAGCAATTTCCGAGTCAAGCTTCTTCGTCTTACAGTCCAAACTTTCCACTCGTTCTAATAATATCCATGACTGGCTCCTTATAAATGTCAAGAGGCATGAGCTCATCTTATGAACACCTGGCCCTAGCGTTTGCACAATGTTAGGCTAGAATCCTGGCTTGAAATCTTTCTCCGTTCCCTTAGAGACTGTATGATTCTTTCATTCCTTTCTCAAAATACATGGATTCGACTCCCTTTGAAGCCTATGGTACATGGGTTCACTACCAAATGCTACCGTCCACGACACCTAGCTTGCGGACTTGGCTACTAGTTGGCATCGCAGTGAGCACCTGGCAACAAACGTGGGAAGTAATAGAGCGTTATCAATTCAAACCTACAAATTTTGGCATCACACCAATGAAGTTAGTGGAAGGTTCTTTTTCATGCCATAAATCTATGACATGGTACCGCCAATTTTACTTCCCCTCCGAAGGAATGCATACTGAAGGATTTTAACGCTCTTAAAAATCCGACGCCTTCATCCGGGTTTGAACCCGCGACCTTGGGCATAGAAACTCAGCATCCTACCAACTACTCCACCGAAGCCCCCTTGATGGAAAACTGAATGTGATCTCTTGCAGTGGCGTTGTCATGGCAACCTTCGATGGCTCATCCCTCATCAATTTAAGTAGCGTTGTCGTGGCAACCTCTCGTGGCTCTTGGCATCCCTCTATATATAAAAATGAAAGTTTTTCTGTTTTTTTTCTGAATTTCTACGGAAATTTGCGTTATTAACGCGTTTCAGACTGTTTTATGATGGATGCAAGCGAAAATAAAATTGTTGTCTGTCTGTGGACTACATTGTTCCCTTATAACTCGAGAACGGCTGGGTGAATCAACGTAAAATTTGGCACAGATATCCATCAGAGGCACGACACCAATCATTGATCGAACTCTTCTCCGTACCTCTCATAAAAGGGGGCCTACCCCCTTAAAATACATGCTGAAATAGTCGTAGAAGGGTGAGACCAAGCTCATTTTCAGACGCTCAATATGAGAAACGAAACTCGGGGGCCCCCAAAAACCTTATTTTAAGGCCCTAAAACCAACCGTTTTTGAGATATTCCCAGAAAACTAATTTCATTTAAGAAACTAATTAAATAATACAAGCCGGTAACCATGGCAACAGAATTTCAGAGGTCCATCTATCTCTGTAAGACGCAATGCAATTCCATTTATTACATTACCGTGAAAAGTTTGTAAACGGCAATAAGGTTATAACGGAACCAAATTAAACTGTAATATTCATCAAGGGGGTCAAGGGGTACTCTATAATTTTTCACGCGATTTACACGTGCAGGTGTGCTAGGGAAGGTTTATTATATTCCTATCCCTATATTGTTATATTATTATTATTATTATTATTATTATTATTATTATTATTATTATTAGCTTGCCACGGTGGGTGTGTTGATAGCGTGTCGGTCTACTAACCCCAAGATTGCAGGTTCGCTCCTGGCCGTGGTAAGTGATTTTTTTGAAAGGCGGCAAAAATACGACATGCATGTCATACGATGTTGGCATGTCAAAGAACCCATTTGAATTCAGTAGGCCGTGTTCATAATTGCAAAATTAATCTCGGGAGTTTCCGCCAACAAAAGGTTCCTCATTTCTCTACTAGAAAGCACTATAGTGTTCAAGGAGTTTAGATATCTAACTTTCATAGTGATTCAAGGATCAACGAAATTCGACATGCAAGCTACCCTCTGGGTGTCAAATTACAAAGCTTGCACCCGGCACTCGACGCCATACGATATTATTATTATTATTATTATTATTATTATTATTATTATTATTATTATTATTATTATTATTATTATGGCATACAACGACGAGACAAAGCGGATTTTCAGCCCCTTGGTGTCAGAAACAAAACTCGGGGCACCTAAACAGCCGTAAAGGTTTCCCGAAAACTACATTTTAAGGCTCTAAAACCAACAGTTTTGAGATATTCCCAGAAAACTAATTTCATTTAATAAACTAATGAAGGAATGCAAGCCAGTAACCATGACAACAGTATCTCAAGAGGTGACATCCAACTTTCCATCTATTTCTGCCACTCCATTTATTACATTTCTGTAAAAGTTTGCAAATGGCTATAAGGTTATCACGGAACCAAATAAAACTGAAAAAAAAATCATCAATGCGCTTAAGGGGGTCAAGGGGTACCCTAGATTTTTTTTCACATGACTTACAAGTGCGATATGTCGTACAGAAGGTCTATTATATCTCCAAACAGCAACATTATTTTCAAAAATTCCTGTATTGAAATAGTATTTTTTGCGGATTTTAGGAATTTGGGTCATTGGAGGCTAAAAAACCTGAATTTTCATGCACCACAAGCCTTTATAATTTATTAAAGGGGTCTTCCTGTGGATGGGGACTTGACCCAACGGTGGGGGTCAGTTTTAATGTGACGTGTATTGCGATTCGTCTATGAAGGTCTTCAATTTTATTTTCACGTCAGGAAGCACAAGTTTGGTAAATTTAGTTTGAGAGCACATTTTAACTAATCATTTTTCTTTGCCGACAAACAGGTTCCAAGCCCCTAACCATTGCAACATTGCTCAATTGATAACGTCTGGTTATTAATACCGAAGACCGTCCGAAGAATGGGTACTTCTGCTAGTTTTCTTATAATTCTGAAATTATTTTGCTCATCCCTTGGCGTAATGGTGGGTCATATCAAAGATTATTTCAGACAAAGGTTTTAGGAACTGTAATTATTTGGGGAATATTGTCCATCTTATATGGTTTTGATATTGTGCCCATTAAGAGAGATGTGATATTAATTTCCCGAAAAAAAAACCACTTTCTCCCACCCCTTTGATCAATGGTTGGTGCTATCAAAATTAATACTTTTCAAATACAACTTTTTGGTCCTTATCCAATACATAGTATGAACATTGAATGGATTCGATATTTCACATATTAAGAGAGTTATAGCGATAGTTCTCTTTATCGAAAAAAAAACTCATTTTCACCCCCCCCCCCCCCCCCCCCCCTTCGACCGATTTTGTCCATTAACAAACTCGACCGAGATTTTAAAGGGATACATATTATGTAAAACATTCAAAGTGATTGGTGAAAAATTGCGGTAGTTATCGTGTCCATAAGAAAGTAATATATATACATAGGCTGTATACATACATAAATTATATATAAACTTTTTAACTGACGGTGGTTTTGGGGTCTGGGGGATGTGAAACGAGAAAGTTATGTCGAAATTTTCCGGAAGTCGAAACATGGTACCCATTGCAATAGTTTGCTTTCTAATGAAACCTAGGGGCATATCACCTCGTAGTTCCACCCCTTAGAACAACAATTACTTGATAACTAACTAATGAAATCTACCTAAAATCCGACGACTTCGGTTTGTACCCGCGACCTAGGGCAAGTCTAGCGCGAGGAATAAATACACAGTATACTGGTATTTTGGAGCATTTAATACCCCCATCCGGTATGAGAAATACCGGTACCGCTCAGGCTTAAAAGCTGTTGAAAGTAAAGTTGTCTATTTTACCCATCAAACACGAAATATCATTACGGTGAGTTTATTAAATTAAGGAAACAAAAATGGAACATATTTAACGCTAAAGATACAAATTTAAGCGAAAACTGGTATAAAAGTCGATAGGCCTTTATCTTTAAAATCGTAAAACGTTTAATTAGGTAACGATTTAAAAAAAAAACATTTCGTCGTTTAAGATACGTTGAAACGTTTCTAAAGAAAGCGTTTATTTAATTAAACGTTTTACGATACGCGGTTACTATGAAAACGTTTCATAGGGAGCTCTAGTTTAGTCTTAGTACGATAGGTCAAGAAATGATATATCGTAGGCCGCAATAGGCCTAGTGCCACAACTCAGAAATTACGATTTACATTAATGTTCGTATGGACTTTGCATTTCAATACAATTCATTACAATTACATTCAATTACATTCAATACAATGCATTAACTTATTTATCCCAGAACTTTATATTTTTAGTTATGCCATTATTGCAGCCCAGGAGAGATATATTCGTGTATTATTTAAAAAGTTGCATTCGCCACAATAAAATAATAATAATAATAATAATTAATGTTAAGCACACACCACAGTCACCATAGAAACACATATTATTAGACATATTCATCACACACTCAAGTACACGGGATTAATATCAAAAATATTCCAATCCCCTAAAATAAATTAAGTATAGCAACAAAAACCGGCATGAGTTGCCTGCTGTTTGAAAAGGAACTCTTCAAATCTTTCATTCGAACATCACAATGTCCTCTCTTTAAAATCTCTCTTTCTTCACATGTACATGTAACCTCGATTATGCTAGACAATGTGGACCGATAGCCTCTCGGATAACCGAAACCTCGTATAATACGGTTGCCAGCGATCATGTCAGCTACAAATTGCATTATGTGCAAATACTGTACGAAAATGATTACCATTTTGTTTAAATACAAGATCATTTTAAATACTCATACCTAAATGAATTTAATGTTGTATAAAGACAAAGAAAAATACAATAATAAAGTACGTTACAATAAGCCTAAAATGTGCATTGCAAAACAGCAGTTATGTTTAATATGAGTGATTTATCTGTCATTGAAGTTAAAAATAAAACGAGAGATGGTAACAAAATCAAAGTATTTTGGGATTACATACAGTACTTATAATTTTAAATATTTAGTGTACAATTTTATATTTTATAGTGGTTCCTTACTTCTACTTAAGGCAGGGACAAAGCACCAGGCGTAGATGATATACCGATCGAGTGGCTGCGTTGCATAGGTGATTAAGGTCTGATCAGGTTATTTCACTTAGTATGTAGGATTTATGAGGCAGGTGATGTACCCTCTGATTTAAAGAAGAATGTTATCATCCCTCTACCGAAGAAAGGAAGAGCTGACAGATGTGAAGATTACCGTACAATCAGCTTGATTGCCTTTACTCCAAAGATCCTGACTAGAATAATTCACAGACAACATCCGAGTTGGGTTAAGACCAATTTGATTTCAGGAGAAACGTAGGAACAAGGGAAGTTGTACTAAGTCTTTAGGCTGATCTTGGAAAGTAGAATCAGGAAAGTTAAGAGAATCTGAAACAAGTCCAAAAATTTCGCGGTTTTTGGTGTGTAAAATTTTTTCCACAACTTTTTGAGAGTTGCAAACTTGGGTATACATAGCCCTAATGGGTCCAAACAACATACTAAAAAATCAGAGCTACATCATGTTTTGCGAATTTATTGTCACTTTTGACTGGCCTAAGAACGTTCATGGCGTTTGTAGACTTAAAGAATTATTTTGTTAACACTGTTTGCAGTAAGTTGTTTGACATTTTGAAAAGGATTTGAATAAATTACAGGGATATGAGGGTGATCTGCAATCTGTAGTCTACAAGAACCAGACGGCAGTTATTCGAGCCAGAGGACATTAGAAAGAAGCTGGTATTTGAAAGATGTAAGACAAGGCTGCAACTTATCATCCATAAAACTCAGCAATTCGTCTAGATTTCACCTAGGACACCAAGCTGGCTCATCAGCGGGCGCTTGGTGTCCCCGCCTGGACCTCCACAGGAGTAGCGAACTGCGCGCTACCTCCCTTTTTATGCAGCGCACCTGCGCCACTTTACTGCGAGAACTGAAAGCTCAAGCAGCCATAACCTCCCTATGAAGGCTTCCAAAAAGATGGTATATCGGCTTTCACGGCCAGTGAATTAAAACTCAGCAATTCTTCTAGGTTTCGCCTAGGACACAAAGCTGGCACATCAGCAGGCTCTTGGTGTCCCTACCCGGACCCCCACAGGAGTAGCGAACTGCGCACTACCTCCCTTTTTATGCAGCGCACCTGCGCCACTTAGACCACCTCGTGGAGTAGCGGTTAGCATTCTTGGCTGAAACCCCGTCGGTCTGGGTTCGATTCCCGGCTCTGCCAATAAATTGTAATTCTGGTCTGGGGGCTGGAACGGTGTACACCCATACACTCCAGCCTAAATACAATGCCGTAAGGAATCTTCGCATGAATCGATAGACTTGAATCAAAAGAGAATCGAACAAAACGCGCCCCGTGTTTTTCATTTAATAAAAATAAAAAAGACGTTTTCTTTCCGTTCTCATGTTCACGATCATATTATTACTTAGCAGCTACCGGTAGTAATCATTTATTGCAATGCGCACATTTGTGCAATTCAGTATGAACTACCGTATACATTATTTGTAACTTTGTGTTTTGCATAATCACCACTGCCTCTTTTCCTAAATATGGAATCTAGTACAAAATTGAGGAGCTTGATTTCAAAACTGAATATCTCCATATATGTTGTTTTTTTTATATGGTTGATTCGGTAACAATTTTCTCAGCTGCATTGGATGGTAAAATATCGTTTTGATCAAATATGAATATTTACCATTGATGAGAAAACATGATTTTCGCTCAAAACTGAATATATGCATCACTTATCATATATTTAACTAAATGAATACAGTACGGTATTTTAAAAAATGCATTTAATTTCTAATTGGATGTTCAAAATGAATATCACGAATTAGGATAAATATTTGAGATTATCTGAAATATCCTTCTTTGCATAGCTAAATACAACAACCATATTTTTCAAAACTAAATATATCCATTCATTATTAGGCCTATCAATTTTTCATCAATAACTTGTTATGTGCTAGGCCTATATATAATTTGGTAGTATGTTGCGCTTTCTAGCTATCATTCAAACTACAGTATAATACTCCATTTTGATAATCCTGTGTGAAGATATAAGTTATCCTCTCTCCTGTAAAATGTATGATTGTTTTCAATACAAGCTCCTCAATTGTTCACAGGGCTCAAACGTGCACATCGCGGCTCATTATGTTGAATTCATTAAGCTCGTTGGTTGATTAGATGAACAAGGATGAACCAACTAGGCTACCGTAATAATAAAGGTTTCATTCACAGCGAAGAGACTCCTGTCATCTATTGGCTGCACGTAGAACTATTTAGTAGCCTATAGCGACTGCTCGAGTTCCGAGCGGCATTAGTCTGTACTACGTCAAGCTAAACTTAGTTTGTCTTCATAACCAAAGAGGGTGTTCATAACCTTCATAATTGGAGTTGCAGCCACAGATTATCCTACCTGTGACTTACCACAAAAAACTATCTTTGTTGACATATAATTCAACGAACCATTTGTTTCAGTGCTTACTGTCTGATTTCAGTAAATTAGTATTAATAATACTCAGTTCGCGCATGCGTATCGAAAAGCGCAGATCTCGGTTGTCAATCTCATATTGGTTTTGCTGGAGAACTAGTTATATTTTAATGGTATTTTTACAATACATTTATTTAAAAGCAAATTTATTTCTTTAGGCGTGAAAAATTTTAATACATCATACAAATATAGTACAAAGATGTTCAATTTTAAAATACGGCGTATAATATACATTAAACACATATAAACCCATAAATGTTTTTCAGCCGAATGTGGAACTTAAACAGTTCTTGGAGTATACTTCTCTAGATAACACTCGGTCCTCTACCAGGAGGTACTTAATTTTTGAATGGCTCAACGCAATGTTGAGCTAATAACTGAATCAAACATAAACAGCAGTAAAGTCTTCGATTTATATCATGTACTTCGTGCCTCTTTATCTCCTATAAGATGTGGATTTAGAGGGAAAGTATTTGACAAAACGTATATTTAATTAATTTTCGATATACCGTACCGGTAATGGATTTATGTGGATAGGCCTACGAAATAAATACATCAGAACGAAACTATATTTCCATTAAGTAACGTCATTGCAGGCTGGGATCCAGTCGATGGGTGAGGAGGGACCAATGTGCGAGTTATAAAAAAAATACCTAACAGAGAAAATCTTGTTAATAATAATGTTATGTATTTAATATCCCACTAATAACTGCCGTGGTTTCAAAGACCCTGGAGGGGCAACTGACCTCGATGTTTCACCCCTTAGAATGACAATCATCAACGAGCACAGTACAGATAAAAGAGAGGAGGCCGGCACAGATGGAAGCAATGTCAGGGGGGAGGGGGTGCCATGTGATTGCAACCAATGTTTAAATAGTTGTAAAAAGATTAGCCAATATAGGGCACCCCCCACTGAAGAGGCTCTTGTTACGATAATTGTTTTAAGAGGCCTAACATCAGGGTTATCAGCCCCAGGCCTGTCTGGGTAAGTTGTGGGGCATAATGACCACAGTAGTCACTTTCTCGAGTGTGTCTGCAAACTAAAATGAGTCACCGCAGGTTACAGGAAGCAATGCATTGTCAACACGAAGAAGCAAATACTGTACACAGAACAGAGGGAATAAATACATCCGGCTCAATTATAATGGACGAGATGTAACCCACATGTGCATGTACAGTGCCCCAGTCTCTGTCTGTAACGTCAAGTGAGCCAACCAACCCATATTTGAGGTACTCGAGATGATAATGTTATTGGTTTTACGTCCAAGGCTTTAGAGATGCCAGAATGCCGGAATTTTGCTCCGAAGGGGATCTTTAACCTGCCAGTAAATCTACAGACACAGCTCCCTCACATTTGTACACCCTTAAATGCAAATACCGACTGCGCCGGGATTCGATCCTGCAACCTTGGGCACAGCAGGCGAGATATTTTAAGGTACTCTCTTCTTGCAGAAGATTAAAGCCAGACGTCATTCCCGACACCACGTGGTTTTTCAGGTGAAAACTCAACCCTGCTGTGATCAGGATTCAAACCCCAGCCGTCAGGGTAAGAGATGAACAGTGATGCCACTGTGCCATCACACTCCCCTTTTAAGGGGATATATGTTTTTCCAATACTTGCATCCACACCCTACAATAAAAATTATGCAAGTGAGAGTTATGAAATAATTAGTACTTACCAGTTGGTCATCTACGTCAGTAATCCGTTGAGCTGAGCATACTCTACAGTAGATGCAATATTAAGGATTATGTTTCTACCCTACACTTGATTAATATTCTTTGGAACAGTCAAGTAAAACTTCCTGACATCAAACACATCTTACACCGTGGTCATTTTATAATATCATTATGCTATATAATCATTTCGTCTTAAATTAGAAATGATTTTTTCTCTTCGAATATAATTTTAATTTATGTACAACAAATAATATATTCGAGTGACCCCGTCCCATAGGTACCTAACCTGGAATTCAATAAAAGTTATTTTCTTATGTATACCAGGAGAAGGAAGTAGTAATGAGTTTTATGTCCCTTTTAACTATTGCAGCCTTAGGGATGCCAAGGTGCCAGAATTTAGTCCAGTAGGCTATCCTTAATGTGTCAATAAATCTACTTACATGGGTCTTCGGGCATTTAGGCAGTAGCGTAGCTATAAATTAATACATGGTATGCAACATTATTTCATTATAAGGGCAATAATATAAGTGAATGACGTTGATATTCATGTAATGTACAAATAGTGTCATTATGAAGACTCGTTTACCCTCAAATGGGGAGCCAGGCTGAACGATGACAACAGTACAGTACAATACAGTAGTGATTTGGTGATGCAGACACAAATCACAACCATATCGGTTTCCCCTCAAAGTATGAGGTATAGACTCATCAGCTAGTGTGATTACTTCATTTAAGAAATGTTTATTTAGGTTATTGTTTATCATCAGTTTTATTTCTATTTTTTTCGTAAAATTTTCAAGGGGGGAGCTTCAAACCCCCCTACCCCAAGCTACTCCACTGCTTTTAGGTACCCTCAATCATCATCATCATCATCATCATTTCCCCTTATCCAGCTCCTGCCGGGTCGGGGTATTTATGGCACTTCTCCACTTTCCTCTTTCCTTCCACCATTCTTCTTCCACAATCTTGTCCCAGTCCAGATTTTTTTTTCTTACGCTGTTATTCACTGAATCAATCCACCTTGTTCTAGGTCTTCCTCTTGCTCTCTTACCCTTGCACTTCACCTCCAGCATCTGTCTTAGTATTCTATTTTCCTCCATCCTCTTCTTTACATGTCCAAACCACCTTAGTTTATTCTTCTCAATTCTCTCATTTAGTTTTCCCATCCCCCAACTTCCTTCCTAACATCTTCATTCCTCACTCTGTCTTTCCTTGTCTTTCCTATCATACTTCTTAGGAATTTCATTTCACTGGCTTGGATTCTACTCTCTTGCCTGCTTGTCAGGGTCCAAGTCTCAGCTGCATAAGTTAATATGGGAACATAGTACACTTTATACATTACCTCTCTGCTTTTCCTTGGTACTTCCTTATCCCAAACGAGTTTTCTTACACTTTGATAGAATGCATTGCTCTGCTGTACCCTCCTGCCAATCTCCATGTCCAACCTACCAGTTTGCATCAATTCACTTCCTAGGTATTTGAATGTGTCCACAATTTCCAAACTCTGACTTCCAATTTTCACAGTGCCCTTTCCTTGTCTTTCCCCTCTTGTCATCACCATGGTCTTGCTTTTCTCTATACTGATTTTCAGGCCGTACTTCTGAATATTTTCGTTCAGTGCATCTAGTTGTTTTTGCACTTCTTCGGTGTTCCTTCCCCAGACCACAATATCATCTGCAAATAACAGTAACTACATTTCTTTATGTCCATATGCTTCCTTTGTTTCCTTTACAATTTCATCCATCACCATTATGAACAAGAGAGGTGACAGCACACTCCCCTGTCTTAGTCCAGTCTTGTTCCTAAACCAATCTGTTTTTCCAACTGGGGTCAGTACCCTGCTAACACAGTTGTTGTACATTGCTTGCACCATTTCCAACATTTCTCTTCCCAGTCTCTTCTTAACCTTGGTTTCCCATACCTTCTCTCTGGGGACACTATCATATGCCTTTTCTAAATCTATGAAAGTCATGATCAAATCCTCTCCATATTCCCAGTTCTTTTCCATCACCTGCCTCAAGCTAAAGATTGGGTCCACTGTGGATCTTCCACTCCTGAAGCCATACTGTTCCTCTTGCAACTCTCCTTCCACCTCTCTTCTCAGTCTTCTTTCTAATATCCTTTCCAGTATTTTTACTATCTGTGATATGAGGGTGATCCCTCTATAGTTATCACACACCTTCTTGTCCCCCTTCTTAAACACTGGTATTATTAGCCCTTTCTCCCAGTCTTCTGGTACACATTTCCGTTTCCACACACACTTTAGCAGTCGATACAACCATTGCATACCAACAGGTCCAGCAGCCTTTATCATTTCTACACTGATTTCATCCACCCCTGTTGCTTTTCCCATCTTCATTTTCTGTACTGCTAATTCCACCTCCAGCGTTGTTATATCATCTTCTGTTATAGAGTCGTCAGGTTGTGTCACTTCCATCTCACCAGTACAATTGCTCACATTCAATAGCTTATCGAAATACTCCTTCCTTCGTCCCTTTATCTCTTCTGGGTGTGTTAACAACTCTCCATCTTCCTTTTTCACTAGCTTTGTAGTAACTCTTTCTTTCCTCTTACTTCTTAGAAGCCCATACAGCATCCTTTTACTGCCACTTACATCTGTTTCCATTCTTCGTGTAAATTCTTCCCAAGTTTTCTTCTTTTCTTCTCCTACCACTTTCTTACACCTCAAATGCCTACTAAACGCACCATTATTCGACTCCGCAACTTTGGGTACAACAGGCGAGAACGTTATCACTGCGCCACGCGAAGTAGCCCTAAACCACTCAATTCACATCTTTGTCATCTGATTCTTAGAATATTTTGCCAAAGCAATGAGTTCTTTTGAAAAAGGAAAATTTGAGCAGATGGTGTTGAAGCTTTGTTACGAGAAGTACATTCATCATGGAAGCTTGGTGTTTGCTCCTCAATTTGTTCTTGTAACAGCACACATTCTGTTACTGCAGGAGGGAAACACAACACAACATAGCACTCATAAATTTTACAAAATTCTGCAACAAATAATCAAATATTAACTCTGTATGTCCCTAGGAATATTCTTTCCCACGTGTATATGAAAAGTACTAGGTATCTGGTAAAATGAACTAGGAAATTGCAAATGTTCATAATGGACTAACTCACAGCGAGAGGCTCCATTCAGTTCTGCTGAAACAAACGAGATTGCTGCATAAGACAGTTTGACCAGGCACATTATTTGAAATTCATTCGTAGTGCAAAATGAGAAGTTTAAAGATTTTATTATTACTTTGGTGTCAGCTTTATAGTGGGTCTACATGTACTCTAATTGTTATGGTAAAAGAATACAATGAAGATTGAGGGACTTGGAAGGATATAGAGCAATGAAAGGCAGATAAACTGAAATAGGAGAGGGTCAGCCCCAGTCGATGGAAAAGGGGGAGAAAAATGACCCAACTCAGGAACCCCTTGGGGGTTGTCAACTCCCAAGCTCACGAGCCATGAGCCCTTGAGGGTGTAGCACTATCCTTAGGGGAACCATGCATTGAGGGGCTCATACACTCTTGCCCTCTTTAGGGCCTCTTAACAATAGGCAGGAGATACCCTAGACTAGAAGATATCTTACCCCTCAAATAATTAGGATATCAGAAAAGAATCGACTAGGACCAATTATGACAGGAAAAGGAAAGACTCCTCCAGCCGCCAATACTCTAATACCATCGGGATCGGATGAGAGCAAAAGTTGACCAAGCGAGTGTGATAGGAAATACGAAAGAGGAGTGCAGAACAATTACCGTAAGTTGAAGCAATACTGGACTCCTCTGTGGTCCCGTGGTCACTAACCCACGCCCCATTAGTTATGAGTCCCTGGCGGATGATGACTTTGTTGAATAGTAATGCGAATCAGCATCCTACTAATCATCGTCGCCGTCATTAATTCGTTTTAAGGGCTAGGTTCATCTTTCATTATCAGCCTCAAGTTCTTGGGTGTGCATTGTATTTATCTGATGAACTGTGATTCTGTGATACTGTAGTAGAACTGTATGTGTAACTGTACTTCTTAGCATGAGAGGGATTGGTGTAGGAGCCCTAGAATGCTTTTTCTTTTTCCAGGCTCAAGTCCAATCATAGGAAGTATGTCCGTGCTTTTTAATGGCCGCTGGGTGTTTTCCAGGGCAAAACCAATCAGCTGCAAGATGAAACATGTTGCGAGTCTAGTTCCTTGTGATTGTCATGAGAAGTTTCTCGGCTGTCATTCTCTCAATGTGGGGGATATTAGTGTACAGTGATGCGACGCTGATAAGAGGTCAAGATTGAGAGGATAGTAGCTCAGCTATCTTATCAAGGAAATGATGTGTATACTTGATACATGAGGGAAACTTCTGAACAAGACGTTAAAGAAAAGAATCAATCAAGAGTATCTCCCACCCTCCGGAAGACCTGTAAGTATTAGGATGTGGTGCATCAATTGAGAGGGTTTCAGCATTTATTTGAACCCAACTGCTTCCCTAGTTTAGGATACTTGGCCACACTGCAACAGTTTTAAAGAGGATTACAATATCATCAAACACTAGGGCTGGGCAAAATAGCTCTAGTTCCACCTGGTATCAGCAAGCTTTCGTATGGCCGGTAGTCTTCCACCATGGGCACACAAGGTCAAGTCTCTCCGCAGAGTGAGAATCTAAAATTTCGATAATACTGGAATACCTTATTCTCAATATTGTTGGCAGTGTCGATTTACAGGAAAAACCTAGGCTCATTCAAATTGTTGCACATGTAGAGGCAGCTGACCTTAAGCCAATGTTAACTATTCCTCATTCTTATGTTTGACATATAAAACAGTATTATTTTATCAGTCTTTAAGAAATACTGTAGTGATATAATTATCATGACTTCCCTCACTAAAGAAAAAACCCTCATATAGAAGTCCGAATTATTCGAAAAGAAAGGTAGACAGTAATAGAAAAAACACATATTGGATGAATTTTCAGGTAGGAATAAAGTGTACTAGCATGCTTGTGGAATTTATTTTTAATTGTTATCCCCCATTTAAGACCAAGTCAGTGATAAGTCAGTGTAATGAACGGTTTCCCTGTAACTTGAGCTGTTGTATCCTTACACAACAAGCCACAGTACTTTATGGCCCAGCCATACTGCCCAAACGCGTATGTTGATAATGATCTTTCTCAATGCCATCTTACCAGGAATAGCTAATCCGAAACAGTAATTTCCGTTCCTCATTCTCGCCTACGAGACCAATCAGAACTGGGGAGCTGATTGCCCAGCTCTAACAAATACACACTGCGAAACTGTTAAAGACATACCACATTTTGTAAATAAGTTATTTATTTTAATTGCAATATTATTACAAATCCCTTATGTTTGGAATTCATTTAAAACAGCCACTGAAATTCCTTTGTAAGTTTACAGAAGGAAAGAACTGCTTTTACAGGATGGAACTTGACGAGATTATTATCAAAGGAAAGGCAAATTATGTACTCTTCTCTCTTTCACAAGTACTGTGATAAACATTAAATATATACTGTATGTGACTAAGTCAATAGGATGGGCAGGAGAACCTTTAATTGGTCAATTTTTCCAAGGCAGTTTTTTTTATACCTTTCAAATGTCTAGACTGAATTTTACATTATTGCTACTATAATTTTATATACCTTTCAAATGTCTAGACTGAATTTTACATTATTGCTACTATAATTTTATATTCAATTTTATATCAAACACACTGCTCTGCAGTCAACAGCATGTAAATAATACATCCCTAACACCACTGCATGTAGCTAAATAATTAAAAATATATATTAATAATCATTTAAATAAAATATATAAAATGCTGCTGCTTAGTTTTCCTAAATAATTAAGTAGAACAGCAACTTCATGTTTAAATCTCTAAATAAAATATTAATCACAGATCACAATCAAATCAAATATATACTCTGAATTCATAAACTATATTACAGTAACCTCGACTAAAAGCACAATAAAATATTATTCACTTAAAAATACATCACAACTCAAGATCAACATATTACAATATGTAAAATATCAGGCATTTTGTACCCTTTACCATTGTCAACAAATATTAGTTGTTAAGTTAATAAAGTGCATGCCAAGATTAACTTCTTGTCATACAGTGTTCTAGAAGAACAATGGTAAATATTATTTTTATTTTCTATTTATACAAATGCTGTGTTCCTTGCTAATAAATTTCAAGCCCTACCATCAGTACACTTTTCTTTTCTTTTTTTTTTTTTTTACCTAGGACTGGCACGAACAAAAATATCATTAAAGAAACTTACAGAATGTATAACATATAATATGGAAAAGCTATCACGCCATTGCAGTGGGTGTTAGGCCTTCTAAGTCCCTAGGGTGAAACTGATGGACAATACTCCTGAATAGTGAAAATATGCTGCTCAATTAACATGAATGATCAGTTACCCATCCACGAAACATAATTTACAGAAAGTTTATACCGGTAATACCTTTCAATCTCTAGACAATAGTAATATGAAAATAATTTTATGATGTGAGAAGAGCATACTAGTCAGATGGAAACTCTCTGTTATGTCTAAAACTGCAGTGTTACTACACATTAATGAATAACAAAACACCAACAGTAATAGTCAGCTATTATTTGTATTACAAGTCATCTATCATCAGTAATCAAATACAAGAAACGCATGAGGCATATTAATTTGTCACAAAGGGGAAACCTGGTATTTGAAACCAATTATGAAGAAAAACAATTCACGCTGTAGCTACAGATCATTTCCTTCAATGTCATTCTTTGATTTATTTTCTTTATTAATCTCATCTGCAACTGCCTCAACACAAACATGACAGTTAACACTGCCACATTGTTCAGAGCAATCTTAATTGTTCGTTTGAAAATGAAATTAAAAACACCAACAGGAATCAGTCTTGAAGTCTTGACTTATAAAACAAGACCTGTGCGGCACTGTACAAATATTTTATTCTATACACTTCTTGTTCCAATATAAAAAAATGTTTACAACATCATTAAAAACTAATTAAAAGAAGTTCCCATAATTTATCCATAATACCACTATCATTATAAGGTACTGTAACAACAACTCATCCCAGTGATTCATCTAACTGGTTAATGACTAATCCAATTAATAAATCTGCTGTACACAACAACTCCTTGCCATGATAGGCAAGATCATATTATCAAGCATACTCATAATAAATTAAGGTCATTAAACAATAAGTACAATTGGAAATGCACATAGACTGCCACTAAAATTAAATATTAAAAAGTCCGACAGCTGGGCGACATCAACTAAAATTACTTAGTTGCCAAAATTTTCAACAATAACAATGATTAATTCTACTGTTTCACAGAAATTCTCCAATAGTTTCTATTACAATCTCTCAGCCAACCACATAGGCAACATGCACAACATTCAACCAATAAAATTACAATAGAATTCTTGCACAACTTTGGTACACTTCTACACTACAAAGGGGACGGCTGTTCCATTCCGCATGGCTCGGACACTTGCACAATTACTCATTCAAAGATGGACAGCCGGAATGGAACAGTTGGGAAGATACTAGATCAGACAGCATCTCTATTTGTAAAAGGAATAATTTCAATAATATTTTTAAGGTTTCCAATATCTTTGAATCAAAGTTTCTGGTACTGTAAGTAAAAAGAAACCAATTTTACACGCAATGGAATTTAAATGATTTTACACTATTAAAAAAAACAATACATTTGACTCTATGCAAAAACCAGGGCCCGGAAAATTATGTGCTTAACTTTTTAGAAATATGCATTTTTCTTGTGTGCTTAAAAGTGGAAGATATGTGATTAAGTTTCCAAAATATGTTCTTAAATTTGTATCATATTTATGTCCCCCAGTTATTCTAAAAATAGTTGAAACGTCCAGCTGCTTGAATAATCCAGTCCACAGTACAAATGTTCCCGCTTAACAGGCCGGGGCTTGCCTCGGTTTTCGAATCCTACAATACTTCCAGCAGATGCGCGATACGAAATCATTTAATGTGCTGTATTTGAATTTCAGTTTTTAAAGAGTGGAATAAAAGGTCTCTTAAGAAACTTTCATAGCACTGATTGTTTTGTCTTATACTGCTACTTGAGTGTGTAAACATGCTCTATTGACGTGAAAAGGAAGTTAAATGTTGCCCCCGGCACACCTATACAAACACGCAGTTAGTTAAACACAACAACACCTTTAATAATGAATGAACTAAAATTCACTATTTGATTTCCATCAGCAAAAAAATATTTTCATTTGCAAGACACTTGCACAGAAAAAATCTGAATTTTATAATTTCCAAGTTGTAACATACGCAAAGAACTTTCCAGTGATTCTCTGGCTGACTGTCAATGTCTAGAACAAAATAATATAGAAGAAAATCACTCTACTTATGCCACTCTGTGCCATAGACTGCACGAAACTACTTTATTGGAACATAACATACACACAGAAAGAACAAATTGTTTTGATTTCACGAATTTCTAAATACAAAAGAAGAAAACACTACACTGGTCGAAGCTTCGTTCTATGCTTGAACATTGCAATGCACAACAAGCAGCATTTTCAAGTTTTCAATTTGCAGCTAATACACTCTTGTATCGTGAAAATCTTCTTTCCACATCGTACGAGGTTACTGGTGTATATTTAAAACACGCAATGTCTGACACTGAAAATTATTCTTCGTTGGGCTCTAGATCTCTGTTGCCACTATGGACACGACTTATTTGCACAAATTTATTGTACCCCGGATTCTTTGATAAGATTTTTCTTAATTTGCCCATAACTTGTTTTATGGGCTCCCCGGGAGAATTCTCAAGCTTTACACGGACTTTAAGAATGTCCTGCAGAGCTAACGAAAGTAGTAAATCTTCCTTTTCAAGTTTCATGATTGGGGAACTTAAAAGAGCAAAGTTAGATTTAATGTACACCAAGTCTCCTTCACCCTTTGAACTAATGCATACAGCATCATCCTTGTTTAGCTTTACGAGGACTGATTTTGTAACCTCCAAATTGTCAGTATAATAGCCTGCTGCACACTGGTATATGTATTTATTTATAAAACCGGCAAATATACTGTATGTAAATAAATAGAGAATATTTAGTTAAATAAGAAATATTTAAACACATAACTATCTGGGCCTTAGCTATAACAATCATTATGTCAAAACAGGATCTTACAGATCAATACACAGAAAAACTGGAGGAAAACACAGATTCCAAAGTACACCAAACATAGAAGTGGATAATATCTTGAGGTAATACATACATTCCAGTTTTGCAACAATGTAGTTTATTTACATAAAATAAAGAAATAAAAGGACAAGACTAGCTTTAATCAGAACCCCTGTATAACAGGTATCTTAAGAAAACAAAATATAACTATTTTCTATCCATAAAGCTGCCACTTTCCTGATCCCAACTTTCACATTAAGAAGAATTCAGAAAATAGAAATGTCAAAAATAAATTATTTAATTAGCTTGTCACAAAATGTGGAAGAGCAATTTTCATATGAAATTTCACTCTTAATGTAAGAACTTTCATGATCGTATCATGAAAAAACATTAGGGTAACACCAGGCCATAAAATAACACAAGTTTTATTCCATTTTACTGTTACCTATGACAACAATACCATAGCAAATGACCAACATGCATTATATTATAGAGAACAATACCTCAAACTAGATCTGACATGCTCATTCATAATTATAATTATGCAGTATTTAAAGACACCACTATCTAATGCAGTATTTAGACATATGATATGGCTTGCACTCTTATTATATAATTGTACATGTTCTTACAGTACAATTCTGTCCGTGATAAGGTAGCAAGAACATTAGTTTCATTATACAGAACATTCAATCCCCATCAAATATTTGGTCCTCTCTATGTACAAAATTATTGGAGCTCAGATATACTATTGGAAGAAAGTTCTTTAATGTCTACAACTTACATCATGTCGTATTTGGCCTCACATTAGCATTGCATGCATAAAATTTTGTTCCACAACTTGAAGAGTTTTCAGTCAAAAGCTTGAATGGAAGGACGGTATAGTGACCATTCAGCACTCACAGAATAATAGCTACAAGGGCCAACACGCAGGCCAAGAGCCTCCCTCATGGCTAGAAATAATCCCGACTAGTATGCGAGCGGCCAGTCTGAGGAAAACGAGCCTTAGCTCCTCGTCCACCAGCTGCCGATGGATGTCGCCTGGCATTACGGATCTCACGATCTACCTCCAATTCCTCTAGCCTTTGAGTCAATGATAGCTTCTGCTGCACAGCAAGTCTCAGTAACTGATTCAAAGTTTTCTTCTCCTCTTCGGCGGCTCCTAACTGTCGCTGCTATTCATCGACCTGCGTCACATACTCTTCACAGCATGCAGCAAACATGGCCCGTAAACCTAGGTAGGGAACATGGAAGAATGGTACATATTTTTAGTTAAGAAAAATACAATTACCATATTTATCCAAATACAAGTAAATACTCAATTTAAGACAGCTCCATATTTATTTTGATAGGATTTCCTGAGAATTTTCTTTACTTTTATTAGTACAAATTGACAAATGAAAATTCTATGCCAAATGAAATATTCATGGGCAATTAAGTATTATTACTCAATTGAACATACTGTTATCATTCAGCTTCTGACAGTCAGCCCAGGGAGCACTCAGTTCGACTGGCATTCTGGCCTATTCACAGCCAGTACTTCTGGTTAACTACAAGTTTTGCATCCATGTCTTTTCACAAATAAACATCTGTCTGGTATATTGGGGGTCCGGGCGGGGACACCAAGAGCCCGCCGATGAGCCTAGCTTGGTGTCCTAGGCGAAACCCCACACATGACACGGCACAAACCTAGAAGAATTGCTGAGTTTTAAACATCTGTCTGTTTGACATTGCCGATATGGCTAAACAAATAGCCATATCTTTTTCATAACATGACAATTCGACATTGAAATGCATCAATTTATTTAGCATATGCCGTAGGAAGTCGCTAAGCTAGTTTTGTTCTATGCCATAACACAAGGCCCGTTTCTCACCCACTGGTGATGCATATCGATGGCCTAGAAAGGAAACCTCGTATCTCGCACTCATCAGTTACATGGAAATGTTCAGCAACTGGCTGTGGATTAGGGAACATTTTGCTCTACTAGCCAAAGTGAGATACCAGTTTTTAATTCTAGGCCATCGATATGCTTGCTTGCCATGCTGTCTGCTTGTGAAATTCGCTGCTATAACTCGAGTGCATAAGACTAATTTGTGTTTCTCTCACATGTTTTAAAGAATATTCTGTTTAACATCTGTTCTCAGTTATACTTAAGATATTCATAATGAATGGGCTTCTGCCGTGCAGTTAGAGACCACTGCTTCATTAATTGCCATTGATGTAATGTTTGCATCGTAACATCTGTGTAAACCAGTCGCTACCTGTATATTTGCAATCTCGTAGACCAGCGATTCTCATACTGTGGTACACCAAGTTTTCCAGGGGGTACGGGAACAATTCTTATTGAGAAATTGGCAAAATGACAAAACAACTAAACGTTGCGATCAGTTTTTGAGGTATACCTAGGTACAATATGAAGCTTCTTCCTTGATTATCTAAGAAACACATTAATATCGGACGCAGGACTACAGCAAATGACCGAGTATTTCTGCCCCTTAAAACAACAATAACTAACAGTAGTACTGTATTTCTACTACACTACTAGAGATTTACCAACGGCTTTGCTAAATTGGTGGATTCTCCATTTTTACCTTGAAAAAGAGCATGACCTCCGCTTGAAACTATTTCACTGGCCACGGTGGCCGAGAGCGCTATTGCACTGCCTCGTGCCTCGCTGGCATCGAAACCCACCTCAGCCGTCCTGAAAATAGTTTTCGTGATTTCCCATTTTCACCACCAGGAAAATGCCGGGACGGTTCCTTTCAATAGGTCCACACCCGACTTCCTTCCAATATCCCTTCCCTGACGCGTCCTGAAAAGAAAAGTACATGGCCATTGGCTGCATTAGGCCTAATACAATTAAATATGCTATTTCTGCAGAGATACCCCAGCGCAAGGGACGAGTTCATCTCGCCAGTAATGTTGAGTCAACTACAGTATTTAATTTATCTTGGATATGAATCTCGAAACGACGAATGCTACCAACTAGTGGTAAAATTGTGAAAACTTGTGTTGTATTTTGTTAGTAAAATATTTATAAAATCACTTGTTTTTCGGTGTTGCATTTTTATGCGGTAGTGGTAGACTACTAATCCAGCATAATATATATTCCGGATTTAGACAAGGTACCGTAAATGTATCCCTATTTATTTAGCGTATGGCATTACACATGAAAGTGCGACAGGCCTCGGCAGCCGGCACAGTTCATATCCTCGCCGCTAGATGGGGGCTTCATTCATTGCATACCTGACCCGGTCGGAGACTGGAAGCAGGCTGTGGATTTTCATTTCATTACACATGAAACACAATAATAATATCAAAAGGAATAATAATAATAATAATAAGTACATACAAGCACAGATATCGACCTAATTATAACTTTATGTTCAATCTATTAATCCAGTCCAGGCTCGATAGTGTAGCACTGAAAAAGTCGTTCAGGTCCCCTAGGTACGCTCTTATTTTGCAATCTTCCACAATGTGCCTGATGGTCTGGTTCGATGTACCACAATCACAGCAGGGGTCTGGCAGCTTCCCTCATTTGTGCAGGTTGTATGCACAAACTCCATGTCCTGTACGGATGCGGTTAATGGTCTTCCATATATGTCGCGGTTGTTCAAAGCCCTTGGTTTTCTTTACGGGATCAATGAGGTCACGTACTTCGGGTGGGGGCATTTCTAGTCCATGTTTCACGCCATTTAGCTGCAATGTTGAAATAACTATCAGCAAGTTGTTGAGCCAGTCACAGGAGTGGATTCTTGGACCGGGGCCGGTTTATTGTCAGAGTGGGAATGTCGTCATGGATTGAAAGTTTAGGGTTGTTCATTATTTTAGAATATTCCTTCTTCAGTGCATCTTGTCTTCTTAACAGCGGAGGGGCTATGTGGCTGAGTGTTGGGAGCCAGTAGAGTGGAGATGGTTCTCATGCCTATGTTGAGCTGAGTGTCTACCTTCTTTACGTGGGGGCTGTTCATCCATACCGGCACAAAATATTCAGCTGTAGAATATACTAAACTGAGCGCAGAAGTTCGAAGCGTATCTGATGATGCTCCCCAACTAGTGCTGCAAAGTTTTTGGATTATTTTGTGTGCTTACTTTTTGAGATTAAATTTCCAAATGTTTCTTGAAGGATAGAGCCCTAACCAGAGTCACTCCAAGATATTTTCGGTGACTCTGGTAGAGAAGCACTGTGTTGTTCATTCGGACTTCCAGTTTATATTCCGCTGTTATTTAAGTGGAAACTGCTGACTTCGGTTTTGGAAAAATTTGGTACGAGTCTCCACTTGGTGAAATACTCATGTAGTTCGTTGAGATCATCAGTAAGAATGTTTTCAGCAGTTTTGAACTTCTTGTGTAAAACAGCCAGAGCCCAATCGTCAGCATATCCAAACTTCCTTGCACTGGTTTCAGGTACTTCAGAAATATATAGGTTGAAAAGTACGGGAGATTGTACCGACCCCTGGGGTAGTCCATTATTGAGTTTCCGTTGTTTACTTATATGATTACCGTGTACTACTTGGAAGTGTCTATCTGAGAGCATGTTATTAAATAATCTCAGTGTAGTTCAACAGGGGATGACTGATCAATTTGTACAGGATTCCTTCTTTCCACGCTGTAAAGTCGGTAAATGCTACAGATGTCTTAACTTGTTTCTGAAACTCAACTTCAATGTACGTAGTTAGGCTTAGAACCTGGTCTGTGCAGCTCCTGTTCGGTCTGAAACCTGCTTGTTCCATCGGGATGGTTTCCAAGATTCATGGGCCTATCCTGTCCAGTAGAAGTCTCTCAAGGAGTTCATAGCAGCGGCTGAGAAGTGCTATTGGACGGTAACTTTCTACTTTATCCGAAGGTTTGTTTGACTTTAGGACAGCTATAAATTTGGTGATTTTGAAGACTTTTGGCAGGTACCCTGATTTAAGGATGGATGAGAAAAACTTGATCAGCTATTTTCTAGTCTCTCTCCTACATCTAATTAGGAACTCAGGATGTATCCCATCAAAACCAGGTGCCTTCCCGGATTTTACGTCCTTGAGAGCTATTTCAAGTTCCACCATCGTTAACATCTGAGAGAATTGTGTGTCATCAGGTGTTACTTGTCGAATGCTCCTAGACTCCCTTTTCACTGTTCGTGTGTGATTTTTGTCTCGTGGGGCTTTGGATAGTGAGACAATATTCTGTTGGCTATTTGATCTGGCGATATTGGCTGATCTACCCAAATTGGCGGGCTGCTTCCTCCCAACTTCTTCACTAAGCTGCAGGACGGTCGGTTTGATTTCTTAAAATCCAACTCCATCATTGCTTTTATCCATTTGTCTCTTTTTTCTTCATTCAAATTCTGCAGTAGTTCATGAGCTAAATCAGGATTACCATCTGCCACATAAGATTCATAAAGTTCTTCATACTCATTGGTCCATCCTGGAATATATTCTTTGTGGTATCCCCTTGGTATACACTTCTTTGCAGTTATGATTATGGCACCAACAAATCGGTCATAAGTTTCAACCAGAAATCCCTAATAAGTTACTACATTCAAATCTCTTCGAAGGTGATATTTTAAGTATTAGATAATTCAGACAACCCATCCCAGATTAAATTTTAGGAATTGAATTTATGCCTCAAATATATTGTAATTTAATTTCTATGTTAATTTATTAAACACTTTCCCTTAATTTATCATGTTTACCCATCAATCCCTTAATATTGCAGATTTAGTTGAGTCTCTTCTACTATTTCAATGACATTTACTCGCATGTGTCCAAGGCTGTAGAGAGCTATGATGGGCCCTGGAACTAGAGCTTCCTGAACCCTTCGCCCCGTGGCATTATCCTGTTAGCATCATGTTTGCATTTATATCCCCTCCCCCAATTTAAAAAAAATGTGCACAATTAAATATGAATTACTTGTTCTTCCGTTATTCAGAGTTCCTTTATTGTATCTTATTAATTGTTATTTTACTTATGAATTTTGATTAGTGCGCATTTTTTATTTATTTTCGTGGTAACTGACCTTCGGTGTATACCACAAGCACAAGTAAAACGCTTTTCAGATGAGGATTGGGAAGGAGACGGCCATGGCCTTAATTTAGGAACTATCCCGGCATTCGCCTGTAGTAGGATTTGGGAAACCACGGAAAACTACTTCCAGGATGGCCGAGATGGAAATCGAACCCGCCTCTTCTCAGTTTTGCCTCACAAAGCTGAGTGTACCCCATTCCAGCCCTCAGGCCAGAATTCTTGGCAGTTCCGCGAATCAAACCCGGGCCTCCGCGGTGATTTACATAGATTAGTTATAATTATAACATATCAAACACTCAATTTCCATCTCAATTTTAAGATTTAGGTTTGTTGACACTGTATAGGCAAGTGCTCATGATCAGAAAGGGTTTTTGATTAAACGTTTAAAACCGTCTCAAAGAAAACAAATTTTTTTAATTAAACGTATTTTAAGCATGTTTAAACGTTTTGTAAAAACACATTTTCATAAAAGTTTAGAGTTTCTTTTTAATCTTAACCCTGTTAAATGATTCTGCATTTACATTTAATAAATGTTTCTGACGACTGACGTTTTGACTGATTCTGAGGGAAATGTTAGGAAGGTTTTTCAGTTCACAAGTCTAGTTGGTTGGTTGGTTGGTTCCTTTGCTTAGGGGCTGCGACAACGCGGTCATGTAGCTCCGTGTACTTTGGGTGTGTGTACAATCTGTCTGATAACCGGTGTTAATTGTGATAGCTGTATTAGTGTGTGATATCTGTAATTCAGGTAAGGACTGAGACGCTCTATTTTTCAAGTAGTTCCTACTGTTGCTACCAAATACTACTGTCCACGACACCTAGCCGCGGTCTTGGCTATTAGAGGCCTGCGCAGCCGACACCTGGAGGCAAAAGTTGGAAATAATATAGCGTTATCAAATAATCTAACCTACAAATTTTGGCTTCACACAAGTGTAGTTAGAGGAAGGTTCTTTTTCATGCAATAAAACGATGACTTGGGACCGCCGGCTTTACTTCCCCTCCGAAGGAAGGCACGCTGGAAGGCAGAGGTGGATTTCACCGGTCAAACTAGGGGATAGGCGAAAATAGGTGAAATATGAAGGTTTTCATAGAAGGATCAGACCTCATTATATACACCTCATTGCGAGAAAGTATTTTACAATTGGAGCTTAATAAACTTCGTTTTCGTCTTTTTATGCATATCTTTAACATTTTATTGTCTTATTGGGACGGATCGGAGCGTGGAATGTTAGAAGTCTGCTAGGAAGTGGAAGGTTAGAAAACTTAGAAAGGGAAATGGATAGGTTGAGGTTGGATTTGGTTGTGATTAGTGAAATGCGCTAGGAAGAAGAACAGGACTTTTGGTCAGGAGACTATAGGATCATTAGCACTAAATCAAACAACGGCTATGTGGGGGTAGGTCTCATATTAAGTAGGAAACTTGGGCAGCGGGTGGAATATTATGAGCAATATAGCGAACGGATTATTGTAGCTAAATTCAACGCAAAAACTACGTGTACCACTGTGTACAAGTCTATGTGCCTACCAGTCAAACTGATGATGAAGATGTTGAAAAGGTCTATTAAGAAATAGATGAAATTCTGAGGAATGTCAAGGGTGATGAAAATCTTATAGTAATGGGAGATTGGAATGATGTGGTAGGAAATGGAAGAGAAGGGAAGAGAGTAGGAGATTTTGGATTAGGTGAAAGGAATGATCGAGGAAGCAGGCTGATGGAATTCTGCGCCGAGCATGAGTTGGTCATAGCTAACACGTTATTCAATAACCACAATAGATATACACATGGATGAGACCAGGAGATACAGGGCGTTACCAAATCGAATTTATTATGGTCAAGCAGAGATTTTGAAGCCAGATTTTGGATTGTAAAACATATCTCGGTGCAGACATAAACTCTGAACACAATCTGGTTGTTATGAAATGCAGATTAAAGTCTAAGAAACTGAAGAAAAGTCAAAAGCCAAAAAGGTGGGCAATAGACAGACTGAAAGAGAAGGATGTAAACGAAAGATTCAAGAAGAGTATAAAAGAAGGGAAAACCCCTAAACAAACTTCAATTGCAGACCAATGGGCTCTTTTGAAGAATAAAATAACAAAATCCGCAAAAGAAAACATTGGTAGGAAAGAAAGTATAGGTAGAAACCCGTGGATCACTCAGGATATACTAGAAGTAATGGATGAAAGGCGGAAACACAAGAATGTAAGAGATGAAAAGTGGAAAGCAGAATACAGACGTCTGAGAAATGAGGTCAACAAGAAGTGCAAGGAAGCGAAAGAAGAATGGTTGAAAGACAAATGTGCAGGTATAGAAAATTGTCTGAAATTAGGAAAAGTAGACAAAGCTTATCGAAGGATTAAGACTACTTTTGGGGAAAAGAAGACTAAGTGCTGTAATATTAAAGACACAGATGGAAAGCCTCTAACAGATAGGGAAGAAAAGGTTGAGAGATGGAAAGCTTACATAGAGTGTTTGTAGAAGGGAAAGGAAATTGAGAATCATGTAATGGAAAGGGAAGAGGGAATTGATGAGGAAGTGAAAGGAGATTTAATATTGAGATCAGAATTTGACAGAGCATTGGAAGACTTAAGCAGCAACAAAGCACCAGGCATAGATGATATACCGATTGAATTGCTACGCTGCATAGGTGATGATGGTCTGATCAGATTATTTCACTTGGTGTGTAGGATTTACGAAACAGATGAGGTACCTTCCGATTTCAAGAAGAATGTTATCATCCCTATACCGAAGAAAGTGTGAGCTGACAGATGTGAAAATTACCGTATTATCAGCTTGATTACTCATGCTTCAAAGATCCAGTCAAGAATAATTTACGAGAGGATGGAAAACCAGATAGAAGCGGAATTGGGTGAAGACCAGTTTGGTTTCAGGAGAAATGTAGGAACAAGGGAACTGTACTAAATCTTAGGCTGATTTTGGAAGGTAGAATAAGAAAAGATAAGAGAACGTTCATGGTATATGTATACTTAGAAAAGGCTTTTGATAACGTTGATTGGGCTAAATTGTTTGACATTTTGAAAATGATTGGAATAAAGTACAGGGATAGGAGGGTGATCTACAATCTATACAGAAACCAGACAGCAGTCATTCGAGCTGAAGGGCATGAGAGAGAAACTGGTATTCAGAAAGGTGTAAGGCAAGGCTGCAACTTATCACCCATACTTTTCAATTTTTACATTGAACAAGCAATGAAGGAAATTAGAGAAAAATTTAAAGTGGGAATGAAGATTGAAGGAGAAATAATTTCAACTCTGAGATTTGCTGATGACATTGTCATCTTGGCCGACACGCCCGAGGATTTTAATGAGTTTTTGAATGGTATGGACTCCGTCTTGAGGAAAGAATTCATGATAAAAATTAATACATGTAAAATAAAAATATTGGAATGCAGCCGAAATAAATCAGAAACCTCTATGGACATCAAATTGGCAGGTGCATAACTAAAGGAAGTAGGAGACTTCGGTTACTTAGGAAGCAAAATAACCAGTCATGGACATAACAAAGAGGGTGTAAAAAGTAGGTTAGCTCAGGCAAGGAAAGCATTTCTACAAAAAAGGAATCTGTTGACATCGAATATAGATTTAGGTATTAGGAAGTCATTTTTGAAAGCCTTTGTCTGGAGTGTGGCACTCTATGGAAGTGAAACTTGGACTATTGGTGCAGCAGAAAAGAGGAGAATTGAAGCGTTTGAATTGTGGTGTTACAGGAGAATGATGAAGATCAGATGGGTAGTTAAGAGTTACAAACCAAGAGGTATTAAGACGAGTGGGAGAGGAGAGATGTTTCTGGCGACTGCTAATGAAGAGAAGAGATAGGTTGGTAGGACACATACTAAGACACCCAGGAATTGCAAGCTTAGTTATGGAAGGAAGGTTCGAGGACAAGAACTGTAGCGATAGACCAAGGTTAGGATATGTTAAAAAGATTGCCTCAGATGTAGGGTGAGGTAGCTGTGCAGAGACGAAACGATTAGCTCAGGACAGGAAGGCATGGAGAGCCGCATGAAACCAGTCAAATGACCGAAGACTCAAACAACATGGGGACGGTAACCTTCTCGTCATTTCGGGTTCATTTTTAGCCTATTTTCATTTACGAAAAAATAGGCTTATGAGATCACCTTCTGTCCGTGTGTCTGTGTGTGCGTGTGTGTGTGGGTGTCCCCCTAATAAATTCTAAATGGCTGGAGTGATTTCAATGAAACTCGGTACGTTCATAGCACTATTCCGGGCGACCCCGACCGTGCCCTTCAAATTTTGTTACGTCACACCAATCCAACATGGCGGCTGTGCGAAATATTTCACCAGCATTCAATATTTCCCAAACTATTACCGATATCACCCTGGAATTTTGTACGGTGATAAAGGGAACTACTAGACGTTCACCAATGCGACTTTTGAAAACATGGTAACTATCAAACCAACATGGCGGCCAAACGAAGTTGCGACTTTTAAATAGACGTTTCTCGCGATTTTACCAACCAAACGCAATGAAACTTGGTACAGTATATGTTTATACACATTGTAATGCACCGACATCTAACTTCGTTCAATTGTTTACATAACCTCAAGATGGTGGCTGTGCGAAATATTTCACCGGCATTCTATATCTCTGAAACTATTACTGGTATCACCATGAAATTTTGAACGCAGATAAAGTACACTACTGGAAGTTCATCCATGAGACTTTCAAAAACCGGTAAACTACAAAACGAACATGGCGGCCAAGCAAATTTGAAGGTTTTAAATAGACTTTTCTCGCGATTTAATGATCCAAACGCAATGAAACTTCGTACAGCAAATGTTTAAACACATTGTAATGCACTGATAACTAATTTAGTTCAATTGTTTATGTAACCTCAAGATGGT